>VZTU01012578.1:52284-81910 GCA_013400835.1 Zapornia atra | reverse complement strand
GAGATCCGGGATGCAAACAGCCCTAACAAATGCCTGAGCAGCCACGGTGGGGTGTGCTTCTCCTGCCTAAGCACACTGCGAAGGGAGCGGGCACAGGCAGACACAGCAGCATGAACAGGCAGCTCCCCTCCGCCCAAGGAACTGCACGTGTGTCTTTCCTCTTCCCGACTCTTGGCCTCGCTTCCTCCTCCTTCTCATCACATCACGGTCTATATTTAGTCCCAGACGTTGCACACCCTTTTGCACGACTCCTGCAGAGCTCCTGGCAGGAGCAGGGCTGGGATTTCTCATGGTAATTTAGCTTTGGGCTGGGAACACCCTGTCCGGTTTTAATAACAAATACTGAGAGCAGTTCCTGGAGCACCAGAGAAGGATCCCTGTCATGCTGGGGGCTTCATTAAAGGTCTTCTTCCACGTGAACAAGCAGGCTTTAGCTGATGAGGATGATCCAAGGAAAACCTCCCACTGCCGCTGGTGAAGGGAGAAGGGTGCAGGGACATCGGGTCCCACTGACTTGCCTCGTCTCCTCTGATCAGCCTGTGTGTCCCAGCTTGGTGTCCGTGCTCCTGTGTGGCCCTGGGGATGCAGCTGGCCTGGCATGACAGGTCCTCTCAGAACCCATGTAGTGTTTCCCCAGGCACGGCTTGCAAAGGGCTTGGGCTGCAACCTCTGCCTGTGGCTTTGGGGTACCAAGTCCTCTGCCCAGATCTCCCCCCCCACCCCCACCCTTTCCAAAGATGCTTTTGGAAAGTGCCTTTTCCCACACTGCTCATTCACACCAGGGACAGAAGAAAAGGGAGATAAGGGGTCGCTCAGGACAGCTCCCTTTCCCCTCCACATCAAAGCCCCATGGTTATCACCAGGCCCCGGCTGGGTGCGGGGCTGCTCGCAGGGGGGAGGGTCGGGGTCTGTCTGTCCTAGTGACTTGGCTGAGGTCTGTGGTTTAACTGCTGAGCAGCACTGCCTGCAGCCCTGCTACAACTGCTCTGCCCCCAGCTCACTTGAGTCCCACCAGGCGCAGGGCCCTGGACCCGCTGCTGTCCCGTTACTCTGCAGCAACAAGCTGGGCTGAGAAGGGAACTGTGGGTCCAGGCAAGGTTGGGGTTGCAAGTGAAGCACTTTCCCTCCTCGATGTAAGATGGGCTCATGTGAGGACCTGGGGAACTCCAACTCCAGTAGCAGGGAGATGGATGGGTTCAGTGCAGGGAGGAGGCAGCAGCAGGGAGTTCAGCACATTTAAGAGGAGGATGAAGCACAACAGGGGGTTAAAAGAGCCTCTCTCCTCCCAGCTCCTTCGTGTCAAAGGGAACTTTCCAAGGTTATCAGCTGGGGTCAGCTGCTGGGAGGAAGGTGATGAGAGGCTGGGGGGCTGGGGCACCAGGGTGGGGATGCCCAGTGGGCATGGGGTCTCAGCCCAGCTCAGCGAGAGCCACCCCACTGACCTGTCTGCTGCCTGCAACGGTGTGTGGCAAGACAGCAGCGTGACCTTGGGGTACAGTTATGGTCACAGACAGCCCTGTGCTGCACCCTGACAGCTGCCTGGGAAAGGGCACACACAGATTTATGGATACAGAAGTACTGAGGGGGCAACCAAACCTCCCAGCCAGAGGAAGCAGGACAGATGGAGGGAGAGAATGTGGGGCTTTGTGCAGTCTGCATTGCCAGTGGGTTCCCAGTGTCACTGGTGGGGACCTGGCCCTGTTGTACAAATGCCATCAAGGCACAAGTTGTGCCTTGAGTGCTTGGCATCCTGCCCACGTTTTTGCATTGCCACCAATCCTCCCCACTCCAGGGGAAGCTCCATGGATCCCTCTTGGCTCGGTGGGTGTGAGATGAGGCCCAGACTCTGCTGCAGTTGCCTCGTTTTGAAGTTGTTAATGTGACAAGTTGAATTAATTAAGTGCGTTTGGAGAAGGCTCTGCTGTTCCTCCCCTTTTCAAGGGTTTTTACTTCAAAGGAAAGCAAACTGTGAGAGCATCTCCCTCCCTGAAGAGCCTCATGTCAAGGCAGCCCTTCTCTGCTGACCCCAGGCCTGGGACACGTCCTACCCTCCCACAGCCAGAGATGAACAGCCACAGCGGAGCCACAAGCTCTCCCATCGGTGCAGGGGGAACTGGCAGCTTACAGCCCTGGGAAGATGCTTCAGGATTTTCAGGAGCATCAAAACTGTTTCTATGTAGGTGGCTACCAAATTTGAGGTCTAGACTCCATGTCGGAAACGTGCCTGGAGCTCATCTGCTTCCCACATGGGTGCTCTCCATCACCCTGCTGTGCCCCAGCTCTGCCCCACCACCACCCATGGAACACAGCCCCATGCCAGTGAGCAGCTTCTGACTCGCGTTCTCCAAAGAGCTCAACTTGCTGGCTGTGACATGAAAGTTTGGAAGCTCCAGGAGAACAAACTGGCTTTTTTTAAAGCCCTGGAGAGGCTGAGGAGATGCTTCACACATCGTCCTCCCAATGTTTTGGAGTGTTTGGTAGCAAAACAAAGCTGCTACAGGGCTCCTGTTGCATCTGTTTCCTTTGCCTGTGTCTCACCCCCGTTTGCTGCTGTTGTGACGATGGCCTTCAAAGCCCCTCTGCAGAGGACAGCAGCTGCAAGAGGAGGGCAAAAGGGGTTCAGAGCTGGGGGAAACGCTGCCTTTTATACCAAAACAGCACCTGGGAGCATTGCCTCATGGCCACAGAGACATCCCTGCCCCAAGCAGCCTCCAGTCTCCCTGGGAAAAAGGCAGGTGACAGCTCACCCGGAGAGGCAGAGGCTTGCAGCAGGGATGAGCACCCTTGCTGGCCCTTCATGCAGCCTCTTGAACATCAGGGTCGATGTGTTACCAACTCGCCACCCTCCTTAGTGCCCTGGATGGACAAGAATTGGCTTTTCCATGACATCCAACAGCACCCAGGTTGCTGTGGGTTGGCAGGTCACTTAAAACTGCACAGAGGCAGAGGTGGAGGCTCCCTGGGCCGTGGCACAGCATCGCTTCACTGTGGGCTGCACGCTGCCAGCATTGTGTGGAAGACTGGATATTAAAGGTAGAGAAAAGTAAAAAGCAAAAGTACAAACAGGGAGTGCACAGCTCTCCCTGGAGTTCATTCCTTGCCTAGTCCCACTCCTGTTTCCTTCTGGGATAAACTGGGAACGGCTGCGTTTGGTTTCCTTCGCTATGTGATTGTTGTGGCCAACCCAGACAACCCTGCATCCCCCAGATGGGGAAGAGCCTCCAAACCTTCAGTCCAGGGCAGTTTGTGAATCAGGCCACAGCCACCATGCCGGCATGGGAATGCTCTGGAAAATTCACTTCCCAGGGCCTCTTCATCTGAAGAGAAGTGGAGGCACTGGGGGGGGCGGGGGGGTTCCCATTACAATATATGTAACATTTCTGAGCTCCGTGGGGCCTCGGCTGCCTCACAACTGGGTCATGCAACCGACCCCAAGCTGCAGTGTCAAACCAGCTCAAGGATTAAGTGTGTTGTAACCGGAGCTGTGAGCCCAGCGCTGGGAGGGAGAGACTTTTCTCTGGCTGTGATTGCAAGGTGGGAGCAGGGGCATCGCTGCCGACCCCCACTTGGCAATAGCGCTCAGCCATGCGCACTCGGAAGGCATCTCAGGGGGTTGGCCAGAGTTTGTGTCCTCACATCTACTTTGTGGGAGCTGAGCCCTTTTGCAGAGCTGCTGGGGGTGTCGCTGAAAGGGGTCTGCCCATCAGCCCCAAAATAAACAGTGGGCACATTCCTGCTTTGTAAGAGTGTTCGTAAGAGTTGGGTTCACTCTGTACCAGCTGAAGACTGGTACCCACCACCCTCGTACATGCCCCTCCCCAAACCCCTGCTCATGTTTCTTGCTCCCTGGCTTGTCCTCATTGCGTGGGGAGTTTCCTGGGCTCAAGTCAGAATCATCTGGATTGCCAGTGGCAGGATTTCTGGCTCCTGATACTCCTTCAGTAGTTGGAAAATGAAACAAAACCAGCTCTGAAATGTCATGTTAATCCAAGAAAAAGAGAGTGGGGAGAAAAACCCCATTGCTTCAAGTTGATCAACATTTACTTTACACTTGGAAATCTTGAAAAGTTACAATAGCATCATCGTTTCCTGGCAGGAACAGGAGGTGGTGCCTCTGAAGGGCAGCAACCTGCCCTGCCTGGGACGTTTCCTCAGACACGTGTGTGTCCGTGGAGGTTTGCAGGACTTGGGGAGAGCTGCTTTCCTTTGTTGTCACAGAAATCCCACCTCCCTCTGCTCCGTGGTTTGGGAAGCCAAGCCTCCCGACCTGTGCAATGGGGGGTTATGTGCTAGAAAGGGGGTTTTTGGAGCCAGTCCTAGAGAAAGCTCTTCACTACATGCTGGGAAAGCAGCAAGCCCTGAGCTTTGGTCAACCTTCTAGAGCCAAGCAGGAGATGGAGCTGCAATCATGGGAAGATGCAAGTTGTCCTGTGCAGAGAGGGGGTGAAAGAAAGGGTTGGAATCAAAGGCTCAGCTTTACTTTGCTGTGCTAGCCTTTGCTTTGTTCTGTGGCTCTGCTCTTCCCCTCGGCTATCAGATCCTCTCCCCAGGGGAAGCTGGCAGCCGTGCCTGCTCTGGAGGCATCGTGCAGCTATTGTGTCTGTGCAGATGGACAAACAAACAGGCCATGGGCTCGGGGCACACAGGGCAGCCCCCTAACCCAGCCCTGCACGCCTCGGGCTGGGGGGGCAGTTTGTCACATCCTTTGTAGCACTGGTCCCGGGGTCAAGGACTGCAGGGAAGTGTGATCCGTTGTAGCAGGAAAACAGGACGCGGTGCTGGTGGCAGGAATTCGTTTCATTCAGTGTTTCATTAAGTGTTTCACGTCCCGGGGAGGCAGGCGTGCTGCTGAGGCTCGCTGCATCACGCTGCTGGAGGCTGGGTCTCGAGCAGCCACGTGTCCAGCAGCCCTTGGCCTGCTTCATTACCTAAGGAGTCTTTGCAGGGAGTCCTCGTGCCCCAAGTGTGGTTGGGTGCCACAAGGCCTGCTGACACCCTGACGTATCTACATCCAACTTGGCCGGGCTTGGGACACTGTGGATGCCACTTGGGGAATGGATGTATCCAAGCCCATTGCACATGCTGCTCCCCCAGCTCCAATGTAAGTGTGTCCTGGTGATGCTGACTCCAGGGTGGGGGCACGATGTGGGCCCTTGCCCCATGCTGTGCCCCCCACCTGCCCCAGCTCATCACAGGTGGCTGCAAACCAGACCTTTGCTCATCCAGACACCCCACACCATGCGGAGTGGCTCCCTCATTGCGTGTCAGGGATCATTCCTGTGCTCACTGGCTGCAAGTGCCATGGTGAGGAGCAGCACGTGGCCAGGTCCTGTGGGACAACCCGTGTTATCTGTGCTGAAACATCTGCTCCGCACCGTTACGCCAGTGTTTACCCCTAAAGAGACGCCGTGGCAGCCACATGGTTTGCTCCAGGATGCCTTCCTGCTCAGTGGGTGCCTGAAATCCCCACAGCTGCCAGGCCACTGTGGTGGGAAGTGCCAGGGCTGCATTTCTGGCTCTGAACGGTCCCTGCAGATCTATCAGCCTGTCGTGTGGCTGCTCAGGTCCTGGCAAGCAGTATCTAGGGGAGTGGTGCCCATGCAGGGACGTGTCTGAGCCTATGTGGCCCCTCAGACCCTGGCACTGGCACCACTGCTCACGCAGAGCAGCCGTGGCCTCACCGGGGCTGCCGGGCAGCCACCACCCCGAACGGTCCGGAACGCCCTGCCTCTGCCCGCTGATAATCTGCCAACCTGCCAAGTGGCCCTTGTCTAAACCGTGTTTGTGTTCCTGGGGAAACAATGCTGCTCACATTGTTTAGGGCTGAAATAGTGTCCTGGACAGCCTCGGAGTCCTTGGAAAGCCCTGTCTTTCTATAAATACGGAGAGGCAGCTGGGAAGAGGGAACAGAGCCTGCGCCACCCGGCAGAAGGAAGGTTTCTCCAGGTTGTATCACATGTGCTTGTGGTCCTGAGTCGCCTGGACCGCAGGGACCACATCCAAGGTGCCAGCTTAGCATCCTTTGTACGCAGCCAGGCCTGGGCCAGCTGAGAAAGGGCTGTGCCAGCCCGGGAGGAGCTTTGTGGGGCTGCTGGTTGTGACCTGCACACCTTTCAGTGTGCACACCACCACGGGCACACACACANACACGTGCCCTGCTCCCGGCCCCGCTCGCACCGGCTCCCGTTTCCTCCCAGAAGCAGCCACAGCAGGCGGGATTAGTGATTTATTAATGAAGCAGAGTGACTGTGCTGCTGGGGCGTGCCAGGCGGAAATGTCTGCTCCGAGAGATTGGATAACCCTCTGGCCCGTTTCCCTTCGCAGCCTTCAAACGGCTGCAGCTCCCAGAAGCACCATATCCTTTTCCTCTTGCTGCCTGCTCCCTCCCTCCCTGGGGCAGCCTGGCTGCCACGGAAAGCCGAGGTGGGAGGGGGGGAGGGGGGGTGGGATGTAGGGACATCCTCGCCCAGCCCCGAGGGGCAAAACCCTGTGGTGGGAGCTGCTTGGGGAGAGGACAGGTTGGTGAGCTGATTCTGGAAGCGATGTGCAGGGTGATGAAAGCCCTCCCTCATGCACCCATGGGGTGTGGGGGTCCCACTGCTTCCACCAGACTTTTTCTGGGCCCCGTATCTGTCCCCAAGCTATTTGGATTTGGGGTGCTTTAGGGGATGTGGGGAACGGCTTTGCTCAGGGGCTGGGCTGTGTGGCATCTAATTCAGGCTCACAGGTAGGGTTTCAAAAGGAAAGTTGCAAACTGCAGTGCTTTTAATAGAGTTTCTTGGAATAATTTCATTTAGTGTGTGCTCCACAACATGCATCTGCTCTGGGCTCATCATAATTTGCATAGACCTCCTGAAGCCAGTCAAAGCCAAACTGCACGGGCAGTTCTTGCAGCCCACCCTGGGAGTCCCGAGCTGTGCTTTGCACCCAGAAACCTCAAAACCCACGCCAAGGAATTCAGAAGGTGACTAAACATTCCCTGAAGCCCTTGTCTGAGTGTACAGCCCTGGCCCACACAGGGGAGGGCAGGACTGGAGCAGTGACACCAGTTACAGGACCCTTTTTTGCCACGAACCCCATAACAGGTTTACTATAATAACTGATGCTAATGGATATTTGCCCATTCCAGTTGCTGGAGGAATCAAGTTGTGTTTAACTCTGGGGAACACTAAAAGTAAACAATGAGGGAAGAACCAGCTCTGTGAACAATCGCTCTTGGGCTGAAATCCTGCCTGGGAAGAACGCAGACAGAGGCAAATATTTATGGCTGAGCTGTAAACACCTGGGAGGAAGGCTTCTCTAGTCAGGAGTGCTGGCTGTCCGTGCTGGGCCAGCACACACGCTGCTCCAGCACCCCATGGGCGCTGTGCTGTGTGTACTGGGACCTGTCAGCAATCCTCTTTATGATAAACTTACATAAAATGTCTTGTTCCAACTAAAAAACCCATCACTTGGTGTTTCCAGGTGTGGAGAGCTGGTGTCTGCAGTGTGGCTGTAACTCTGAGCCATCAAGCGTGCAAGGGCTGTGTGTGCACCTGCACGCCCATACACAGCCCATGCTACTCTGCAGCCCACAGCCGGCTCCTGCCCACCTCTGTCAGCACAAACTGCTTCCAGGAAACGGGCTGGGAGAGGAAATGAGCACTAGTGAAGAGTCTCTTGGTGCAAAAATGTGTTTCCACAACCAACCCTTAGGATTAGCTCGTCCTTGAGCGGCAGGGGAGGGAGATAATCAAACGGCCCCAGCGCATTCCAGCCTTGGCTTTGGGGATGCCGATGCTGTGCTCTCCAAGGGCCCTGTCTGGGGGTGCCCCATCACCCTTGTTCATATAGAGTCCCCCACTCCTTGCCCCACGCTGCACTGGGAGCAAAAGCATCTGCTGCAGGACTGCATAACCATGTGCTGCTCCTGCAGCCACACTGCCTGCCTCTGGCTTTGGGGACCAGGGCTCCCATCCCATCCCATCCCCATCACACACCATCCCCAGCAGGATCAGCCCACCCTGATCTTTGGCACACAGCTAATCCAGCAGTGGCCCTGGGGTCTCAGACAGGGCTGAGACACGAGCTCATTGTTGTTAGCATGCACTGGGAAGGAAGGGGCATTGGCTTACGTCTTTACTGGACAGAAACAGAGGCAGTCATAGGGAGAGCTGCACCTATAGCCAAACCTAGAGCCCTCTTTTGAGGGCTTTTTCCCTCCTGGGGAAAAATATAGCCTAACTTAAGGGGAGGAAGTGGTCCCTCCTTTCAGGTGAGAAGGGTCCCTCTGGGTTTATGCCAGGGACAGCAATCCCTGGGGCTCAGCACACACCAGGCCAAGGACAGGTAAGTAACAGGGACTGTCACAGCCATGAAATGCCCTGTGAGCACCCTCCAGCCAGGGGCTGGGGGCATTTGCTGGGGACCAGTGCTGTCCTGGGAGCAAGAGCACAGCTAGGGCAGTACTCTGCATCAGGGCTGCTTGCCAGGGCTCTGGGGCTGCCCCGGTTCCTCCAGAGGCAATTTCTCCTTGAGCCCAGGACTGCCTTTCATCTCCTGCACTCGGGAGTGACTCAGACCAGGAAACAGGGGGACATAGTTGCCCATTTCCACTGTGCTGGATGCCTCGCACATCACCCTTGGCCTCCTGGGGCAGCTCCCAGCATGTGGCTCCCAGCACACCGGGGTTCCTGGGGTACCCACACCGCAGCTAAGCCGGCAGCAAGCCGTGGGCAGTGCAGTCACTTGGCACTTTGTGGGCAGCCAGCAGCAACGACATTCCTTCGGAGATGGGACGTTTCTGCTCAGGAAGGCCTGAAAAAAGCCAGGGACAAAAGGGGGAAGTGATGGCGGCTGTGTCTGGAGTTATCTTGCCGCTGCACTTGCAGGGACCGCTGAGTGACAGCGCTTTTCTGTTTCGCTCCTGAGAGTCAGGAAACACTCATCTCCGCCATCTCCCTTCCTGCCCTGCCTTGCCCCGCACTGCGGTTCGGCGGCCCCGGGCAGGGGATGGAGCCTGGCCACTTCTCCCAGAGGTGCCCGGCATCGGTGGGCACCGCTGGAGAAGCCCTGTGGGTCCCTGAGCCAGCACATCTTAAATCTCCTAAGCTAAAGTCCAGAAGCCAGGTGGAGTGGGTCATCAGCCAGGGAGGCAATGGAACAGGAGTGCCTTTTACCCAAACCGGCTTGCTCCGGTGGAGAATTGGTCAAACAGCTCCAGGTGGCTTGAAGAGCCCCAAACCAGCAGCTTTCCACCATCTCCTCACTCTGGAGTGGTTAAATCAGAACATTCCTCTGACGTGGCTTCTCAGCAGAGCCCTGGGTGAGGAGAGCCGGTGGCAGCTCGCTGGCTCCCGGCCCCGATCCGGCCCCTCACACCGCGGGGCGGCAGCGAGGGTAGGAAAGGGCAGGGCACTGTGTGTGGTGAGGCACACGAGCCTGGCATGGGGCACCAACCAGCCCGGCCACACTACCAAGCTGCAGGAAGCCAGAGCTTCGTGGGGCTGGGGGAGAGAAACACAGCCCCACTCCACAGCCAAACTGGCCCTGGGGAACCCAGAGGCAGCTGCACAGTGAGGGGATCCCCCCAGCACAGCGTTAGTGCAGGGTGCAGGACCATTGTAGCATCCTCCCTGAAATGGGAAGTGGAAGAGTAGCAGTGGAAGGATGTGTAGCTTAACCCTGTCTGCTTTGGAGTATCCTGTGCTGAAATGTTGCCTTACAGCTTCTCCCAGAGCCTGCTCTGCTCTGGATGCCAGCGATACACCTGGGACTTCAGTAGGAACAAAGGGACCTGATTTCTGTCCCTTTAGCAGTGGAAGAATTGCAACATGTTTTCAGTTGGAAGGGCTGTTTTTTCCACCAGGAAAAAAAAAGTGTTTTCTTTTGGCTAATAATACTTAGTGCTTCTCCAGCCAAAACCAGCCCCAAGGGTGTGGGTTCTCTGGCTTCTCCTGCTCTCCTGCTGCCTGTTTCAGCAAAGCACGCTCTGCCCAGCCTGCTGTGGTGGGGTGCTCGGTGCCAGTGGTGGGGTGAGAACGAGGATTTCTCCCACCCATGTGCTCAGAGCCTGAACACAAACCCCCAAGTCCTGCTGCAGAGACCTGAAGGAAGTAATTTGTACCACGATGGGAATCACCAGAGTGGGTTTCAACACTCACCCAGGCTGTCCTGGTGCTCAAGCTTCCTTCCAGTATCTTTCAAACATGATTTTTCCTAGCTCAGTGGTCAGCCAGGCCCTTTGCCCAGAGCTCCCACGTGGCCCTGATGTGGTTTCAATCCCTCTTTGATGACATTTGGTCTCATTCTCTTTGCTGTTGCAAGCAGCAGGTTGGATGAGGCACCATTTGCAGGGGATTGAGCTGCGACGCTTGGCCTCAGCCCCGTGAGAGCTGAGCTGCCCACCCTCAGTGAAGGGGAAGAGCAGCAATTAAGCAGCCAGTGGGAAAACCAGTAATTTCTGTCACTGATGCTCCATGTCTCTGCTTAGTGTGAGATTACAGAGGTCAGGGAGCCCCAAGAAGCTGCAGCAGCACATCCCCAGGCTGGGGCGGGCAGGGTGTGTGACATGATGAGGATCTGCTCTTCCTGGAGTGATTTTTTTAGGGGTCTCAATTTTGGGGGTGAGTTCAACCGGGGGGGCTGCAGCCAGGTCCTGCTTGCAGGTAGTGAAAATACCATTGCAGGAGAATTTGGTTTCCTTGTCAGGCTTTCTAAAATGATTTGAACACAGAGGTTTCCACAGCCACTCAGGGATTCGGAAACGTGGGCGTTGCGTTTCCAGGGCCATGTTTCAGATCTGAAATGGAGACATTTGCTTGGGGATGGGGCACACAGCCCACCCCCCATCATGTCTGGAGATGGGGTTCGGTCTCCTCCACTGAGCCCACATCCCAGACAGGGCCACCTTGCTCTGAGCTGTGTCAGAAATGTCACAGCAACTGGCTGCCAACCTGTCCCAGTCTCCAGGCCAAGCAGTTCTACACTAATAACAGATTTTTCTAGGGCCAAGTTCCTGAAGTTCTGAAAAAACAGGGCTTTGTCATGGAAATGCTGAGGCGACATTAATGGCAGCGTCCTGAACACAACTCTAATTAAAGAGAGGAAGGAGAACTGAAGCAGGATGTCCTGTTTGGCTGCCCAGGATGGAAAGCTTGTCACAAATAAAGTGCATTCTCGTACTTTGTCTCCTACCCTCTGCACAAGGCTTTCCCAGATTTTGCAGACATTCATTTTCTTATCTCACTCCTGGATTCTTGTTTCTTTGCTTTCCAAATAGCTCCTCACAAGCATGGTGGTTTTTTTTCTCTCTGCTGTATTCCCCACCGAGCCCTTGAACACACCAATCAAACCAATGTCATCTCCTCGAGCACAAAGTGAATGTGCTTTTGAATCCCTTGAAGAAAATCACTTGGGCACAATAGCTGCTTGGCTCCATGGAAAGAAACTTTCCTATTAACACTGCAGAATAAGCCCTGGCAAGCGAGCAGGGACAGGGAAATCAAAGCAGGGAGCAAGATGGCAAGTGTTTCCTTTTGGAAACAGGCTTTCCACTGAATTAGCCTGGGGTATGTCACAACCCAGCGCTGAGCTGCTTCCTATGATAGCAGAAACATAACTCAACATCAAAACAAAGCAAAAAGGGGATGGGAAAAAAAGAAAAAGAGGAATTCAGAAGTAGCAGACAAGTAATTTAGTTCATTGTATGCCATGAGACTCCTGATCCACTCCTGTGCTGGTGTAGAACCTACGGAGTGTTGGTGGCTTTGTATCTGGGGTGAGTCTTGGTAAAGCTCAGACTGAAGGCTGGTATCTGAGCTCAAAGCACCATCCCAGCAGCGCTCTCCTGCAAATCCAGGATGCAAAATCTGGTGTGTTTATGGAAAATAAGATGCAGTGTTCATTTGTAGAGCAGGAAGAACCAGGCACGTGACAACGTGCTGCTCCAATGACTTGATTTCTCTGCTACCAACTGGCTGATCTAGATGCTATCAGCCCCGCTGTGACATTGGCCGTGGTGCCTCTGCTGACCTGCTGGTTTGCTCAGAACACAGACCCTCTCTGGGCTGGTGCCAGGGAGGCAGCAGCTCCAGAGCTGCTGTGCAGGGTGGATTTCTATGAATAAAGCAGCCGAAGGCTCCCTGCAGTGTGCTGGGCTGGCACGGCCAGGAGTCTGGGGACAGTGCCCTTTCACTGCTCGGTGAAAGCCGGGACGACTCTGCAGATGAGATGAGTCATCTCCTCTCCTTTGGGGCACTTTGGGTGACACTTGTGTGGCTGGCATAGAGTAGAATCCTTGTGTCTGCTCACAGTCCTGGTTGGGACTGACTTCTGCTGCCTTGGATGGGCTGGAGAGGGGATGAGCTTGCTCCAGCCCCATGGGCAACGCTACAGCCCTGTGGGTGATGTGGAGCTCAGCGCTCCTCTCACTGTACATTATCCCTGGCCCTGCACAAGCACTCACAACCCTGTCACAGTCTGCCCTGCCTTGATGTTCTCATGGGGTACAGTCTGCTCGGTCCCACCACAGTAATGCTTGTTCTCCCAGCCTGGTCTGGCGTCCCAAACCCAACACCACAACTCCACCAAACCCCTCCTACCCAAGAGGGGAACAAAATACCTCCTGCTATTCAGTTTTACACATCCAACTCCACCAATGCCAGCTCCCTGCCCTTCCAATAACCTGACAATGGCTTTTATGCTGCAAACCAGCAGTGCCTCTATGTCATCAGCCTGACTGCCACACAGAGCTTTCTCTTGGGTCACAGGGATCACCTCACGAGTGGGATGAACTGGGATTTGTGCTGTCCCTTCCCTAACCATACTCCAAGGGTACCCTCTGGGCTCACCTGGACTTTGCACCCACTGCAAACCTCGCTCTCCCTGAGCCCCTCCTCGCAGGGTGCAGTCCTGTGGAGCTATGTACACATCCCCTGCATTGTTGGCACCACCCTGGGAGCCTGTCCCCGACACACCAGCATGCCTGTGAGCTGTTGCAGTGACTAGGGGAAAGTTTAGGCCTCCTCATTAGTGCAGGTTAATGAATTACCTTTATTCACTGAGGTGCTGGCTAGAAGTTCAAGGGGAACAGAACTAAGAATTGGAAACCATGGGGCTGTCAAATGCCTATTCAGGTGTTGCACTGTAATCCGTGCCTGCTCCATGCACCACTCATGCCTGACACCCCAGGCTGGCTGTAGGGATGGGCTCAGCTTGGCTTCCTTAATGCCAACAGGCCCATGTGCAGAACCTNGGTAGTAGAAGTTCAAACTGTGTGTGGCAGCAGTGGTGGAGGTGAGGGATCAGACCCACAGCAGTGACACCATTTCCTCATGCAGTGAGTCATGGCAGCCACCGTGTTCCCAGATGCACCTTTGCCTAGTGCCAGGCTCTGCAGGCGTCTGACCTGAGCAAGGAAGATGTCCTGCCTCTCTGTCAGCTCTGGTTCTGCCCCTCTGAGTGCTGGTGGGGCCATCCCTCCAGCTGCACACGTTGAAGCAGGACAGCTTTGGAGAAGAAAAGTGGAAACCTGCCAGGATATATTTGGAGAAGCACAGCTTTAGTATCAAGAGGTGATTTCATCCGAGCTCGCCTGCGAGGTGTCCCTGATGTGCTGTCAGGGGGGGTCCATGCCCAGGTTGCTCTGCCCTGGGGTAAGTCACGGAGCCAGGTGAGCCAGCTGGCTCTATCCAAACTGAGTGAGTCTGCCTGGATAAAATCAGGGTGGGGGCAACAAAAGAGCACAAAATAATCTATTTAACCATTAGGCCAGGTTCATCTTTCCTGCAGTGATCACGGAGGAGCTCCCCCCAGGAGAAATTTGGCCCATTCTGTGTAATGAGCCTCTCTCCTGCTGACACTTTGCTGACATTTGCTGCTGACATTGCCCAGCCCTGGCTTCGTGTTCTGAGCAAATATTTTGTTTGGATGGGAGAGAAACTGCTCTGAGTTGCTCGTGTGAGTATGTGGGAACCCAAACTGGAGCTGGATCCCCTGGGTTCCCTCAAGCCCCTGTTTATTACCTGCAGCCTTGGAGGAAAGCGGGCCTGGGAAAGCGATGCTCCTGCTGCAGCGTGCGTGATGTGTGCTGTTAGCCTAAGCTCTGGTTTTAGGGCAGAAATCCCTCCACCAGCTCAGGCAGGGTGGTGTCAGGGGTCTGACTGATGCTGTGAAAAGTGGTGAGAAGAAAGGAAAGGTGATGAGTGCCTTCAGCCACAGCAGGTTACAAGTTGATGCTCTTTACTCAGGGTTGCCTGGCAAAGCGCTGGGTACCACAGGGAGGTGGTGGTACCTTGATTGGCTCCGGGGCTGATTGCCTCAAATGTCCTAAAGTGCTTAGTGCCCTTGGACACAAGATGCTTAAGCATCTTTTAAGATCTCAACTCCTGTGTTCTCCAGCTGTGGAGCTTCCTTGGGAATCTGGCTTGCGTGGGCTAGGGAGGAAGAAATACAGAGCAAAATATCCAGATATTCAGTAGCCACTAAAATGGAGACTAGTGGTGAGGACTGAAGTGGTTAGGACTCACAGATGAGACCACACAGATAATGTTTTCACACTCAGTCAAGTCCCTGAAGCCTCAGTTCACTTCCTCTTTCCAGGGATACTGGGAAAGCGTTTTGTGGTTGCCTGAAAAGGGACCAAAAATGGTAGGGCCAGTGTGAGGTCTTGACCACCTAACAGGTTGTGTGGATGCCCTGCCTGCTCGTACAGGCAGCTGTAAATAGGACTTTTGGTGGGAAAGGAAAGGAGATCCACTAAATCCCATCCACCACATCTCACCCAGCCCACTAGCCTGGCAGCGCTGGGGAGGGACAAAAACAGTACATATTTTATAACCCCCCCCCTCCAGGGACTGTCCCTCCTAGGCAGGAACTGCTGCCAGGTTTCAGTGACGCCCTTCACCTAGGATAACTAAGAGGGGAGCACATCCTGCAGCTCCTGCAGTCGGGTCCCACTGCTGGAGGACGATGCGAGCGGCTGCGGGAGGAGCCCTTTGTGAGGCTCAAGCCTTTATGACTCTTATTTGTGCAGGCAGCTCCAAACGCTCAGACCTTTATTCTTTCAGGCTTTTAAACTAAAGGTCATTTTTCTCTTCCCTTCCAGAAAACAAAAAAAATGTTAAAAAAGATCATGAATTCCTCTTGACGCAGATCCCCTTCCCCTCTGGATGGGAGTTCAATTGTTCTTGCAAAGCCAGCTCCAAATCTGCCCCTTGCATTCACTTCCTTTTTCCTGCCCGAAAGGAAACAGAGATTTCTGACTGTGTGAACCAGCCCTTTATTTAAAGGATACAAGAAAATAGCTAAATGCTAATTCAGTGGAGGGCTACGCACTTTCAGCATGCCCCAAAAACAAAAGGGAGAGAGAGAGGGAGAGAGAGAGAGGGAATCATATCCCCTCCCTTCCCCACTGGATTGTAAACCAAGCTCTGATTTGAGTATAATGGGTATTTATGAAAGTTAGACTAAAACATTTACTGAAGTCCAGCTCAAACCAAAACCCTTCGGTCAGGAAGTTTTTAGCTACCAAAAATAATCACTGAGCCCCGGTTAATATTTTTAAGGATCACGCGTTCTTGGGAATTTCCTCTTCCCCTGGGTGGAGATAAGTGATTGAACAAACTGAAGGCAGTGGCCATGTTGATGCCCTGAGATGTTGTTGGGAGAAAAGATGTATGGACAGTTCTTTTTTGGTATCTTTTTCCTAAGTCCTGACTTCTGCATTCACTGTCTGACTTTTAGGCTGGATTCCACTTCTCTATTACGTTGCTGAAATCCAGTGGAGTCAGCAGAGAAGCCACAAGAGTTTCCTGGGTGGGAGTTTTAAGCCAAGGGATTACAGAGTCACAGAGTCACAGAATCACAAGGTTGGAAGAGACCTTTAAGATCATCAAGTCCAACCGTTCCCATCCTAAGCTGAACCATATCCCTGAGCACCTCATCTCCCCCTTTTTAAACACATCCAGGGAAGGTGACTCAGCCCCTCCCTGGGCAGCCTGTGCCACAGCCCCACAACTCTTTCAGGGAAGAACTTTTCCCTCCCATCTGAGCTGACCCTGCCCTGGGGCAGCTTGAGCCCATTGCCCCTTGTCCCATCTCCTGTCACCTGGCTGAAGAGACCATCACCCACCCCTCTACATCCTCCTGGCAGGTCAGTGTACGTGGTGATAAGGTCTCCCCTCAGCCTCCTCTTCTCCAGGCTGAACCCCCCCCAGCTCCTTCAGCTGCTCCTCAGAGGCTTTGCCCTCCAGCCCCTTCCCCAGCCTGGTTGCCCTTCTCTGGACTCGTTTAGATCCACTGATGGGGAGACAGTTCTTTATTACATGCCTTATTAATTTTATAATAAAGACACTGAGCTCTATTCAGCTCCAGGTCATTTGGTGAGGTCAGTTCAGCAGAACACCCTTAGTGTAACGCTCTGTCCATCCTGCAGGTCTTCTCTATGGAGACCTCCTCTGGACTTAGTCCCACACAGGAAGATCAGAACCAGCCCCTCCAGTGCATTTTGGCATCACACCAAGTATTTTTGACAGAGAAAACTTTTAATCAGCCACAAGTGTTTTGTTCTGCAGCCGGGAAGTTTTAAAATTTCAGTTATTGTTGTAGGAGCTGCTGGGAAAAGGGAGTGTCAGCAGCAGGCAGGGAGGAGAGAAGGGCTCGCAGTCCTCAGGACTTCAGTGGAGGATGGAGCAGCCCAGAAGTTGCTTCCCCAGGACCTAACACCATATTGTGCCATACAGATAGCTTTGTTGTGGAGAGAGGGAAATGTTTCCCCTCTCGATGCCTTCACCCAGAAGCCAGAGAGTTGGGTGAACCAGCCCAAGGTGCTGCTCCACTGCTTTCAGCACCAGGAGCTTCAGGCTCCTGCACCACCCAAATCACGCTCCTGCATGGTGCATGGCTCACTGTCAGACCCTGCAAAGCTTTTATTCCTTATTCTCTGTTTCCCTGGTATGCCTTTTCCTCCCAGTCGTTCCTCATGGTGTTGCATAAGGATGGTCACCCTAGGTCTTCCAAACTAGGTCCTTTGTAGGGGCAGAGCATGAAGAGAAGAGCCAGACTCACAGGTTTGAGAGCCAAACTCACAGGCATCCTGGAGAAATCCAGCTCATCCTTTTCAAACACACACACACACATCAGAGATGTTAAAGTACATGGCTTGTTGCAGTAAGATACAGCTCTCACTGACTCCTTGAAACAAGTGTTAATCTTTATTAGCTCTCAGGATGTTTGTATATCCCCAAAGCAACCTGCTAAGCTTTAAAGCAGAGAGAGGACATGGTCTGTTGGCACCCTGGGGATGAAGGCAGGGCTGGGGTGGTCCTTACTCTCTTGGTCATTTGGTGGAACTTTGTGGGGAGAGCTCAGAATGCCTGTTTCAGGTCTGTGCTGGAAGGTTGGTGTTTGGGACTGGGACTCTGTTGCCAAAGGACAGTGCAAATAAAGGAACAGTGGTAGATGTGTCCATCTGTATAGGTGCTCCTGGTGCAAGAAAGGGGCAGCTGCATTATTAACCAGGTGAAATTTTGGCAGTGGAAAATGGTTTTGCACCTTTCTGTGCTGGTGGGAGCTGTCTCTAAGGCAGGCACCAGAGATGTGCAGGGACCACATCTCCTCACACCCCAGGGAATCAGGGAGAGGGGAACATTTCCCAGCCTGGTAAGGAGCCCAGGAACCTGGGATTGTGTCTGTGAGAATCCTTCTCTGTAGGGACTTGGATGAGAGAGGATCTCACAGCCCAGGCCCACAGGAGACAAGGAGACAGCGAAAGCCCCGTGGTGCAGATCTGATCCACCCTGTGTGTCTTTCCATTGCACATGGGTTTCAGAAAGATATGGCCTTGCTCAAATATTTTGTGAATGCCTGATCCCTTCCTGCAGCGAGGGGAGGTATCTGTGAGTGATACAGAGCTGCTCTGGCAGGACGACACTGAAACCTTATCTCACACCAAAGGGCAGATAAAGGAGCCCTTTACGGTGCTGGCTTAGCAAAAGAGAGGCTCTGGGCTTTTTCCTGTCCCTGTCCTGGATGCTGTCACAAGCAGCAGCAAGACATGGCCACATCCCCGACCTTGGGTGCACCGGGGTCCAGGTGGTACCCCAGACCACCCTGCTGCAGAGCAGGGGAGTTTGTCCCCCAGCCCAGGGTTTGCTGTCTGGCCTCAAGACACCAACTTGCACAATATTTAGTCTCTGCTCCCTGTCTCCCTCACTTTCTCCCCTCTTATCAGGCTTTCCTTGAACTCCATCAAGAGGAGAGTGTGAGAGAAGGCTGAGGTCATTCCTGTGAAGCACCCCAAGCACACTCAGCGTGGGAGCTTCCCTGGCTGGGAGCTGTGTCCTGACCCCCAGACCCACTGCTCACACACAGAGCCTTCACTTTGACTTACTTCCATGTTAGAGAAGTCCTGGAAGAACCTGCCAGTCTTCTGTAGGAAGCACTACTTAAACTCAGCATTAAAGAGGTCAAACTCCAGCGTTCTGTCATCACAGCCCCAACTCCTTGTGCAATTCGATGTTGAATATAAGTAGCAATTAGCCTTTGGTGTTAATGAGCAGCTACTAGGACTGATGGGAGGGAGAAGAGGCGTTATAAGTGTCAGGACACCTTGAAAACGTGTCAGCTTGTCCCCTCCAGTTACCTTGGCCCCCTCCCAAACCAGCCATGGTGTGTCCAGGCTCCCAGACCCCCCACATACTTCACTGGCAAGGATTTCTTTTAACACTAATGAGGTTTTTTAAAACCTTAGGGAAATTTGAGTGGAAAAAAATACAAGTTCAGTTAATCATCCAAACTTTGGGGCTCTAAATTTCAAAACTCAGATTTTGAACTGGGACACTTGGATACTTTCAGAGCAACTTTTCTCCTGAAATCTGATTTCTCTGAAATCTGCAACATTCTCTGCAAAACACTGATAAAATTCCTTCTTGTAGATGATTTTCACCAGCAGAAGACAAATCTGTTTCCCAGTAAGTCTGGGGTTGCCTGCCAGACTCCAGAGGCTCTCCCTGCACAGAGAGAAGTGCTAATGAATTACACAATCTCTGAACTTGATTAATTACGTCTGCACTGGGTGGGTATTCCCACAGCACCCTCTGAACTTCTCCATCCTTCCCAACGAGCAGGAGGTGCACTGTAATCTCTGGGCTGGACTCTGCCCAGCACTGTTGCCTGTTGTTTTCATCCTCACCTAAAGAACAGGCTGGAGAGCAGCCAAGTAGGGTTTAGAGGTGCCACTCTCCCCCGGAGCACATGAGACCTGGGTAGGCAAGATTTGGTGTCTCACAAGGAATATGGACTGGTGAGGGGATGATTTGATTGGGGTGCAGCTCATCCAGGGGATGGGGAGTGCACAGGGCATGTAAGGAAGGTCCCCATTACTCAAAGCTGGTTGTTGCGGGGGGTCTTGCTCTGGCACTGGTGGCTCTGAGCAGCCTGGCAATGGCATGGGAATGCTGCAGAGCAGAGCCAGGACCTGGATCCAGGTCCCCACAGGTGTCTTGTGCATCCCATGTGCAGCATCTTCAGCAGCTGGAGAAATCTGCCCAGGGAAGGGGTTGAGCCACCAACCCCAGATGTATTTAAAAGACAGGCAGATGAGGTGCTCAGGGATATGGTTTAGTAGCAGACAGGAATGGTTGGACTCAATGATCTCAAAGGTCTTTTCCAACCTGTTGATTCTGTGATTCTATGATTCTAAAGGTCCTTAAAGCAAGAGGAAGGCAACCTGGGTTCAGCAGAAGATGAGCAGCAAAAGGTTTTGCTTTCCCTCCCCTGCTCCCCAAAGAGCATCAGGTATGAAATCCTGTTTCAGCTTCACTTTCAGGACCAAGCAAGCATCTGCTGAGAATTAAACCAGTGAAAGTTCACACCACCTAAAATTATGAGCTGAATTTATGTAGCAGGTTTCATGCCAGAATCTAAAAGCACTTCATGGGTGTTAGCTGAGCAAGCAGCACAACAGCCCTGTAGATGGGACTGGCACTTTTATTATCTGTGATGAGAAAGCAGGCAGGGGATGGTAGAATCGTTTTTCCATGAAGAACACAGGAAACAGGACCTGAGTGGCCTGGATCTGATGGCCAGGGAACATTCCCAGATGCAGTGTGCCCCTCAAAAAGCAGTCATCACTCGAGGATTCGGGGTGGTCCAAGCCTGGAAACATTTGGCACAGTGTTCCTAAATCCAGGAAAGGTCTGGGCCAGCTCTGTGGGGCTGTGGCAGCACTTGATGCTGGCTGAGGCTCTGACCCCATCCCTCTGCAAGCTGCCTGTGCTCCCCTGGCAGACAGGGCTGTGCTGCCCTCAGCTCACTGCGCTGCCAACAGCCTGACAAACCCAAGGTGGAGGTTTTTACCATCTGATTCTGATTGCTGCTTGCTTAATTGGCTTTATTATTTAAAGGATCAAATGTTGCTGAGGGAAGGCATTTTTCCTGATATTCGCTCATTTGCCAATTAAACCCTGCGGCTTCACAGCAAACAGCAGCACGCTAGCAGGGGGCAGCCCAAAAAAGGGCCAGTGAAACAAGCCAGGCAGGACTTGGTTTCTCTGGAGCAGCTGGGACTCAGGAGGAAAAGACACACTGAAAAGTTCCTGCAGCAAAACCATGGAGGAAAACTGATCATGAACCAAAGGCGGCCTCAAAGGGCTCAGCGTGGGCAGGGGTATTCAAGGCAGCTACATCAGCTGACAAGGAAGCAGCATGCCACACTAATTGGCTAGTGCTAATGAGAAGCTAAAGCCCTCTCCATCCCCCTACTCAATTCATGCCTGACAGGCCCTGAATGCAGCTGAGTGGGGGCGGAATGGCTGAGTGGGCTGCGTGGCCCTTGGAAAAGCACGTGTCCAGGCTGGGGGCTGCCTGCCCATCTGCATGCTCTGCCTTCGGTGCATCCCACGGCTGCCTGACACCGGGGCTATGGAAAAGGTCTCCTTGTGATGGGCTGGGGAGGCTGGCCAGGAGGGAGCCTGTGCCTCGGTGTGTGCCAGAGGGGATGCCAGGAGAAGGTTTGGGGACCATGGGGAGGTGAGGCAGGGCTGGGGGCATGGCTGCACATGGCTGGGTGTGTGGCACTGACACCCTGCGGCTCTATCCAACCCCCCCTCCCTCCTTCCCTCTCACACCCAGGTTTCCCCAGCACCCTCTGCCAGGGGAGGGGGGCGGCAGCTCTGTAAGATGAAGCGTCATGATTTCAAATTTAAAAATACCCATTCCTATGGCCCCTGCTGACCGCTTCCCGCTCCAGCAGCTACTACTAAAGGTACTAAAGACTGGGTAAACAGGAAGCGTCCTCCACACATCCCGCTTCATTCCTACAACTCCACTGATAAGGCCAGAGCAGGCCTGCTCTGTGCTCAGCTCCCTGTGCACAGGGAGGTGTGGGTGGCCGATGTCCCGGCCGTGCACCGTGACCTGCACCTATCCTGGGGCAGAGGACATGGAAGAGATAGCACAGGGCCAAGCAGTGGTTGCTATAACTGATAAAATTTGGGTCTAGAGTTTCCCCCAAGGTTCGCTGGCTTCTGGGCACACACAAACACAGGCTGTGTTCCAAGCAGAGCAGAGTGCAAACCCACTGGAAGGGATGCCCATGGAGACACCATGAGCAGGCAATGGTATAAAGTCACCAACTGCCAGGCAGAATGATGGGCTGCAGGAAACAGCCTTTAGAAACCTGTCTGCCAAGGAAAACAAGTGGGGGTTTTCTTTAGCCATGCATTTATATAAATAAACACAGGGCTATTTTTCAGCTCCCAGGGGACTTGCCAGGAGTAATATTTTGCTGAATAAGGGTGGGAGTCATCCTCTGCTCACCGTAAGCCTGCGTGCAAGCACCCTGTGCTGCCAAGACCAGGAGGACCCAGGGGTGTATGGTGTGAGCCAGGGATGTGGCTGTGCTCCAGGAGAGCCCCAGGTGATGGGTGTCCCCAGGCACATGCCATGCCCTTAGCCAGGACAGAAAGAAAACGCAAGGGCTTCACTGGGGGTCTCAACAAACAGCCTGGCAGCCATGGGGCCACTTGCTTGACAGTCTCATTGTGTCCTCTAAGAAAGCAGAGAAATGATTACCACCTCCACCGCCCTTGTGTTCCAGAATGGCTCCTTCCTTAGCATAAAGTCTGGATCAAAGTTTCAAATGCAAATTAAAAGTGTGCTATTTCTCCTCTGGCTGCCTGGAACCAAAGTCCCAGACACACATATTTAATTTGAAATCACAATGAACTTTGCACCAGAATGGCCTTGAAAATCAAGGACCTGGGGCAGTTGTTTTCACACCTCTCTCTGCTGCCCAGTTTGGAAGATGCCACCTTTGCTGGGTGATGTCCTGCACGTTCAGTGGGCCAAACTGCCCATACCCCACTCTTTCCCAACACAGGGACAGTGTGGTGGGGGTGACAAGGCATCCAACAAATTGCCTGCCTGCAACTTTGTAACCCAAATTTTAGGAGGTCATAAATAACCCTGGAGGTTCTCCACTGATGCTTGATGTCAACATGGTTCTCTCTTGAGAAGATGGCTGCCATCTTACCTATCATCTTGCCTGATCTACAGGCACAAAGGATGCCATGTTTGGCACAGGCTTTAAGGGAAGCCCTGGTGCCAGGAGGGTGCCCACTGGCCCCCCGCACAGCCCTTTTGAGGGGCAATGAGGGGTGGCTATGGTGAGCACTGCTGAAACGTGCCCCATGCCAGTGAGGCGGGAGACCAGGGGGCAGCAGCCATCTTAGTCCTGGAGTGGCGTGCAGGCGGGGAGCCCAGGCGGGTGTCCATCTCCCTCCCTGGGGACATGTGGCTGCCTCCTCTCCATTTTGGCACCCTGTGTCCATCTGCAGTGGGCACGGTGTGGGGGTGCCGCCCCACGGCCCCTCTCCCTCTCTGGGTGCGGGGCGGCCGTGTTTGTTCTCCTCGCGGCGCCCGTTATCAGTGCACAACACACACAGGAAGTCCTGTCTGGGATTGTCCATCCCCGGCCTGATTTATACAGGAAGAAAAGCATAAAAAGCCGCCCTTCCACCTCAGCAGCCACCTCTTGCCTGTGTGCGGCCGGCGGCTGGCCATGCCGGGGGTGCGAGGTGGGCGGCCAGGCCCACCGCTCCCAGGGCAGCCAGGCGGGGATGGCCGCCGGGAGCCATCGGGGAGCATGGCAGTGGGGCTGCTCCTGGCACGGCGGGGGACAGCGGGACACCACAGGTACCATATGAGCTGCAGCCATCGTGGCGGCGGGGATAAGGTGGATGAGGCGGGATGGAGAGCTGGCAACTGGGGGCAGCGGGAGTGAGGGGCCAGACCCCACGAGCTTCGGGTGGGGTTTTGCCCCAGCTTGGGCAGGGATGATGGCAGGGGCTGGTTGAACACATAGTGCTGGCAAAGGGCTGCCTGAGTTTTTAAAGCTGCTCCTTGGGCTGCTCCCAGCACGGCTGGCTGTGCTGTCAGCCACACACGTGCTGAGCTGAGGAGTGTCTCCAGCACTGGTTTGCTCAGAGCAGAGCCTGGCACGCAGCACTATGATTTTTAATTCCCTCCACTGGCACTACAGGCTGCTTTTTGGGATGGGAGAACCCAGAGGGGAAATTTTACCTATCATCTTGCCTGCTCTACAGGCACAAAGGATGCAAACTCTTGCACAAATACCTGTGAGAGAGGTGAAAATTCTTAGACAATCTCCTTTCTTTCCATAACTCATTCGCTTTCTCCATCTGCTGCTCTCTGAACACCTCCCACACAATGCCAATGCCACGGTCATCCTTCTGCCCGTGCTCCCCCCACCCACCCTCTCTCCCCTCTGTGCAGCACCCGGGGCCGGTGACTCCACACTACTGGTTTCAGATAGCACAGGGACAGAATTCAGCCCTTGGGGAGCGGGCAGGATGCGGGGCTGGATGGGGCTGTGGGCAGGGAACCATCCCTGCTCTCATGCAGACCTGAGGCTTGCCCTGGCTGACAGCCGAGCCCGGAACCTGCCAGTGTTTGCATGCCAGGAGCTCAGCAAAGCCTCCCAAACATGTAACTGTGGAGCTGGGTGATTTGCTGTTTGATTTCAGCTGCCTACAGACCTGAAGGTCCCACCGTCCTGAGCTGTGGCATTAAATGATGCAGGCAGGAGGCTCTGAGTGAGGCACCTGGGGCATTTTGGGGTAAAAGGCTGGCTGTGGGGAGCAGCTGGGGTACCCAGGCACTGGCTGGCTGTGTGGGAATGTGGAGCAGGACCACACCAGCAAACAGCTCTTGGTAGAAATGACCTAGCTTACTTTTTCCCAGGGTCTGACGCTCACAGAATGAATTTGCTGGGCAGAGATTCAAACGTAGGAAGAAATAACAAAGCTTTGTCAGTGATAATATTAATTTACAAGTAGATTGGGAAGCTGCATGAGAGACAGAAACCTGGATGCAGTGGCTGGACCTTGAGCCCTGAAAATCCACCTCTCCTCTGGGTAGCAGCAGGAAACACAGAGTCTGCCCTGGCAGATTTCGAATGTTGTTCCCTGTGATCCAGCATTCATTCTGCCAATTGAGTTAGTCCCCCTCTATGCTGTTAAACTACCAGCCTGCACGATTTTCCCTCGAGTTAAGGAAGAGGGATTGAAATCTGGGCTGGAGACTCATTTGAGCCATTTCCCAGCCTCAACCTCTACAGATGGGGCTGGCTCTGGGGAGACAGATTTACAAACTGCAACAAATTAGAGTAAACGAACCTGACTCGCAGTCCCACCAGCAGCAGAAGGGCATGGTGAAACACAAGGGAAGCGTTTAATGTCAGGTTTCAAACCAGGCAGAGAAAGAAAAGGAAAGGGGCTCTGCTAATCTGGGGATCAGATATGTTATTTCACACTCCATCCTCTCTCCCAGGGGGTGGAACGCTTGGATTCTGGGGAGGTGACTGCAGAGAGGAGCTGGGCTCAGTGTGGGTTTCTGGGGACAATAGACCCTCTCCTGACAGAGAAGAGGAGAGTGGGAAATAGTCTTGTGTGAAATGCTGTCTCTCCTGAGCTGTTCACTGGATGGCCACAGAGAAGGAGCTGAGCTGTGCGTGCAGCTCACAGCTATTCCCACTGCACTTTATATGTGCTTCTTGGGGAGTGATTCACTGGGAAAGGGGTGACACACAGCAGGATGCAGGACCATTCCCTGCTGATTAATGCCACTTTCTGCCAGAGAAATTTCACAGAAAGCCGCAAAATTGAGTTTATTCCTTAGTGAGATGAATCATTCCCTGGTTTTTACGCAGCAGCCATGACTGCCTCCTCTCAATGTAAATAAGAACTCCTCTGCTCACGTAAAGGAAAATAAACCTGGTTGCAGGCCATTGCCCTGTTCACTCATCTGTTTTCACATGACTAAGGCTAGGCTGCTATATGTCACCCTCAGTCGTGACATACCAGTCCTGAGACACTTAATGCTTGCAAAGACCTTACTCAGGAGTAAGAATATCCCTTTGTAGGGATATCAGGTCTGGGTCGTAACATGCACAGCACTGGGCAACTGGTGAGGACAGGCTGAGAGCTGTGGGACAAGTACTTTTCTTGGTTTGACCTGCTTTGATCCCAGTGACATCAACAGCCTCTGCTAGATTTCCACTGAGATAACTGGTCTGCAGCTGACGCAACCAAGAACAATATGGGACAGAATAGAATAGAGGGAGGTCGTTTTCCTTACAGAGATCTGCTGAACAGGGGCTGCTCCAACACCTAAACTTAAGTGTAAAGTTTACAATAGTCTCACAAAAAGCCTGAGCAGGGGAGTTTGTCCTACAGCAGGAAAAGCCATTCCTTCTTTTTCCAGAAGCACCAAAAGCTCCCCGTTGCTTTGAGCGAGTGCTTCCAGTTGTGTGCAAGACCCTGCGGGGGCTGGGGAGAGCCCATTGTACACAGCAGGTATGGGGCAGCCAGGGCTTGTAGGAGCTGAAAAGTTTTGCATCTCTGTGTGTGTCACTCTTCTGTCTGTCCCCCATCCATCCATCTCCATCTGCCACTTCAGCACTTCTAGCCCCAGTTTGGGGAAGCGCTTGCGTACGTCCCATTCATTGTGATGGGGAGCTGGCTCTCTTCTCCAAGAGAGGTTTCTTAGTGCTGGTCTCCTATTAAGTCTCCTCTGTTAACCATTCCTTTTTCATGCCTACAGCCCCAGAGCAAAATCGAGTCTCCCCACCCCAGCCCCAGACACCCTCACACCCTCCGAGCTCACCTACCGCACAGGGCACCGGCTGGAAGCCCAGCCTGCACCTACAGCCCTCAATCCACTGTGGATGCTCTCTGGGTGATGTCAGACCTGGCAGAGCAGTGTGCTTGGCAGGGCTGTGGGATGGGCTCTAGGAAATAGGGAGGTGGGTGAAAATCTCCCTCTCACAGCCAGCCTGGAGCTCAGCCTGTGACCTGCTCCAGGCCAGCGCTCCATGTGCCTTGTAGCTCATGGTGGTGGCAGAAGCAGTGGGAGACAAGGAGATTTCAGCATTGTAAATCTAAGAGGGAGGCTGGGCAGAAATATTTCTTTCTTAGCCCAGAGACAAGCATTAATATTAGATGTCGTGGGAGTACACTTCTAGTGTGCCAGGGAGAAAGCTTTAGAGGGAGCATGTAAAACACCAGCCCAGGGAGGACTTCAAATCCAGACAGACTTGCAGCTGGGAGCCAAAATCCCTTCCTCTCTTTGTCAGAAGCTCATCACACCAATATTAACAGAGCCAACAGATTCCATCTTCTCCCCCTCTCAAGTGGCATCACTCCTCTGCTTTCAAGGGAACTTTGCCAGGCTGTGTCCAGGGGGGATTTCCTCCCAGCATAATGAATATTAGCATGTAAGACACTGAACCGTCCCCAAGAGCTGAGGATTAAATGCTCTTTTAATGGGCTATATGCAGCTCTCCAGCAGCTGACACGGGCACTCGCTTGAGCAAAGGTTTGACCCAGTAAATGGAAGTGAAACACAAACATTCTGCAATTAAAATAATTGCAGAATTTAAAAATGCTGCAGTGCACTTAGGGAATAATTGTCTAATGGCTGAGGGCTCTAACAGACACCCTGGATGGCAGCGTGCTTAGTCCTGTGCTGGTGCTGTTACCCCAGAGTTGCTGAAGGCTGAGTGCTGTGAGGGATGCTGGGTATCAGTGAGTCCATCCCCATCCTCACCAGCACACTTGGGATCCCAGGGACACGAGCCAAGGTCGCCTGGGCAGTGAGGGGTCTTTGTCCGTAAATGTGCCTGTGCAAGTACTGAAGTGTTGGGGTACAGCAGATGGGATCACAAATGAGTGTAGGGGATTTTGGATACATCCAGGAGGGTGGCAGCAGGAATGGGGCACCCTGTTCTCCTGGCTTCTCGGAGAACCCCAGCCCTGGGCCCCAAGGAGACTGCCAGAGGGGATGGAGCCAGGGCTTCTGCTCTGCTTGGCCCTTGCTCACAGCCCTCCCTCTTCTACCCCAAATGGTGCAAAGCCCTGCGGGTCTGCCTGGCCTTTCCCACTGGGGTCACAGCAGTGTGTCCCCCACTGCAGGCTCTTGTGAGCAGGAGGAGGGCTAGGACCCAGAGGATGCTCCTAAAACACCCACTGTGCAGTCTGCACTGCACAGGAGGGGATGGGGCTCCCTATGCCCTACCACTGGTATCACAGTGTCTGTGCTTCTCCGGCACGCCAGCAAGCCTCTGGGGCGTGAGGCTGGAGCCAGTGCCAGAGACAGGTACTCTGTGGCCATGATCCTGGATTCATCCCCCACCCCACTTCACAAGGGCTTTTGGGAGCATCTAGGGAACCCCACACCACATCCATCATGGGCAAGGGCTGGATTGCTGATCTCTGCTGCATGACAAGAGGAGTGTGACAGCGGGCTTTCTCTGTTCTCACAGTGAGAAACCAAGATGTTCCATAAGGAAAGGATCCCTGCCCAGGACAAATGATGGAGCACTATGGATAAGGTAAGTGCCTCGTGTGTGAAATCAGATCCTGTGCTTTCAGCATGGTCAGATGGAGAAGCTTTCCACTGGCTTCCAAATGCATTTTGCAATTATCAGACGAGTTGAGTATCAGGCTCTGTTCATCTCCCCCGTATACCAGGAAAGACAATAATGCTCTCTGTGTAATTAGATAATTACTGTCCCTTCAAGGCTCTTGGGGAAAGTTGCCTGTGCTTCATGCTTAGGAGATTAAGTGAGCTTGAAATAATTCCCCAGAGGTAGGCCAGGTCCAGACAGCACGGGCCATGTGAGATGCCGTGTAAACACGGAGCGGTGCTTCCACACCAGCATCGGGGAGCCTTTCCCTTGCTGCTGGGAGGGGTCTGCTCCATCCTTCCCAGCAATGGAGCTCCATCTTCACCAGTGGGTCCCAGAGCTGATTTCCCTGTGGTCCCTTCTCCAGGGAGGATCTCACCAAAGCAGTTTATGCTCCTGAGAGCCCCGACGCCTGCACATCCAGCACCCATCAGCTTCCCCGGAGAGCGCAGCACATCCTGAGACAGCTCCAGTTCAATCAGCGTTCACCAGCGTATCCATGAGGAAATACAGGGGATGGGCCAGTGATCTCAATTGCTCTTTTGGAGCCATTATTGTTTAACTGGTAAATATTGCCTTTAAATGCCTACTTGCTTTCCAAAAAGTTGCAAAACTGAATGGGAACAAACGTTCCCAGGGGGTTGTATCCTGCCATTCATTTGCACATCAGACCCCTGCTATCTTGAAGGCTGGTTCTGTGCATGGGCAGGCGCCTAAGTCGTTTGGGAAACAATAAGCCTCTGTGCTCTTAATTTCCCAGAGAAAAATGTAGACAAAACAAGTGGCAGTTTGGCACAAACCGAGCTGCAGAATTTTCTTTGATAAATAACCAGGCATTTAACACCAGAAGCCTGCAGGCAGCTGGGGGGATCAGCCTGCTCGGTCTGTGCTGGGGCAGGTGTCGGTTGTGCCCTGTGTAGGGCTGTGTGGTGAATTTGGGTGGCTCTCTGGGTCCACCTTCACACAGCTCCATGGCTTGTAGGGCATCCAAGGGATCCCTTAGACATCCTTTAGGGCTCGCTGGAAACCAGCCTCGCTGTCCCAGCAGTTCATCACCTGCATCTGGAGGACTTTGGTGTTGTAATGAGCTCAGGGGGATTAACGGGGCATGGTGGGAACCTATGGCCCAGGACGGTGTGCTGGGTGCCTGGAGACAGAATTACATGTCCCCTTGGGGAGAGCAGAATGGTATAGGATTTTTTAGGAAAGGGATATTAATTGCCCCTGGCCACTGGTGATGGACCGTTTCACCTGGGAGTCTGAACAGCCCTGGGCGAGGGGCTGGGGGCTATGTTGGCATCTCCTGCTCTTGCCATGAATCCCCTGCCCACCCGGGTGAGCTGGTCTGGGGGTGGGAGGGGGGGATCAGGGACCTGCGTCCTTGTAGAGTGGGGTGTGCCGAAACAGGCTGGTAGACCTGACCCTGCCGTAGGCAGCCTGCAGGTAAGCCCCCAGATGAACGCCACGGCCAGGACCCCCGGCATTCCTGTCTCCATCGGGATCAGCACGATAGCAATGGGGCTATCACATGGGGCACAGAACCAGCATCCTCCCCCCACCTCCCCCGGGCGCTGGGTTTCTCCGGGGGAGTCCTGCCCTGGCCCTGCATATCATCCCCCAGGACCAGGCTTCTCCGGGGGGGCCCTGCCCTGTCCCTGA
>VZTU01012578.1:29280-52131 GCA_013400835.1 Zapornia atra | reverse complement strand
GCCCGAGGGTCCCGGAGGAGGCGGATGGAGGGGGCGAGGGGGGGTTGTCGGCCCGGGAGGTTTCCTTGGGGCGGCGGCTGCTGTAGGGCTCCGGGCAGTGCCCGGGCGGCGGGCAGGGCTCCCCCTGCCCCGGGGGGTTGCAGCGCCCTGGGGAGCGGGGCTCGGCCTGCTGCGGGCCGGGGATAAAGCATCTCTGCGCCGGGCGCCGCGGTCCCCGTACCCCCGGAGCCCGCTCCGTGACAGCCGTGTCCCCGCAGCCGGCTCCATGATAGCGGGGTCCCCGCAGTCGCCGTGTCCCAGCTGCGCGGTGCCCCGCAGCCCGCTCCGCAGCACCCCCATCCCTGTGCTCCGCCGTGCTGCATCCCAGCCTGCGCGCAGAGCAGCCGGAGGGGTCTGGAGGGGAGAATCTCTCTCCCTGCTGCTCCCCCTCTCCAGGAGGGCCTGGTCCTAAGAGCACAGAGCAGGTCCAGCTGCTCGGGAGCAGCATCTTCACCTGCAGAACCAGGCCAGGCTGCTTGAGAAAGGGCAGGTGTCCCATTTTGGTGGGGGTAATTGCATCCTCGTTAGGGACGACTTCCCACTGCTACCCTCAGCTGGAGTTTCATAGTGCCTTGGTTTCGTGGGCAGAGCTGGACAAAGCACTGCTCACCCACAGGGTGGGTTGTATTCCCCTGTTTGATGCTGCAGTGGGTTAGGCAAGAGCAGACAGGAGGGTTAGGAGAATGTTTCTGGCTGGCAGGAGTGGCACCCCCAGACTCCCAGGAGCACGTGGCCAGCTGAGGAGATGTCGCTGCCCCCCGAAACAGCAGGACCTCAGATGTAGCCACATAGTCTCACTTGCCAGACCACAGGGCTTCATCTCTTCTTTTGAGAGACTAGAAAGCAGTTTATATATATATAAAGTATGCAAAGGTTTTCTGTAAGTCATGTGCTTTAAAAAGGGGGTGTTAGAATAGGTAGTGGCAACAGGTTGTGGGATCATCAGTGGCTTTGGAGAAGCTGTTTTTCATGAACTCATAAAAAAGGCAAGTACAGACCATGATATTTCCCACTTTTGCAACTTCTTCTGGTATGAAGCAGCTGTAATTTTGTGACCCAGAGGGATACTCAGACCACTTGAGGTAGGGCGATGCAGCTCCATTTCAAAGCAAAAACCCAAACTGTTTATGTTTTAGGCTTGTGCCCTGCATTTCTTGCCTTCCCCACAGCGAAGACTCCTGCAGCAGTCACTGGAATCTTGTGGGAGGATGGAGACTGTTGGCAGAGTTTGACTTACAGGCTTCTGGAGAAGCACCAGTCCAGGGATCTGGGATTGTAAGGAAATTATGTGTCCCAGTATAGCCCTGGGAAAAGCTGGCTGTACACCAGCATCCCTGGGATGTCTCCAGAAGGACTGGGGAGAAAGGTTTCTTCACAGTCTGTTTTTAAACTTTCCTGCAGGTCAACCAAGAATTGATTTCCTGATGGTGGAGTTACCACACATTCATCATCTGAAGATGAAATTTATTGCTGTGTTTGGAGGGGAATGGAGGACTATGGGCCTTACATCTCCAAAATCCTCCTTACGCCCTGAAGGCTGGGCTTACACAGAGGTTGAGATGGGCTCAGGCATCTGCAGCTCCTTGCTCTGTGGCAATAGCTGGTAGGGGCAGGGTGGGCACATTGCTGTCCTTCACTGTCCTGGAGCTGGACTCTCAGTTTCCTCAGTACTTCAGGGACTGAGCGAGGCCCCACTTGTGTTTTATGGGGCTACAGTCGGTCTGCTGTGACACAAAACACCCCTGTTGCCCATGGACTTGATGAGTCCCTGGCTGGGTGAGGAGGGGAAGGGGTCCTCATGCACAAGGCATTTGATATTAAGGGACAGGAAGGCACCAGGCTGGGTCCTCTCCACGTGCAGGTCTGTATCTTGCCCTGCCTCAGTTTCTTCCCCTGCCCAATGGAAAAGATCATACCAAATGCCTTAGAGAAGGGCTTTGAGACCTGCAGCATCTATAGATTTGGGGTGGTTATGCCAGTTGTCCCCCACAGTTTAGCTCAGAGTTAGGAAATGTCCCAAAGGAGTTTGGGGATGAACCTGCAACCCCCAACCCCACATCACCTGGGAATTTCAGAAGCTTTATTTGCAGCTCACCATATTTGCTGGTTTCATTTTGTGTTGCCTCCCCATAAAGCCACTCCTTTCCCAAGGTTTCATCAGAAAGACCAATTCTTTCTTTAATTGTCATATATCAAAGGTGGAGGGGGTTTATTCCTTCCTCCTTTAACTGCTGCCATCCGGAGGCCAACTGTTTTGTTTAAATTAGATACTGTTTAAATTAGATATTGTTATTGACCTTCTTCAGCCTCGTTTCATATTCATCCTCTGCTAGAAAATCAAAGCCCTGTTCTTTGTGACTCGGTCAGTTCTGACTCCACAGATGGTACATGTGGCCCTTACAGCGCTTTTCTCTGGCAAGAACTTGTATTTTAAAGAGAGGAAAGATCAAATTTCAGTGCATTATTTGGTGGGAAAATGCAGTTTTACAATGCCATATGGATTAAGAAATTCCAGGCCATTGTTTTGCCCTCTCTGCCTGGAATTGGCAGCGTGTTTCAGGGTGACACAGGTCCCTTCTTCCCTCCTGCTCGGCCCGGTGCCACAAGAGCATCTGCTGTGTTCTGGGACATGCAGTCACCCCCTTCCCTGGTAAATCACTGCCACGCTGGGACTCAGTGGGGTAAAGCAGGTTGGCAGCTGGAGGAGCACCCACCTTGCAAGGGGCTCACGGGTCCCTCATGTCCCCTCTTGCCCTGTGCTTTGGTGCGTCACCCTGCGCCGCTGCCAGCAAGCGTGCTCCTGCCCCAGCCCCCACCGAGGGTCTGTGCACACCAGGCTCCGTCCGTCTGTCCCAGGGGCAGGGGCTGGTCCTGTCCCCACGGCTCCCTCAGCTGGGGATGGACTCCACATGTTCACACGGCTCTTCTCTTGGCTGCAGGGTTCCCTGTGGAAGGGGGAGACATGCGATAGGAGCCAGCGCTCCCCGCCGTGCCACACAGCCCGAGGTGCCGCGGGAGTGACAGGACATGTGCCGCATCGGCTGCCCCCTCTCGGGACTCCTCCTCATCCTCTGCGTGACCAGCACAGACGGCTTTGCCCGGGCAGGGTAAGCCCCCTTTTTGTCTTCATCTCCCTGGTGTGTCCATCTCCACGTCACCGTGAGATCCGTCTTCTCTGGGTGATGGAGAGCTCTGTTCAGCCAGCCAGCTGCACGTGTGTGGGCAGCTTGCTGGACTGGTGAGGAGGTGGGAGAAGGCTCAGCCAGGTCCTCCTGGGGTAGCTGGGCCTCAGCAAACACAAGTGATTTCACAGAAGGGTCAGGCAAAGAAACCTCACAGGGAAACACCCTGTCTCCATTTAGCTCCATGCAGGGGACACAGAGGCACTCCGGGCATCTGGTCTGGGACAGTCAGAAGCTAAATAGGCCCTGAACTGTCTGTGAATTATTATTGTCTCTTTCAAGCACATCTCTGCACAAACACACTCGTGCAATCTCACTGTCATGCCACTCAAGCCGTGTGTATGAGCCATCAAAGGAGGACATGGCCTCCCAGCTCCAAGAGGATGCACCAGCAATGAGATGCAGGCATGGAAAGCCCAGGCAGGTTGTTGCCTGCTGTGCCGTGCTCCCTGGGATGCTGCAGTGGCTGCATCCACCATCCCACAACTCCAAAGTGAGATCTCCAGTAATTCCCTTTCCCTTCCCAGGGAATGGGTCCGACACGGTGCCCTGGATCCCAGCACAGCTCAGCTCCCACTGGGTCAGAGGAAGCCCAGAGCTCGGTGCCCCAGTTCCTTCCCCAGCCAGAAGGAGCTTGAGCTCAAGGCCTGCTTCCCAGATACAGCTCATATTTCTATGAAGTTTGTTTTTATATTGAAATACTCTCCTCTAGCACTAAACCTTTCACATTCTGGCCATGACCACAGGCTGAATTCCTTGTTTGCACGCACAGGCTGCAGCTATAGCTTTATTCTAAACCTTGCAAAGCAAACAATTGCCCTTTAAAAATTACATCTTCTATAGCATTCATCAGTGAGGCTGAGAGGAGTTTTGGGGAGTTAATGGAAGCCATCTGATGTCCATGCTAATTCCCAGGCTTTTTTTATTCCACTTTCTAATTGGGCTGGGAGACTGAGATGAGTAGGTTAGTTCCTCAGTGGGATTGACCTGCTTGGGCTGGAAAATATTGGGGAAAAAAAGAATTTTTAGCCAAGGCCACTTTGGCTGTTAACTTTGGGAAAGTTTTTGACTGGGTCACAGTTATCTTAGGAAGACAACTTCCATCTGGCCTTTATGTTTTCATGGTGAGCCCGACCCTTCTGTGAAATCATGAATTTCTTGGTGACCACAGGGGCGACTGTTTCAGGAGAGGAAAAGATTCAGAAAGGAAAAATCCACCCAGAAAGTGAGTGATTTTAAGGGAAGGGAGGTGATGAATGGAAGGAGAAGTGCTTTGAGCAAATCTCCCCTAAATCTGGGCCCCAACTGCTCTCCTGGTACAGGGGGACTGTGCCAGGGTGAGTGTATGAGGAGTCCCCAGCGCCTTTTGTGCAGGGGCTGGGGAGGAAGAGCCCCGTGCAGCCCACAGAGCTCTGGCTTTGTGCCACTGCCTTGAAACAGCTTGAAATAACCTCCTGGGTCACTCGGGCAATTAGCCACCACCACTTAAATAGCCCTCTGTACAGAGGGCCTGTCAGGCCACGTCCTGGGCTGGTGTAAATCAGCGGAGCCCCTTTGCCCCCCAGGGAGAAGCGGCGGGTTGGTTTTTGGCTGGTCTCTGACCCTCTCGCCCTCTCCGCAGCCGCAGAGTCTGCGCCGCGGTGCCGCAGAGCCGCGCGGCCGCCTACGCCGAGTCCCACGTCCAGGCTGTGTACCAGCCCTACCTCACCACCTGCCAGGACCACCGCCTCTGCAGCACCTACAGGTGAGGGCAGCTGCTGGCACCACGGACCCCAGGCCTGGAGAGGGAGAAGGATCCATCCCAGCAAGGCCGCGGCCGGCGGGGGCTGTGGAAGCGGGGAGACCTGCCTTGGGAAAGGGGCTCCCAGCCCCTGGGTGCCAGGGCAGGGGGTCTGACCCATTGGTGTGGGAGTGGTGGGATGGGGATTTGGGGAGGATACTTGGTGGCCTGGCTCAGCTCTGTGTTTACATCACAGGACCATCTACAAGGTTGCCTACCGACAGGCGTACAAGCAGCTGCCACAGCCGGTGGGCTCGTGCTGTCCCGGCTGGAGCAGAGCTAACAGCCACACGCTCAGCTGCAACAGAGGTAAGAGGCTGCTGTGCCACCCCGCTGCCAGCTCTCATCCTTCCCCCAAAACCCAAGGGTCCCTGGATGAGGCCCTGGCAGCCAGCTCTCTCATTTACCAGCACTCTGTTGGCTGGGTGGATTCTCCCTGTAGGAAACCATTTAAATTTTCAGCGTCACAACCAAATGTGGTTCAATTTCTGATTAATTCCCAGCCTTTCCCTACTGCCTCACAGGCTCTTTTTCCTTTGGGATCTCTTATTAACTTTATAGTTACCAGAGAATAAATAAAATGAGTAAGTCCTTTCCACATAAATCAGCCAGTAATGGAAGAGAAATGCTTTCAGGAGGCAATTGTGATATACAACACAAAACAAATGTGCATCAGCAGCTAGTCCAGCCCCTGATGAGCTCAGAGTGCAGCACAGGGGCTTCCAGGGCTCATCAGCCCTCCTCCCTCCTGGCTGTGCTGGCTGCCAGCGTCTCAGCCTCTTTCCAGGCTGAAAGACCAAAGTCCTGTTCATTCCACCCACCCTGTGCCCCGTGCACCTTGGTCAGTTCAACCCTCTGCTGAGCATCCTGGCCCTAGGGATGGGGAGTGGGGGGGGTACACTGTGTGTGTACGTGCAGCCACGGTGGCAGGGGAGGGAGCTCGGGACCCTCAGAGCTGCCCGGTGATGCTGTGCTCGTGTTTGGTCCCACAGCTCTGTGCTGGGTGCCGTGCCAGAACGGTGGGAGCTGCACCTTCCCCGGCAGATGCGCCTGCCCTCCCGGCTGGACCGGACCAGCCTGCCAGACAGGTACGGGCTGCACCTCTCCCCTCGGGGCTCCCTGTGCCAGCCTTGCCCCACCGCTGCTGAGAGAGCTGCTCCAGGGAGCAGCGGGGCTGCTGTGGGGCTCTGGAGGTCCTTTGCCCACAGTCCGACCCCTCAGTGGGGATGGGGACCAGTGCTGTGGCTGCTCATCAGGCTTTGGCACATGCCTGGTGCCACTCAGACTGCAGAGAGGAACTGGTTACCCCTCCACACAGCCACACGTGTGCATGTCTACACGTATTGCTCCAGGGCAGCGATGCCTTATGGGCTGGCCAGGAAAGGATGGGAAGCTGGGCTGGAAGCTTGGCTCCTGGAGGAGCTCTGATCTCCCTTCAGCTGTGTTGGTGCTCCCAGCCCTCAGGTGCAGCTCTGACATCTACGTTTTCTCTCTGCTGCTGCTCCACGCTGGCTCAGCATGAGCAGAGGCTGTACTCTGCCCTGACTGTGTAGCCAGCTAAGGGCCTTCTGCAGAGCAGCCGTTACACTCATGGGGTGGGCTGGGGATTGTATGTTTGCAATGATCCATCTTCCAGGCTTTGTAAACTCTCACTGTAAGCTAAGATGCCCATTTACTGCAGGTACTAAATCTGTAAACTGAAAATATCCAGGGTTGGAGGAGAAGCCTGGCCATCTCCAAGCACTGAGCCCCTCTCCATCATGAGAGCAGCCCGATGCACCCCATCAGTGTGCAGGGAAACAGGGCAGCGCAGAAGGCAGCAGCGCTCTGCAGACCCCAGCGTGGTGCAAACCCCTGCCGTGGTGTTCCCCAGCTTTCCAGCCCTCCTGTAAGGCAGAGGAGGAGCGTGTGGCATTGACCCACGCTGGGCCAGGCAGGGCTGAGCACATCGCTGACAGCTCCGGCTCCAGCACAGGGGGGAAAGGATTTTCCCACTGCCTAAAACAGATTGGCCCGGGCGTGGGAAGCGGTTCAGCTCATTCTGCTTTGTGGGAACAGCTTTAATAACTCCCCTGTGTGAGGAGAGGTTACTGGGGTTTGTACACACTTGAAAGGCTGATAGGTCCTTGTCACGGCTGGCTGGAACCAAAACCCCGGCCGTAAATCCAGGATGAGAGCTGAGTGCTGCCTGCGCCCTCCTGGCCAGAGCTGGGACGTTTCTGACCACAGCTTTTGTTTCTGGCTCTTTTGTGGAGGGGAGGAAGCAGAGGGGAGGGGGCCAGATCCCCCTCGGGGTTAGCCCAGGTTTGCTCCAGCTGAGTGCAAGAGGAAAGGTCTTGTGCTCACACCCTGTAGTGCTGGGGGCACCCAGAGCTGTACCCAGCACAAGCTCCATCCAGGGTCCCGTGAGCTCTACTGAGGGGAGCAGGACCCCAATAGCAGGGCTGAGCCATCTGTGCCCCTCACCCCCAGTAAGCACATCCTCACCACCCCGTCCTCACTGAGCTGTACCTGTGGTTTCAGATGTGGATGAGTGTGCCAGCCAGAGCCATGGATGTGGTCAGCTCTGTGTCAACACAGCCGGGAGCTACCGCTGCACATGCCGGGATGGCTTCAGCCTCGCTGCCGATGACAAGATGTGCCAGCCCCTGGTGCCAGCCCCTGAGCCAGGAACCTTCAGCCAAGCAGGTAACCTGTCCCAGGTGCAGGACAGCCCCGGCTGCTCGGAGCCTTCGATGAAAGCTGGAATTAACACAGCATCACAGGGTGGCTGGAGCAGGACTGGCAAGGGACAGGAGAGGGGATGACAGCCAGAACCTCTCCGCCTTATTCCCAGTGACCTGTGAGTCCCTCTGCCACCCCAACAACCTCCCTGCGCACAAACCCAGCCACCTCTCCCTCTGCCAGCAAGACCAAGCCCATCCGTGGTGTGTGGTGGCCGGGATGCAGCTGTTCTCTCCATCAACCTCCTTCCCACAGGGCGAGCCTGGAGCCATGAGGAGCGGTGGGCGCCGCTGGTGACGGCCCATTATTACTTTTGGTACGCGCTGTGACACTTCAAACTCGTACCGTGAGTAATAATGCGCTGTGGCCAGCACAGGCATCACGTGGGAGGCACCTGGGAGAGCAGGACACTGTCTGCACCTGCCCCACAAGCACCTTGATCCCCCATCCAGGGCCCTCAGGCCCACCCGGGGGACAGGGCAGCCCCGGGTGCTTGCTGATCTGGCAGCACAGGCCAGGCTTTGCCAAACATCTCTCTTATCCTTTAAACATCACACCTCTGCCTGAAAAATTCCCTGCTTCCTTGCAGGTACTCCAGCAGCAAGGAGAGGCTTGTGCGTGTTAGCAGGAGGACTAACAGCAGGCCTTGCAGCAGGCTTTGGATCCAGTTGATGCTCTAGGGGCTGGTCCCAGTGGGGCAGACCCCAGGAGCTCACTAGGAAGGGAGTGGACAGCAGCAGAACTTGGCCTGAGCCTTGTATCTCTCACCGGCACCTTCCAGTTCACCGTGGGCAATGGGCTTTTTTACACACTGATCTGTTCTTGGTCACTTTTTTAGGTTCCCCCAGCGAAATGAAGGAAGAAATTGAAGACCTGAGGAGCAGAGTGGAAGCGCTGGAGCAGGTGAGCTTGCAGTACACCCCTCCCTGCCCTGCCCTCACCACCCTGTTGCAGCTCAAGGCTGCGCTCTGCCAGCTCCCACACGGGGCTGTTTGCAGCCAGGGTTTCCCTCTGCCCCAGCTCTATTTTTAACATCAGCTGGCCTCATGCCACAGCGATCCCAGCTGTGCTCCACACTGCTGACAGCACCCACGCTGCAGCTCTTCCAGCCCCACAGCCCTTTGAAAGCAACCAAAAGCCCTGTAAGCTGCCCTGGGTGGGATGCACCCCAGCAGGAGAGGTGCTGTGTCCCACGGGGTGGTCCTCATGGCTCAAGAGGGCATCCTCACAGCTCCTCTCCTCCCTGCAGAAACTCCAGTTGGTGCTGGCCCCCTTCCACAACCTCATGCCATCCACACCGGAGGATGTGGGTGCAGACCCCATCAGCAGGCTGTCCCACTCCCTCCAGCAGCTGGACAGAATTGACTCCCTAAGCGAGCAGATCTCCTTCCTTGAGGAACGGCTGGAGACATGTAAGTGCCTAGAGAATCACAGAGTCACAGGGGTTGGCAGGGCCCTCCAGAGCCCATGGGGTCCAACCCCCCTGCCAAAGCAGGGTCCCTAGGACAGGGTGCACAGGTCGGTGTCCAGACGGGGCTGGAATCTCTCCAGAGAAGGAGACTCCACACCCCCTGGGCAGCCTGTCCCAGGGCTCCCTCACCCTCACTGGGGAAAAGTTCTTCCCCATGTTGGTGAGGAACTTCCTGTGCTCCAGTTTACAGCCATTGCCCCTTGTCCTGTCCCCACAGACACTGAAAAGGGGCTGGCCAATTCCCCCTGCATCCCATGCCTAAGATATTGATAAACACTAATTAGGTCCCCCCTGAGTCTTCTTCTCTCCAGGCTGAACAGCCCCAGCTCACTCAGCCTTTCCTCACAGGGGAGATGCTCCAGGCCCCTGATCATCTTCGTAGCCCTTCTCTGGACTCTCTCCAGGAGATCCCTGTCTGTTTGATCCCAGGGAGCCCAGCACTGGACACAACACTCCAGGTGGGGCCTGACCAGGGCAGAGCAGAGGGGGAGGATCCCCTCCTGTGACCTGCTGCCCACACTCCTCCTGATGCCCCCCAGGATCCCATTGTCTCTCTCAGCCCCCAGGGCACACTGCTGGCTCATGGCCACCCTGTCATCAACCAGGACCCCCAGGTCCTTCTCCACAGAGCTCCTCTCCAGCAGCTCACCCCCAGAAAGGCAGGGTTGGAGTATTACACCCCACACACGCTGGCCTCGCTGAGCAGACACGGGCCAGTGAGATCAGTAACATATATGCCACTATTAATCTATATCTCCCCCTAATTCAGCTGCCTGTAATTAATACAAGATGAATGCAAACAGCTCATTAGCTTCATTTCCAAGCTGTTTCTAGGGCTGCACCATCTGACTGCCCTTGTAGCAGCCAAAAAATCCTAAGATCAGCACATGGAAACGTGGCTCTGGGGCAGAAGCAGGGGGGTCAGGTCTTGAAATCAGCATCCTCACTGGCTGCCTTCCCTTCCTGTGCTGTTAGACCTCAGGAAAGAAACCCCAACTCTTGGGAAATTAACAGCCCAAAAAAAGTCAATCAGGAAAGTTTAGGGAGCGTGCAGAGTTTGGCAGATTTATGAGCCTGGGAAGTTTCAGGCATTTCTTTTTGAAGTCTACACCCTGCTCCTTTTGCCAAGCAGTGGACCAGAAAAGTTCTCCTGAGCTGTAACCTCTGAACAAGAGATGCTGGGGAGAGCAGTCACGAGTGAAATGGGTGAAGGATGGGGCGTGGGGGCTGTGTGTCCTGCCTGGAGTGCTCCCCACAGCACTGCAGATTGGGGCAGCATCCCCTCAGGTCTCTAACAGAGCTCCCTGAAATATCCCAGCTTGACTTGGAGTAGAGCACAGAACCATAGGAACACCTTGGGTTTGTAGGCAGCTCTTTACACCTCATTTTCCATTAAATAATTCCAGTCCAACCCATCCAGAAAGGAGGCATGGCCTGGCCAGCTCAGGAGCTGCTGTGTGTGCTTAAGGGAAAAACCCTTTCAGGGCATATCCAGTCCCAGTTCACTGCTTGCAGTAATGGCTTAGGTATGAAAGACTTCAAAGAACTTGTTTGAAGGCTAAGGAGCTGCAAATAGACACTTAAAAGACATCTCAGAAAAGGTTAATCATCAGACCCAGGGAGTGCTCCAGCAGTTTCCTAGCATTGCCCTGTACACAGTGACAGCACCCAGGAATGTGAGTGGTATCACAAGCTAACGTGGGTTTATTCCAAGAGATGACTCTCAAGTCCTGAAATTAAACTCTGCCAAGCCTGTTCCTGCAAGCAAAGCTTGGCTTTGTCCCTCTCCTGGTTTTGAAAGTCCCTGGAGGACCTAAGGCTGGCTGCTTGGACCCCAGGGAGCTCTGGGGCTTGCAGGGCATCACATGGAGAGTTAAGGAGCCACCCACTTTCTGTGCCTTGCAAGGCATGTCACAACTCAATACTGAGATGCAACAGCACCCTCCAGTTACCTGCCCAGGGGGATGGGGGTGTGGAAGGACTAAGGAGCATGTTCTCTTCCCTAGCCCACCAGGTGGAAGCACAAGGGCAGACCTCTTTAAGCTGTGACCATTTTAACCCCTCCAAGTCTGACCTCTCCCCCCAGTACCGTGTGACACAGCCTCTTAGCAGCACAACTGACTCCCAGCCCCTCATGTCTGGGCAGCAGCTGCCCCACACATCCCTGGACACTTTGGTGACCAGCTTCCAGTTAGCATCATGCAGAGCCACTGCCTGCACTGGGGACAGGCTGGTCCCAGCTGCCCATCCTGGGACAGCCAGCCTTGTCACCAGCTTCCCAGCCCAGCTCAGGACACTTGGCACAGGACTTTGCATGCCCAGGTGAGACTGGCAGGGAGCATGGCCTGGCAGGGAGGTGAGAGGGACACTCTTGATGCAAGAGGGACTTCTTGAGGAAAGAGGCAAACCAAACCCAGGCTAACAACAGTGCTGGATTGAATTCTGTTTGGGTTCAGGTTTTTCTTTCCATCTTCCTAGGTTCCTGCAAGAATGAACTCTAGCCAAGTGCCTGAGGAATTGGAGCAAGCTGAGGGCATCTGCAGCTCTTATCTCCTTCTCCAGCTGCCAGGCTGGGGACGAAGCCACATCATCTACAGGAAGGCACAAGGCAGCAGGGAAAGGCTGGTTTCCCACCAGCACCTCCACTTTCTCTAACTGACCTTATCACAGGTCATGCAGTTACTTCCAAACTGGACTCTGAAACCTCAGCATCTCACCCCCTCCTGCTGGAGGGGCAGGAAATAAATGCCTTACCTCGTGCCATTAGTGCCTGGCTGTGCCAGAGACTGGCTGTACCTGTGTGGTGCTTTGCTTTGTCTGGCTTTTACTTCATGTTACCCTGGGACATCCTCTCCCAGGGGCACAGGGTGGTTGTGGTGCCTGCCCTGTGCAGCACAGACCTGGCCCAGACAGGACAGATGTGTCCCCCACAAAAGAAAGTGGCAGAGGAGGCAGCCCCAAGCCAGACATCGCTGCAGGAGATGGGCACAACTGGTCCCAGCGTAGTCCTGTGCTGGCTGGGTGTGAGGAGCAGGTGCCCATCCCTGCAGCTTCTGTCCTGCCCTCTGGGACCAGTGTCCCTCCACAAGCTCTGGAGGTTGGCTGGTGTCTCACTGCTTCACAGCGTGGTGGCTGTGGCAGCTCAACTCCCAAGTTACCTGCTGGCAGCCCTCTGCACCCCCCTGGGCCTTGTGGAGCAGTAACAAGGATGAAGCTTTTACATGGGCCTGAAGGCACAGAAACTGGGTTTTCTTTGCCTTAGTAGGAAACCTTGTCCTGCAACACTCCCACACTGGCACAGAGCAGGCAGGGACAGACCTGTGCCGCTCCATAGTGCCAACAGGGTGAGGCCAAGGAGGGAGGGACAGTCCTCTGCAAGCCTGGAGCAGGCACCGGGGCCTGGCACACCCTGGGCTTGGTGTAGCCGGTGTCTCCCAGATCCAGCAGCCACTCTGCACACAGCTGCATCCCCCAGCACGGGTCACTCAGGGCCAAGGACACCAGTACAGCAGAGCAGACGTGACTGAGCTACACTGAGTACAACACTTTGGTACTTGCCTGGAGTGGAGCTGCAGGAGCCATGTGGGCAACAGCCGCTGCAGGGGCTGTGCCAAAATAAAGCCCATCCACACAGGCAGCATACTCCTCTTCCCCTGCAAGAGGTCCCTCCAGGAGTCCCTCCTCCTACTTCAGGCCAGGCTGTGGCTCAGTGTGGGCCCGGGGTGCAGGAGCACACCCCTTCTGCCTGTGGGACACAGGGTGGGGACAAGGACCTGCTGTTCCCCATCAGCACCCTTCCTCTGCCCCCAGCAGCCCTCCTCCCTCAGCCCCCAGACAAGACCAGGAGCCACCTTTATTTAAATAACCAAAGGTGTATTTTTTGTTTGTCTAAAGCACATGGCGTTATTCACAACCCAATTAAAAGTGAACAGCAGAGAACTGCACACAGAGGCACTGCTCCCTCCTCTCAGGGAGGGACGCTGCAGGACCCATGCTCTAGACATGGATTCCCCTGGGTTTAACCTCCATGGCAGCCCTTTATCTGCTGCTCTTACAAAGTGCTGGTTCGGTTCCCATCCTCCCACCCAGACCCATCCCACAGTGGGTCTGACCCCTGAGTCTGTACTTTAAGGCCCCTCCAAAAAAGCCCCACCAGCACCATGTCAGCCCAAGGGCTCTGTCCCTTGGAAACAGCAGGCTCTAGGGAGCTCCCTGCCTTTGCCAGCTGAGGCTTTAACCCCCAAAATGCCACGTGACAGCAATGCCACCAGCCCAGCCGCAGACAGGCTGCAAGAGCCCCTGCACTGGTTACCCCAGCAGCCCCAGGCAGCTTACACCAGCATTCCACACCTTGCACCACGGAGAGCTGAAGCCCCCCTGAACCAGGGCGAGAGGTGGAAGGTACCCCCCTGGAACCACAGCCTGACCCAGCCATGCTCTTTGCAGAGGGCATCAACACTCCTGCAGCTCCCAGCGAGGGATCCAGGAGCCCTGCTGCTCCGTCACCCCAAGGCACAGGGGAAACCCCGTTATCCAAGCCCACTTCCCCAAAGGGAGAGAGCTGGAGCCTCCCCGAGCCCTGTTTCAGCCACAGCTCCCCCACCCTGCGGCTCTGCAGGAGTCCTGACAAGCCCTGCAGAGCAGCAGCCACCCCAAGATCTGCACAGACATGCGGGACAGGCACCACCTTTCGGCCACTGCTGACCATGACAAGTGGAGCAGGGAGCATGGTGGAGCCCTTCGCATCTGCAAGAGGTACTGGGGGCATCATCAGGGTGTCTGCTGAGACAGGGTCAAGCCACCATCACAGCAGGGACTGGGAGACAGGTGGCCAAGACCAAGGAAGCTCTGAGCCAAGCCAGGTGCGTGGCACACAGGGTACCCCGAGGTGTGCCATCAACAAGTCACATGTGAGGATGGGTTTGCTCAGGTCCCTGACAGATCTGTGCAGGTTTTAAAATCAAGCTGGTGGCTCTGAACAGTAGAAGCAAGCATGGGGCTTTGTTCAGGAGATTAAACTGGCAAGGCTGGGCAGCATTCAACTAAACTCTGCCCAACCTGTTATGTACTGGCTTGGCTAGTCTGCAGCTTGCCTCTCCACTGCTGCACCCCTCCATGAGCAAGGGCACTTGTTCAGACAAGGCAATCGAGCCCAAAGAGATGCTGGAAGGCTGAGCAGCCCCACACATTCCCCTCCACAGCCCAGCTGAGGTTATCTACCCACAGTGCTTCCTTCAAAAGGGAAAGCCTTGGCACAGCAGTACCCGGGCAATGCAAAGCCCCAGCACGAGATGCTGCTGTGACTCAAGGGCATCTCTCGAGCAGATGGGCCCCACTCCAGAGGCCACCCATGAGCTCCACCATGCTGGGTGGCAGCGCTTGGGGCTGCCCAGGGAGGACACCACACTCCCAGTGCTGCTGAAGAACCAGACTCCAGATTTCCACCTGATTCTCAGCCCTGTTTGAGCAGCATCGAGGTTGTGCAAATATGAACTGCTGCCTGGTGGTTTCCACCTGGAACAGCACAGGGCCAGGCCAGCGCTAGGTGGGCCTTGCAGGGACATGGGTGTAGGGACACTCACATGAGGCAGAGCCCAGCCTCCAGCCAGGTTTTTGTTGTCACCCTACACCAGCTGCCTGAACTGGGGGAACTCACCTCTCTGGTCATTGAGCCCTTTGGTAGCACAAGTTTGATGCCTGAGAAATTCAGAAAAAGGAGACATTTCATTGCAAGACAGTGAACCCAAAAGAGAAATCCACTCAATGGGGAACCTCAGCGCTGGCTTGACACGCCGCCTGCACCAGTCCATGGTGTTCCCAGAGTCAGAAGTCATTGCAGAGAAGTTCCTGTGGTATTTGGCAACAGACGGGTCCCTTCAGCCACCACCACATGGTGACGCCACTGGAGAACCATCTAGGATGAGTCCTTGGCCTCACTGGGACGGCCAGACAGCCTGAAGAGGGTTTCCCTCATGGTGTGGAAGCATCTGTCCGTGAGGTCACCGACATCGTCTGACGTCAGGCCTTTGGTGTCTATTGGAGGCAGAACCTCAACCTTGATTTTGCCTGGGAACAAGAGAAAAGCCTGTGAGAAACTCACACACACTGCAGCACCGTTCTCTGCCCTCTCAGAATCCCCTCTCCTCCCACCCTGGACAGCCCCAGCACAGCCCTTGGCCTGCTCCAGGGCTTCAGCCACCCACCCCTGGAGCACAGATGGAGGCCGCGTTTTGTCTCTGGAAAGACACCTCCCCAGGGATCAGACCCTGCCCTCCAACAGCTGCCCCAAGCAGAGCCTTTCACTGCACCCAAACTGACACCCCAGCCAGAGCCGGGCCCTTTCCAAGGCCGCTGTTGCTCTGCTCCCACCAGCCAAGAGAGCCCACGGCCCGGGACCCGCTCAGCTGCAGGGCTGTGCCAGGCGCGGCCTGCACCACGCACTCCCTCCTTCCACTTCTCCTACCCAAGCAGGGAGCACGCCAAACCTGCTTCCCCCCCAAGGTGAGAGTTACTGCCCCGAGCTGACTGAGCCCCTACTTTCTGCCCAGCACTTCCTTGGTTCACTTGCAGAAGGTCCCTGCTTTGAAAGGTCAAGAAGCAGAGCCCACTTGCTTGTCCCCCCAAGCTCTCACCAAATCACTTGGGCTGTGGCAGTTAGGAGGAGGAGAGTCCAGTTTCTAAGGAAAACATCCCTCACCTTAATTAATTACACTCTTTCCCAAGTTAACCCAGCCCAGGCTCTGGTGCCAAGTGTTTTGAAGTGGCTCCACACATCTCCCAGAGGAACTCCTCCTGTTCACTCCAGCTTCACTTCCCTCCCACACCCTGTGAGCCAGATCTCCACATGGGTATGGCACCAACCCTGTCTCAGAGAGACTGTAAGGCCCGCAGGCTCTTTGGTACCTGATGTAAACAGATTCTTCTTTGGGTTATAGAAGGTGGTGTAGGAGGAATATACCACTGGGATGACTGGGACCTTGGGGGAGAAGAAGAGGAGTTACTTGTACTGCAGCATCTCAGGGCAGCAGATAAGCAACACATCCCATATGGCAGAGGTGGCCTGGCCCAGCTCCCAGACACACAGGGCACCCACAGTCCCACAAGCAAGACCCACTTCCAAAGGCTGGGATGGTCAAGAGTAAATGCAACCAAAACCACTCCCCAGCAACTCAAGGTACAAGCATGCTCAAGCCACGAGGGCCAAGTTACACTTGTGACTCAGGTCAGCACTGACTTTTAGAGCTCCTCATCCCAAGCCAGGCTTCAAACACAGGTATTTTCTGGGCTGCAAACATCGGAGGAGGCTGTTTTGACAGGCCTTGCCCTGCTGTACAAGCACGTGTTTGGGGCAGGCCAGCTGGTGCACCTCTGGCTTCCAAGAAAAGGAGTCACCAGTTGCAACCAATTGCTCCCAGGGAAGGTTCAGACAGGCAGACACAGCCAGGAGGACAGGCACAGAGTCCTTATATCAGCACTGATAACACACACACACACACACACACACTCTGCAGCCAGTGACTCAGGGGGAGTGGTATCAGAGGTGGGCACCATTTCCACTGGCATCTTTTCCTTCCAGCAGCTGCCAGCCTCTGCCTGGGTTGCATCACCCTGGCAGGAATGGGGGATGGTACAACACAGGCTACACCCTGGGCTCAGCCAATCAAACCCAGTGGGAGATCTGGCACCTAGTCCCCTTTTCAGGATCCCTGGTATAACACCTCTTTTCCCCTCAGGCCTTGAGTCATTCCAGTCCTGAGGTGTGAGGCAGAGCACACAGGAAGGCAAGGCACCCATATCCTCCCAGCCACCTCTCCAGCACCTAGTCCCCAGCACCAGGGAGCAGAGCAGGGTGGCCCAGCTTCCAGCACCCAGGCAGCTCTAACTGTCTGAAGCCAAGCAGCTCATTGCCTGCTTCCCAACCAAGTGCTCATGGATCTTGTCATTTTGGAGAGAGAAGGGATTTAAGACATGCCAAGGGGTGCCACACAGCTGCCTGGGAGGGAGCAGCTATTTCCACACAGAGCAAGCCCAGATGTTCCTCTGAAGCACGAGCATTAACAGTCCTGAAGCAACACCACACTATTGCAACCTGAGGGGTTGAGAAATACATCAACAGCCTTGGGATTCCCCAGGCCTGCTCAGAGCACAGCACCCTCTGAGCTTCCTGGCCCAAGCAAGCTCTGTGCTGTAGCTGTGCTCCCAGGAGCAGGGCATGGACTGCACTGCCAGGCAGCTGCCTGCAGAGCCTACAGCGAGGGGATGAGGTGCGCCTGTCCCCCAGGTCTTCCTGCCAGATGGACACTGGGAAAGCAGTGCTGGGGGAGTCAGGAAGGAGAAAGGGTAAGACAACTTCTCCACTGTCCATGGCTGCTCATCCCCAGTTGAGTCAGCCTGGCAGGGGATGGAAGAGGCTCTCGGGTCCTGCTGGCCATCACTTGTGACACCCAACAGTGGTTTGAGTGAGGAGCTCTGCTGTGACCTGAGAACACAGCTCACTAGACAGCAAATCAGCCACACCACCACACGACCAGCCTGTGTGCCACTCCAGAAGCACTCAGGGTCCTCCCTGGGCAGGAGCAACGCGCCGTTACCTGTGCCTGGACAGCAAGGTGAAATGCTCCTTTCTTGAACGGCAGCAAATCCCCAGTGCAGTTCCTTGTGCCCTCTGGGTACACCCACACCTTCACCTGCACATGGGGAGATAAGGCTCTGCTCCAGCAAACCACTTACTGCTGGCCAAGCCACCAGCCAGCCGTGCCAGGAGCTGCAGGCAGCTTAACTCCAGGTGAGCCACATCCCTGTGTACCACCCCCGGATACCCAGACACGTGTCACCCTGCCACGTGCTGGCCACACTCACATTCTCAGCTGCCATAGTCTTGGCCACCTCTGCCATCACCATCTTGGCACTGGTGGTGCTCTTCCTGTTGATGAAGATGACGCCACCGAGGTAGATGATGAGCCCCACAGAGCCAACATACATCAGCTCTTTCTTGGCCACCTGGACACAGTCGTCAGGCAGGATCTCCATCAGCCCTAACGTGATGGCAGAGGGTGAGACCCAGCAGCCCCCCACCCCACCCCCCTGCCTGCACCCAGACGGGACAAGAGACACGATCCAAGGTGAGGAGGGGAGTAGCAGGGACAGACCAGTGCCTCGTGGCTCTGCTGGCTTCTGCCACCATCAACAGAGCAACAAAGACTCAGCGTGCAGCAGAATTACAGGGCAGGGTGGCTGCAGGCCAAGCAAGACCCCTCAAGGGGCAGCTCGGTCCTTGGTCCCAGCGTGCTCAGCAGGGCCACCCAGCACTCTGCCACACAGGCTGGGCTTGCTGTCAGGATGGCAGGGGTGTAAGAGGGAGCTGAGAAGCCCCTGAAGCTGAGCAGTACCTGGGGTGCTGCACAGGGGTGCCATTGCTGAGAGTGAGGGGACACCCTTCCTGCATCCAGCACTGCACCGGATGGGTACCACAAACCAGCTGGGGCAGGGGGATGCTCTGCCAGGAGATGTGGGCAGGATTCCCCTGATGGTAACCAAGACAACTGCTCCCTCCCACCAGCTCCTCACCCATCATGTCGAGCATGCTCTGGTGGTTGGACACAATGATAGCAGGGCCCTCCACCTCAAAGTTCTCCAGTCCCTTCACCTCAAACCTCAGGCCGAAGAAGTATTTGAAGGTCTTGACCACAGCCTTGATGATTCTGCAGAAGAGAGAAGCAGTCAGCAGCAGGGCAGAGAGGTGACAGGGTCTGCTGGACCCAGGGTGGGTGGAAGGAGACAAGAGCTCATTTTCCCTGTGGTCCACCCAGGTGTCTGTCCTGCACAGCCCCATGTGCTCTAAGTGCTTCAGCTGCATGCTAAGCCCTGTCCCAGTGTCAGAATTTTACCTGGGAGAAGCTGAGTGTAACTTTGAGGCCAGTATGGCCAGGCTCAACAGTCTGTGCTTCCTTCAAGCTGACAGCATCAGCTCACAACCAGGCTCACAATGAGCTCTTTGGAAGATAAGAGTCCAGCCTGGAGCAGCAGCTGCAAGAGCCCCTCAGAGTGCAGAACAGAATCTCCCCCAAAAGTCCAGGAAGGAGAGATACTGATTTCAACACTGCATCAAGGACCACTCCTCCAGCTGCCAGTCCTATCCACTTAGTGCTGTTTGCTTCCCTCCAACGCTGCCAATGTTTTCCTCCTGCAATCAGCAAGAGCCCCACAAGTTGTTCAAACAGTTCTCCCAGGAGCTGCTGCTCCCCAGCGCCTGTCACTTGAAGCAGGCTCTGCCAACCCTGCTCCCTGCAGCGCTGGAAGATGCTGCTAGACAATATTGTAGGGGTTGGAAGAGACCTCAAGAGATCATCGAGTCCAACCCCCCCTGCCAAAGCAGGTGCCTGGTTTGTGGGGGGGTGTCGTTACCCCAGGGAAGCCCAAGAAAGGAGTGAGAACCACCTCCCTGTGCAACGCAAGGGTGTAGCAGTGAACAGGGTGCTCCCCAAACAACTTGGCAGAGGCTGGGTGCCCCTGGCAAACCCACCTTCAAGCAAACAGCTTTTCCCTGCCTGTCCTCACCTCCCCAGTGGATCTCCAGGTCTGTCTGCCAAGCTCCCAGCTTTCTTCCCCTGCACCCCAGGGCTGGGGGCCCGCAGCTGGCAGGAGACACGGGCAGCTCCACACAGCCATGCCCTTGCTGAGCGCACCCCGACCCCGCTCGCCAGCCGAGCCCCTGCCAGCCCATGGGAGCAGGGCCTGTCTGTGCCACCCCCAGACAGGTGGGAGCTGGGGACCCTCCAACTGGGCCAAAGGACACGGGCAGAAGCTGGCAGCGCTCGGGGGCTATTTCGGGCAGGGGAGCAGCCGTTTGTCAGAACAGAGGGCAGAGGAGCTTGCACATGAACAAAGACCCCAGGAGCAGCCACCAGCCCAGCTCTGCTCTTGAACAGATTCAGGATGCCCTCCCCCAGGGCCCACCTTCTCCTTGGCAGACAGGACAGAGCTCTCCTCCCTGACAGAGGAGGTTAAGGGACAGCCTCAGCTTCTCCCCGGCCGCAGGGCACTGCCAGAGGACCAGCACCTTCCCAGCACCATCATCCTGGAAAGCATCCCTGTCACCCAGGGTGGGAAGCGATCACCCAGCTGGCACCTCATCCTAGCTAGCCAGCAGCTCCCAGCATCTGCTCTCCAGAAGTATCCCCACCCCCACCACCAGCTCTCCAACCACACACCAGCTTTCCCTGGCTTGCTCCTACCCACAGCAGGGTTTGTTTTCTCTGTGGGGTTCCCCACCACACAGACCACTCAAACGCTGACCTGGACACTGGAGTTCAGGCCAGGCCAATGCTCACAAGTGACAGGGCTGGGTGACACCCCTGCTGTCAGTCCCTCGGCACACATGGCTGGGTGACACCCCTGCTGTCAGTCCCCCAGCACTCAAACTCACTGCAAAGGTCACAGCCTCACCCAGGGAAAGGGACACAGAGACATGGCCAGGCTGCAGCACTCCCTGAGCACCACAGGCCTGCACTGAGGTTATGTGAGTGCAGCCCAGATGAAGAGACAAGGGGGCAGGTGAGGTGTGGCAGGGTGACACGAATCGGTGAGGTCACGGTGGATACCATGCCATCAGACTGACCTAAATCCCAGTTCTCCTCCCTTCTGACTGCCAACCAAAAAAGAGGTCGTTGTTCTGGAAGTCACAGTGCTCAGTAGCTGCTGGGAGAGGCTGGTTACACATTACTCAAGAGCAACCATCCAACTTCCTCCTGCCAGTAAGGAGCCAGTGTTTCCTTGCACAAGATGTGGCCTGAGCTGCTGAAAGAGGTAAAGGGGCAGAGCTCAGAGAAAGAGAAGATCCAGGTGACCAGCTGTCCTGCTGAGCTGGCTACATCATCCATGGATTTAAACAGATGGGTCCTACTCTTCTTCAACCCTGCAAGCAGCCCCTTTGCTGGTATGAACGATCCTGACTTGGTGTGGCCACAGATGAAGAGAGCTGTAAGTCTGATGCACTTATTGCCAGATACAAAGAGAGAGTAGAAAAATGAGATGGAACATGCTTTTTCAGTGGATCCATGACAGCCTGAAATCCAGCAGCCCCAGCTTCACATGCTCTGTGCTGCAGTCTGAGGTCTTTTTAGGATCCTCTGAATTTCAAGGATTAAATGAAGTGTGCTTACCAGACTGGAAAATCTTGAAAGAGGTTTCACTGCTTAGATAAACAGCTCTATCTCTGTCAGACACAGAGGGCAACCTCTTCCAAGTCACACCAGCACTGGAGCCAGGAGGACAGCAAGGACACGGGGTGTTCTGACTGGGCAGCAACACCGTTATCTGTCCACCAGCATGTGCTCTGCTCCAATCCTCTTCGCTGAACTGGAATAAGCAGGCTGGGATGTTGTAAAAATAAGGAGCTTGCTGGATCACCTCAGCCACAGACCTCCCAGGGGCTGGGAAACATGACCAGGATCATGAGCCAGCACCAGCACATGGAAACCATGGGCTTAAGTTACAGGAAAAGGGCGGTTCTGGCCAAAATTCAGCATGAGTTTCAACATGAGTAGTTGTCCAGTGCAAGGAGTCCTTGTTTCCAAAGAGGTCCTTTAAGTTTACAGCATATTTAGAAAGTTTTAGGGCGAGGAAGAAAAAGAAAGCATCTCCTGAACTAACATTGCAAATCCTCCCTGCTGCAAAGCCAGCGGCACATCAGAAAGCTGCTCCTGAGCAAGTCAACCAAGGATGCAGGCAGGGCTTGGATGGAGACCCCCAGGGCTGGGATGGATCCCCCAGGGCTGGGATGGAGACCCCCAGGGCTGGGATGGAGACCCCCAGGGCTGGGATGGAGACCCCCAGGGCTGGGATGGAGACCCCCAGGGCTCGGGGCAGCTGTTCCCAGTGCCTGCGGCCACAGCCCCAGAGCTGACCACAGACCATGGGCTTGGGTGTGCAGGGCAGAGCCCGCTCCCTGAGCCCAGCCTGCCAGGGCCAAGCCACAAACCAAAGTCCAGCCCTAGCAGCTAAGATGCTGCCCAACCTTTGATCCAAAAGGATGTATGATGACAACAGGGCTCCCCTTTCCCCTGCACCCACAGAACTTGGCCTAGGCGTGGATGGTTGGACTAGGTAAAAAGCTGCCTATGGGGCAAGGCAGGGAGCTCAGGCTGTCCTGTGCTGGCAGCAGAAGGGTCAGCTCTGCCCTTAAGACCTACCTTGGCATGTAGAGGAGCTGCTCTGCTCCAGCAGCCCCCCACCACTGCCCCAGACACCCCATCAGAGGACACACAGGTGCCCCAGAGAGCTGCACGGCTCCTCATGCCAGGCCACGGGCAGCACGTTAAACACCACCCTCCAGCAGGCATCCCTCCCTCCCTGCACAGCCTGTACCCCCCCAAACACACCCAGCTGTCACACAGCCTCCCCCAAAACCCCCTCAGCACCAAGAGCGTGGCCTCTTCCCACCCCCCTCACGCCTTCCAGTCCCCTGGAGAAGGGTGCTCAGCCCCGAGCAGGGCTCTCCCATGGCGAGGGCACCGCGGTGGGTCAGAGCTGCCCCTCACCACAGCCCCCATCCCCCTCCACCAGCCAAGGGCCGCCAGCACATCCACCCGTGCCCACCATCACACACCCGAGGTGGAGGAGGCCCCCGCGTCCCACCTCCCCATGAGCCCCCCACC
>VZTU01012577.1:0-20256 GCA_013400835.1 Zapornia atra | reverse complement strand
AGCACCAGGTCCAGCAATGTATCGCCTCTGGTCTGTCTATCCACTATTTGAACCAGAAAGTTATCATCTACAGACTCCAGGAGTCTCCTGGACCTCTTGCAGCTCGCCGTGTGGTTTTCCCAGCACTTGTCCAGGTGTTTAAAGTCCCCCATCAAGATGAGTGCCTGTGATCGTGATGCCTCCTGCAGCTGAAGGAAGAAAGCTTCATCAGTAGTCTCTCTTTGATCAGGTGGCCTGTAGTAGACCCCTATCACCAGCTGCTCTTTATTAGCCCCATCCCTAATTCTGACCCACAGGCTTTCAACCTGCTCCTGGCCACCTCCCAGAGAGAGCTCCTCACAGTCTATCCAGTCTTTAACATAGAGGGCAACTCCCGCACCCTTCCTTCCTAGCCTATCCCTTCTAAAAAGGTGATACCCTTCTACAGGGTTATTCCAACTGTGGGAATCATCCCACCATGTTTCCGTGATCTTCACTTTTAGGGTCTAAAGTATTTTCAAGTGACTAAGCAAGTTTGACAGCATTTTTCTATATCCCTTTCCAGGAAGTAAGCATGAATTTTATTTAAGTTTCCTTTTCATCTATGATTCGTTTTGTTGTGGTAAAAAAAAGAAGATCTAATTTTGAAAGTTTTGAGCCTAACTGATTCTGAATGTTGTATTTGTATGTGGTTTCAAATATTACTGAAAGCAGAAATATTGGATACCAAATTATAGCATATATGCACACACACATGCACATTTATCATAGTGCAGAATGTTGAAATTAATGCACTATGACTGACAATACTATTGTATATATAAATAATACATGGAATAATTTCTCTTGGGATATCAAATCATGTATTCCTAAAAATATTCAAGGAGATTACTTGATAGCTGCATTACACATTGCAGAACTGTGTCTTCTGGCAAATATATTCTAGCAACTGTTACAAGTCAACTCTTTTCACTGTTGTCAAACCAGTATTTCTATGTGTGTAACTGTAGATCAGAATGTAAGTATTTGGGTTTAACACAAGGCTACAGAGATGAATATAAGCAAAATAAAGCAAAAAACAAACAAACAAAACCCCAAACAAACCCACCATGCTTCAACAATCCTGTGAATAATAAAAAATGCTGATCTACAATTGCTAACCCCCAAACCCCTCCCCACCACAAAATAGCTATATTTGTCAAATGTTAATCTGTATTAGAGAAGATTATTGTTTTAATGTGTGTTAAATAGTCTTGGATCAATCATGACTCTCCTTTCCATTTCTCTTACTAACAGTTTTCCTCTCAAAGTTTATTTATGAGGAAATAATTGCACCACTGTACACAAGAAACTTCTCATTATACAATCCTGAAACCAATTTTGGTGATCCCATTAAAGGAGCCAAAGAGAGGGTTTAGGCCAGTAGTATTCTGAGGATTTCTTAACTAGATTAGGCAGTTCACTTAAAGTTAAGAAAAATAAATTCAGTGTTCAGGAAAAAAAAGTAAACCAAATTAATTTGTCTGTATTCAAAATGACTTATTAAAACATTTTAAAAGCATTACACAGAGACCTTATAAAAAAAAAAAATGCTAGACACTGACTACAAACGCAGACCTAGATTACTAGTGTGAATTAGATGCCTGATTTTAAGGTAATGATTTTAGCTGATTAATGTTATGTGAGGAAACTCTCCCCCTTGTGGTATGTCTACTTAAGCAAGCTGTTCTTTAGTAAATATGTGTGTGCGTCTCATGAAACGTCTCTAAAGACTGGTGTATTCACCCTAATAAAATGCATAGCTAGATTTGTAACAAAATGCCTATGAATATAACTGTACAAATAAAATTCTTTGATTATTTCTCTGGCCATTTTCCATGCAAGTATTTTATGGTTATCTCATTTTTTACTGAAAACCAAGGTTTCTTTACGTAGACAGACAGACAGTCAGCTTCCTTAGTACATGTAAAATAGTTTATCAGAAGCCAGAGTTATTACTGAGAACTACAATGAACTGAAACTGAGTCAAGAAGAAGCAATCACTAAGACTGAAAGACGTTTTTCTAAGGTCTTGACACTGGAAGTTAATTTTTTGTTAAACATAAACATAGAAAACAATTACATGAATATTATGGGATGCATTCATAAAAGAACAATGGCAGTTCATACACCTGCAGTTTTTTGTTTTCTTTTTGGTTTTTGGTGGGGATTTTTATATAAAAAAAGACTAAAGCAAGGTATGGATGATTCCTTATGAATGACTGATGATACATATAAAAGCCCGAGGTATGGCAAAGCTTAGGAAGATTAATTGATTTTGAAAAAAAAATAGAGATGTTAGCAAAAGTCTTATTTGACTGTGAAGTTCCTAATTACATGTCCAAGAATTGCAAAATTTTTGCCCCCTTTCACTAGTGAATTGCAAAGATCACTTGGCAATCATTTTCCAATCCATTTCATATTTCACTAATAATATTTTCTACTAGCTATAAATGTTTTAATGTGTTTAAAGTATGAAATATATTATAAAAAAGAAAGATATTTTACACAGGTGTCAGTCTTTTGCTTATGTAATACTGGTTTTCATCCTTTCAATAACAGAGTATTAAGGATAGTGATAAATATTATATTTTATTGACAAGCACTGTAAATCTATAATAAGAAATGTTTTCTTTTCATAGAATCTTTAAATGATTCCTGAGACAAGAATTATTAAACAGTATTCTTTTTTTTTTTTTTTAATCTGACTGATAAAATGCTCAGTGAAGAAGTGCAAAAATTATTTTAAATTATATAATGCAATGGAAGCTAGATTTTGTTCCTGTTTTTGGAGTTGCATTGTTCAACTATTTTTTGATTCCTAGAATTATTAAAATAATTGAAAGTAGATGGGAAAAAAATAGTCTAGATTTTGAAAGTAGAAAATGAGACTGAATCTTCCAACTACACTGGGTACCGTAGCAGCTTTCAAGTAGATTTGACCAAGAGTTTTCTATCCAGCTCTGAATAAAGAAGATAAGTTAAAATGTCACAAAGAATGACATGTACCTGAAAAGTGGACAGAGTTAGTCTGTAATAAAGCAGAACATTACAACTCAGAAGAGTGAAATTAAGATTTTAACTGAAGACACTGACTCAGGTTAGATAAGATTTTATTCCAGGAATAAAGAAAAGCACATAATCAAAGACTCCTGTGGAGTTATTTGGAGGAGAGGATATAGGTGAGACTTGTGGTGGTGTGTAGCTCTGAATAGAAGTGTTAGACACAGGTGGATGGAAAGACTTTGAAGATGGGAGACTCCAGGGGTGGCAGGAGAAGACCTGAAGAAGTAACAGGGCTGCAGAAGAGAGCACCAAAGTGACATCCAGAGGATGCCATGTCCCAGCTCCAGGACGGTACACTATGCAACAGTGACTGCTACACTGAGTTCCCTGACCTTCCTCCTGGAGAGAGACATCATCCATCAAGGGACAGGAAAGTCATGTAATTAACAAATTTCTGCATATTTACATGACTAAGCATTCTGGTATTTTAGTCCATTTAGTTTCTGCAGTATCAGTTTCACCTTAACTCTGACACAGCAATATTCAGGTTTTTTCCTGATGGTTTTGCTGATTGCATGAGTAATACTTCCCCGCTCTTTTCCTGTGAGCAACTGAAAAAATTATAATAAGCCAGTTGTGTTTTCATAATAAGAAAGAAGAAACAGTATACTCTTGACATAAACAGCTGAGAGACAGCAAATGGACCTCAAAAGGTAGAAGTTGCTATGTCTCTGGTTCCTCCCAGTGATTTAAATCACGTTTCACTTTGCCTGGACAATCATTCAGTCTTCACATAGCCCACTCTGGCTGAATCATGACACTTAATAGGTCTCAGTTTAGCTGAGCTAAATGGCTATCCATGCAACTTAGTCCTTTTCAGTGTATATTCAAATGGAATATTTTTAAGTGTCAAAAGCAGTTCAGATTTCTCTTGCTTAGTTTCCCAGAGTCAGTTACAACTTTCACATTTTAACTAAACAGAGTTTTAGAAGTGGCTATGTCGATATTTTCAGTACAACAATTTTTAGACTTGAATATGGATCTGCTTTTTCATGCTGCATGTTATACCTTTTACTCACAGAATAAGCATTCTTATTTACTTCTGTGCAGTATGACTTGTGTTCTACTTTAAATAAATCAGTGAGAGGACTATGGATATGTGGTATGGATCAAGTGTGGAATCTCAAGATCATACTACTCCAGTCATATGCCAACATGAAGCTACTCGGTTTTATCACATCTGAGAAACTCATTTACCAACCAAATTAAGGGAATTCAATTAAAAAAATAACTTTTGTGAATACAGATTTTAGCATCACTTTGGCCTCTGCTTTTGGGAGAATCAGCTTATAACAATATCAAGGAAGATCTATAGATAATCAGTGAAGACTCATTGTCATATAAACTCATATAGTTCATTTAATGTGCTCTGATTTCCATTGTCCTACAACTGACTTTTCTTAAAATGTCAATTGATTTTAAAAGTATTTATATACTTGTCCAAAATGCTGACATGATATAGCCTTCACATTTTATACATTTGTAGAGAGAAAGCTGGAGTTAGAGACATTAAAAAGAAAATTCTTTTTTTTAGAATTTGGAGACTCATTTGAACTGCTAGAAAAGCCAGTACAGAAGATACTAATAAATTATATGTTATAACACAATACAAATAAGGTTCACTGACTAACTATGACTTTCTCAAGCAATTATGGAAATTCTTTCTAAAAAGAGGTATGATTTTTTTTCAATCAGTAATGTTCCTTTTCAACTACTGTAGGAAGGGAGGAGAGGATCCTCATATCATCTAAACTAAAACTAGTATGTCACATTGCTTTTTCAAAAATGTGAAATTGTTCTGAAAGAGTGCCAATAATCTAAAACAACAAACAAGTGCATTTCAGTGTATATAATTCTCATTGTTGCATGTTGTGGGTAGTAATAAAGAAGCAGGAAATAGTGAGTCTAAGAGAAATACAGTAGACCTACTAAATATAGTTTTATAGCATTGTCCAGCCAAACCTCTGGAGGCCCAAGAGGCCACAAATCTCTTTGCAAAGTGCATATGCAAGGTTTATGTAGACAAAAGGGTTTCAATCACACAGTGCTCCCCATGGCAGATGGCACCCTTGGTTATGATGTACAATAACAAAGTAAGCCATCTAAGAAGGAATTGGGTGGGGGGCTTGGCAGGGGGGTTGATAGTGGTAAAAATAAATAAATAACACCCCCCCAGTGAAAGCCAGTGATAATTTAAGCATAATACAATAATCTAAATCCAAGGGACTAATATCTATATCTTTAACATTAGATGTTCATACAGAAAGAAAGATCTAACCAGATATCTGCAATGTGAATTATATCTGATACTAAAGTCTATGCTCCCTCTCCAGTCATATGACTCTAGGCTTTGCAGCAGGTGGAGAATATTCAGCTAATAAAATTTAACTGTCTGATATACAATAACCGTAATCAATTTCTGACCAACTTTTTTATACTGAAAATGGCTTCATTGGCTACATTGTGAGATTACACAGAAAACTCTCCCAACAGACATCTAAATTTGATGTCTGAATCTGGAGTTGATCTTACCTTAACCATGTTATGAAAAGTACATTATTTCTGAAGTGCTAGGGAAGACCAAGACTTGACAGTGCTTCGGGAGAGGCAAGTAGATCAGGAACTATAATTTTCTGGCTATTTGGATTCATGAACTCTGATTTCAAGTCTTTTTGATTCAGTGTGCTGTAATTATCCTTGGAATTTATAATTAATGTGACTGTATTGAGTTCAGGGAATAGTTCAGGAGTCAAAATTATTTTTGTTACAATATGTAACTGAAGAAGGAAATAGTACCCCTGTTTTTTATGTTAGTAACTTGATTAAAATGCTAGAACAGCAATTATACATACTATCTGACATGACATAAGCCACTGGTTATAAAGTGTACTAAATATGTCCCAGTCTCCTGTCTAATTTCAAATAATGTACTATTCATTTGATCTGGAGCACTGCATTGGGCATAATAGTCTTTCTGAATCTCTATTTTGATGAAATTAAAATAGCAGTTAATTCCTATTTTATGTAATCCTCATGTGCCATATTCAGTTAATATGAGTACTGTGATTTTACTGGTACAAAGTATAACTGAATTCTGAATTATACGAAATGTATTAGTCACTTTCTCTTCAAGCACACATGCAAGAATACACACGTGTACACATGTAGAAGAAAAAATGTGTTCTTGAGAGACAACGTGGTTATCATATGGAAAATAAATGCATCTTCTGAGAGTAAATTCCTGCATTCCCTATGCAGTTAATGAAAATGAGTATTTCTGAAGACCTTCAGAGTGAAAACACATAAAATCAGTGTTTCATTTTAAGTATCTGTAAAGAGGGAAAAATAGCAGAGGAGAAAGCTGTGTCAACAAACCTCAGACATCTAAGACAGCTAGCACTAAAGCATAGATGTTTAAATCTAAGGTCTCAAATATCACCATGGAATTGCTTTATAGTCCTCTCCAGAGGCTACTTCATCTGATCCATTTAGAATATTCATTTGGACTGAGATAAATTACCATCTTGAGGCACTTACTCTTTCTGTTGGCTAGGGAAGATTCTAATTTGACATTCCAAAGATTAAACAAATCTCACCCAAGATGCCAACTATTTAAGAGGAAGTCAGATGCTGAAGTTAGAAAGAATAGATCTCCTTTTTATGGAGAGGTATTACAGCTATCATAAAGCTACATCCCAACAAAAGTGTCTTTTGCCATAGATAAAGAGCAGCTGAGAGTGATGAAGGTGCACCAACATTAATGTTGATGACTAAATAATAAGCAAGAAAAAGCTTTAAGAAATAATGATTGGTTTATTCAACACTGAGTTTGGTGCTTAGAGAGAAAATAAAATAATTTTTTTTAAAAGTAACTCAGCATTTTTATGACCATATGAAAATACTGCTGAACATGTGTAAAATGAGCCAAAACTTAACCAAATAAAAAATGCCCAGAGTACAAAGACAGTAATATTGATATAGAATTCAGGTTTGTCTATTTATTAGCATAACAGGAATAGTAAAATTCTTGTTATAATGCATCAGATAATAAATAATTTTACTTTTAAAAAATTTTTAAAAATTTCATTGTTTGTCTTCAGTTTCTTGTTACCATTTTCTCAGCCTTTAAACTGGGATAAAGGTTCTGACTTTGTAGACAGCTTTGAGGTATAAAAATTGAGGACCTTCAAAAGCATATTTGGAAAAAAAGTTAGGTTATATTTTTAATACTCTTGTCAAGATTTTGTTAATTCAAAGAAATTTAGAGAGTTAATGTTTGTTATTTTCTTCTTTACTAAATTGCAGACTTCCAGGATGTGCAACCTTCAACAGATCACTGATTTAATTTATTTTATTTCAGCAATTCATGTTGGAATCCTTTCAAGGCAAAAGATCAGGGTAAATGGCTTTAGCTTTATAAGAGTGCTATAAACAGTAGCATTTGGGTCAGGAGTTTGTAGATCACTGGAATAAACTGTTTGTCCTTCACTGCCAGGAGCTAGCTCTAATGCAGGCTTCCTATGAAGTCACAGGATCCTTCAGGTGTTTCCACTCACGGCGGTGTCGGGCTGTCCATGTGTTGTAGATGGGATCTCTGTTCCCTGTCACCATCCATGGTCTTCTCCACGGGCTGCAGGGGAATCCTCTGTGACACCTGGAGTGCCTCATCCCCCACCTCCTTCTTCCCTCCCCTTGGTGTCTGCATGGCTTCTTACATCTTCTCACTCCCTTCTCTGGTGGCAAAATGCTTCTGCTTCTGGGGTTTTTTTGGTTTGTTTTTTTTTTTTTTCTCCTATATGTGATTCACAGAGGTGCTGTGACCATTGCAGATTGGCTTGACCTCAGTGAGCAATGACTCTGGCCTTGAATTGGCCAATGTTTACTCTCTGGAGCCTGCAGAGACCTTCTAGCTGATTCTTGCAGAAGCCACCCCTGCAGCCCTCCCGTCTCCACCAGAACCCAGCCATGCAAAACTGTGACACTGTTCTTCAGACGAGTGGGCCAATGAAAACAACTGAACCATGGACACTACGTGCGAGAGGAGATCAAAGAGTAGACAGCCAAGCTGAATGGCAGCTTACAAGACTGTAACCAAGAATGTGTAATTACTTGATTCTTCATATCTTAATTTTCCAGTAAAGTTGATGGTCTTGACACTATCCTTGTATGAAATATGCACAGTACCACATAGAACCATGGTCCAGAGAAAGGTGCCAGAACATTGACTTTGAGTCCTGGTCACTTTTTGTGGCCTATATACAGAATGCAACAGAATGTTAGCACAAACCTGTCTTCTTCACATACTACCCATTTCTAGAGGGGGATTTTAAAAAGCATACATTATTTGTCAACAGTGATTTAATCTTCTAGATAAAAATGCACAGCCTGTACATGTTAGTTACCTTCACTCACTTTACGTCAATATCTTCATTCTTTAGAAACCGTGTTGAATTTTCAAATAAAGCATTAACATTTATGACCATCAGAAATCTTTTCTGCTACTGATGCTATATACATTACTTTATTAAGCAATATAAAACAACTGAGATTGGTAATATTAGTTATTCATGGTTGATGTTACTGGTTCCATTACTAGACTGAATGGGTCAAACTTTCAATACAAGGGACGAACAAACAATGAAAGTTGGACTTTTTATTTAAGAGAAGGAAGGGAAAGAAGAGAATATAGTCTCCTAGGAAACATCCAACATGTTTTGGTTTTCTTTTTTATGTCAATGTCCTGGTTTTGGCTAGGATGGAGTTAATTTCTTTTCTAATAGTGGATGGAGTCAGGATGAGAGCAGTGCTGATAGCACCCTGATGTTTCTAGTTGTTGCCAAGCAATCAAGGACTTTTTCAGTTGTTCATATTTCCCTACTAATGAGAAAGGAGGGGACACAGCCAGGACATGTGACCAGAACTGGCCAAAGGGGGTATTCCATGCCAATTGCATCATGCTCAGTATAAAGAGGGACTGGTGGGAGGAGGAGCAGGTGGCTCCAGGATGCGCGGTTTTTGGGGACGGTCCGTTTTGTCAGGACGGCTCTGGGCTGCATGGCCTGAGTTGTGTGGTTCGGTGAGGAACTGCATTGTGTAGCACCAGTTTCATATATTTTTTGCTATAAAGNAAGCAACTGCGTGGTGTTCTGCTCTCAGCTGAGGCAAAACCACGGCAGTTAATGAATATCTAACTCATGCCTAAGATCCCATGAATAATTAATAAAAAGAATTTTTGAAAAAATTAAGTATCCTGTAAAACTGTCAGAATATGATTTATTTTTAAACTTTACAGTTATATAACTAAATATAATCAGCATCATGTGACCACTTCAAGAGCTTTGTCTATGAAAGATTAAAGGTTGACTTCTTCAGCATATTTCTTCAAGAATTTTTTTTCGAGAAACAGTAATGAAAAAGTGAAGACCATCATAGACATAGAATATTTTATTCTAACAAAAATCAGTAAGAATTTTATGTTTCAGCCAATAAAACTTTTACAGATTATATTTGTTGCTATGGACTACGGATGTGACAAAGAAGTATTAAAGGACAACTGCTTGTCTAGTAGGAGATACAATTGCAAAAGTGTGACTAGAAGAACAACTAATATTTCTCTATGTCACTCAAATTCTGTGACTCATAAAGACACAGAAATTAGGTACAATTTACATGAATAAAACACAACTTGAATACTTTTATCTTTTACCTCAATGTTTACATTGCTTTCACTTTGCATGGCAAAGTTTTGGTAGCAGGAGGGCAATAAGAGTGACTTCTGTGAGAGGCTGATAAAAGCTTCTTCTGTGTCTGATAAAGCTGATACCAGGCAGCTCCAAGACAGACCCATAACTGGTCAGGGCTGAGAACGTTCATCACGGTGGTAACGCCTCTGCAATAATATAGCTAAGAAGGTGGAAAAAAACACCAAGAAAGCAACTGCATCCAGGAGAGTGGAGTGAGAAAATGTGAGAGAAACAGCCCTGCAGATACCCAGGTCACTGAGGAAGGAGCAAGAGGAGGTGCTCCAAGTGCTGAAACACAGATTCCACTGCAGCCCATGGAGAAGAATAAATGGTGAGGCAGGCTGTCCCCCTGCAGTTCATGGAGGTTAACAGTGGAGGAGTTATCCACCTGCAGCCTACGAAGCCTGTGATTCCTTTAGAGGTTTGTGCTGGAGAAGGCTCCTGGCAGGACCTGTATATCCATGGCGAGAGGAGCCCACGCTAGAGCAAGTTTACTAGCAGAACTTGTGACCCCGTGAGGAACCCATACTGAGCAATCCATTCATGAAGGACTGTACCCCATGGAAGGGACTCACATTGTAGCAGTTAGTGAAGAACTACAGCCTGCATGAAGGACTCACATTGGTGAAGTCTGTGGAGTACTGTGGTAGGTACCCCAAACTGGACCAGGGAAGAGTGTGGGGAGGAAGAAGACAGAGAGAGATAGTGTGTAATAAACTGACTTCAACCCCCATTCCCTGTCTCCTCATGCTGCTCAGGGGCAGGGGGTAGAGAAAGATATTTTAAGTTTTAGGTTTTATTTCTTATTATTCACCTCTTATTTTAGTTCAGCACATTTCTCTTAGTTGTTTTGTCCATGATGGTAATTAGTGAGTGATCTCTCCCTGTTCCTATCTTGATCCTTGAGCCTTTCATTGTATTTTCTCTGTCCTGTACACCTGAAGAAGGGAAGTGATAGAGTGGCTTTGGTGGACACCTGATGGGCACCTACCACATGCATGTAGGACATTAACAGGACTAAATCCACCAAAAAAACCCACAATGTTTTCCCTTCTTTTCCATTCCCTTGTCCATTCTGCTGTTAGTTACAATTCTGTTAAAAATGAGTCATAGGGAGATAATTGTTGATGATCCTGTTGTTGTTATATCAGAAATAATAGAAAAATCTCCCAATATGGATTTAGGTGTACACTTAAAGAAATGCTTGGGTTGTTTTTTTGCGGTGTTTTGTTTTGTTTTGTTAAATTACCTCCTTAAGCTCAGCAGAATTTTTATTAGAAGCCAAGAAAAATAATTACATACCAAGGCAATAGCTGAAATTGTAAACATCATGCAAGAAATTCTTTCCCTTTTTAAATTTTTGTAGCTGAAAGCAAAACTGCTAACTCAGAATTAGATTTCATTCCTACCAAAGAGCTAGGAAATGGTAATACTATCTCTGTTTAACTCCCCATGTTCATTATCAGCATAGGCAAAACTCTGTAAAGCCTTTAAACAGCCTTATAATTATAAAACTTTGGCCTCAGATATAGGATGCCCAAATTCAGATCTTGTACTGAAATAACTTGTTCCACAATTCTCAGATGAAAAAACAGTTCTCTGACTTTAACACTGTTTTTGAATAATGTTGAAATAGCTTCTTCTTGAACCTATTTCTTCTGTGTTCTGTGAATCAAAATTATGTATCTTGCATTTTGTAAGCAAGAGAATCATATGGACACCAAGTGCTCTCCAGAGCATCGTTTTGAACATTTTCAAGGTCTTTGCATCAAGAACTATGAAAAAGTAAAAAAAAAAAAAAAAAGTTCTTGTAGTGTATTAGATGGTAGTAGCCAAAATGTTGCATGTTGTTTGTGCCTATCACATTTTGCATTTTTAGCCTTTAATTCTATCCCCTTTAGTGTAAAAATATTAGTTTTGATGCAAGCACTATTGCAGCACTGGAAGACATCTGAATTCTGCTATAAGGCTTTTATTATTAATTGATGGTTCCAAAGAGATTCAGATTCCTTTCTGAAAAAGATTATCAGGAAGGAGTCAGAAACCTTACAGTATAATACAGATCTCAGCAACACATCAGGAAATTATCACAAAATGTATGAAAACAAGGTCTCAGTTTCTTGTACAAATGAATAGAATAACAAACTTTGAAAATTAAATTAATAGAGAATTATTATGTTTCATTTTTATAAACTTTTTTAAAAAATTAAAGAAATACAACATATTTATATAAGTGCAAATATATTTAACAAAAACGAAGGAAGGAAGGAAGGAAGGAAGGAAGAAAGGAAGACATCCCTCCTGCCTATTATTTCTACCTGATAGGATGAATCGTCTTTAGCAGGAATTTTTTGTCTGTAACATATTGACCATTCATCAAATCAACTTTTGTTTGTACTAGTGAAGGTAATTGTCTGGATATTTTTTGCAGATCTATCTCCATTGATTTATGTCTCAGTGAGTTCTTTGACAGGGCATCATAGTTGCAGTTTCTGACACTGCCCTTGATGTTGAATACAAATTGCATGCAGCGATGTGAACTTTACTGATAGCTACTTAGAAATAAGATGATAAACATGGGAAATGGAATGAGTGCAGACGTGTTTTATGACAATACATTAACTGTTTCATTTCTATTCTTAGACTGGATTTGTTCTTGTTCTAGGCTTTTCCTTGCTTTTTAAAAATTATTATTATTATTATTGTTTATTTTTCTTAAGAAGGGTATTGTGGCTTAATTATGATTATAATAAATCCTTTTGCTGGGTTTCTCGTGAAATTTATCCACATAAAGGGAATCATTCAGCTTAGTTCCCTTGCAAGACTAAATAAATAAGCAAAAGAACTTTTGATTTAAACTACTTTATATTTTTATTTGCACTGCAGATTAAAAAGAGTGAATGACACTGGCAAACTCAGTTTAAAAACTACAATGCTATGAAGAAATAGACTGGTAGATTCATATGCTATTATGGGAGACCCAAGTCAGTATTTAAAAGGCATTGTCCTGGAAGATGCCCTATCCTCCTATTTACTGTGAACACAGTGTCTTTAATGTTCAATACTAAAACAAGATGAAGCAATGCTAATGTCGATTGCTAGCATCACAAAACACCAAGTGTAGCCTTCTCTACAGGCAAACAACAGATGTTTGATTCAACTACAGTTATATCTGATAAAATTTAGTGATCTTTAAGACAAACACAATCACATTACATCTACATGTGAAAAAAATGCTGTTATCAAAACTATTTGCAATTTTGCCAGAATATCTGAACCTGAGGGTTGGGTTTTTTTCCTAGTTAGTGATATCCAGAAGTTCTAGAAGTATAAATATGCATACTTTTATAAAATTAAATATTTTCATTTTATGATGAAATCTATTCTGTGCTAAGTATTAATAAAATTTTAAAGAAAGTTAAAAGGGAATCAACTTGATTTTCAGGATAAATTGCAATATTCTGATTTTGCATTCACAAATAAAACTCTGACATGCTACTTTTTTCTGGGATGAAAATGTCATAAGCTGTTCATATGAAAAACTGACAACATTCCTTTTACAGAATTTGTGTTTCTATACATGAAGATTGAAAATGTTTTCACCTATTTTTGGAATGTCATTTTAATGGGAGTACCTTACAAAGCTAAAGACTGTTTAGAAATGTTTTATCTGGCTCTTGAAAAGCAGTGTAGGACTGAACACATGTATAGAACAAACTTAACTGGGAAAAAAAAAATAAAGCAAGCACAAGCCCTATCATATATAATGAGTTTAAAACTGATGTGTTGGGGATTTTTCCTCATAAATAAGCCAGCTAATAACATTTAGCATATTCAAGTGATTTTTTGACCAAATTCTTTGTTAGAATTCTCTCATAATTTTACTGTTCCAAGTTGCTAATACAAGTATTTTTCTACTACAAAAAATAGGCATGTGTTTGAACAGAGTAGGTGATGGAAATGGACTGGAAAGCTACAGAACATGAATTCTACCATATCAATGTAAATCTAAAAGTAAGTATATGTTCACATTTCTGCAAGCATATATTTGTATAATCATGTACACTCTACTGATTTTGTTTATGTATGAAATTATGTTGTTATCAAAGGCATATTTGTAACAAGCTATATCGGGTTTTTTTAGACAAACTTTTGAGGAGCAGGACTTGTCACGAAGCAAGGGCAAGGTGTCACTGTGCAACAGTACATACAGAATGGTACATGGTAATGGCAGGAAGTGACACATGGTGAGTTCTACACATGCTTTTGTCTGACCACTTTCACTGATAACAGCAGCAGCATAATAGTGCACAGGTAAACCATGTTGCCCTGATGGAGAGAAACTGTGGCTTCCCCCAAAGTTTCTCACATTTCCGGGCAAGAAATAGTGTGCATTCTATGTGGTATTTCTCCACTATGTTATTAAAGGCTTATTCTATTCTTACCAAGTTTTCTCTAATGTTCTTAGGCAGGTTTCCTTTGGTGTGTACATCTACAGATTACAAAACAAGCAAAAAAGTTCCCTATTCTAGTTATCTTCATACTAGACTATATTCAGTTTTACTAGGAATCTCTATCTGAATTTGGAGACTATAAAGGATTGGTTTTGGTTTTGTATTTGGTTTTGTCTCCTGACAGAGTTCAAATACCACAACGCATCATGCAGAGGAGCATTGCTTCTTACAGCCTGGTTCCATCCTAAAGCTGTGCACACAGAACTTCTCCCATCCTCAATGTGATCAAAAAGAGGAAACACTCAACATCTGGCAGATCCATAGCTATCTAAAACCTACACTATATCTGAGTTTAAAGACCTACACAGAAACAGAAACAAAAAAGTACAATAGATCCTGACTCAGACTGCCTGCAGTTAGTAACAGGGACGCACAGCAAGCATTGGAAATCTGAATGACTATAGGCACCAAAAAGTATACAGAACACAAAACATTCTGTCATATACTACTGACCTGAGATAATTGTTATACTTATTTGGGAATGTGGTTTCAAAAGTGACTCTAAAATTACCTGCAGCATTGACCAACCTTTCTCTTCAGAAAAAGAAGAAAGTGTAAAGGCCGGAGAGAAAGAGAAGAAAGAATAGAAGCAGAATGAGGTCAGAGTAAAGAAGCCAGAGAGCAGGCAAAGTCAAACAGCTGGGCACAAGAGAATAAGTGCTGGTGCATGAAAGAGACTAATGTCTACAGAATTACTGTGCTGTGTACAGAGATGTGAGCCACAAGAGTACTATATTTGGAGGAGGAGTAATACAAATGAAAGTTTTCCTTTGAATAGATAGAAAGTGGTCATGCAGCTGATAGATATATTTCTTTCTGATGTATTATGCTCTTTTATAAAGAAATATGCTTTGCTGAATAGAAGTGATGTGTTGTGCTTTTCCATCGTGTTCCATGTAAAATATTAACTCAACAATATCACATCATTTTTTTCCACTGTATAACTTTCGCTATGTAAAACAAATTCTGTTTCCCTTTTATGTTTAGAATAAAGAGATCTTAAAGAGTTAGAAAGCTATGATACCACCTAAAAAAGAAGGAGCGTTTTTTGTTGTTTTTTGTTTGATGTTGTTTTTATTTTATTTTTTTTTTATAAATGAAGGAAGAACAATTCAGGATGATTTAAAATGCTATGACTAATGTCCAAATCCCTGTGAAGATACTTCTCTGACATAAATAAGACAAGTACATTTAATATTAGGTATAAAAAGAAATATATCATAATCTGGGCTTCAATCTCTAAATGCAACAATAAACAAACAGTGCAAAAGAACAAAAAAAAGATGTTTAAAAGTGTCATTAAAAAAAAAAAATCTACTGAAGTGAGTGGAGCTATACTTTTTCATATTTGGTCTGCTGAATATGTGTAGATATTTTTCAGAATGTCCCATTAATATAAAACTATAAATAATTATACAATTTGAATTATAATAAAATTAGATTAAATATTCCCTAATGTGCATCTTCTCAATCATATAAAAGAAGCTTATGATCTAAATATCATCTGTGGGTTTTACATCTAAATATACTTAGCCCATTTCCTCAATCACTTAAGCCATCACTTTCAATCTTTATGAGTCTATGTTCATTCACCTACCAGATTTGTTCCTTCACAAAATATTTAAGAACATTGATTGTGTTTTCTTTAGAGATGCTATTATGAACTGTCATCTGCTTACTAATCGTGAGACTAACTTTTCCTCCATTTCATCCTTTTCTGTGTCTATTGATTGTTCTATTGATCTTTCTATTTATTGTGGGCTTACTCTTTTGGACTTCTAACAGAATATGTCTTTTATTCCTTGTTATCATAGGTTTACTTCATATGTAAGCATTAAAAGCTGGCAATGTACTTACTGTAAAGTCAACTGAATTTAAAATGCCAGATACAAGGTATGTTTTAATAGTCGTCTTATTATAGTCAGAAAACAGTGGCTGACTAGTGTAGTCCAGCTGTACCAGGCCCTAGAGATGCTAAATTATATACTATAAGATCAAATACATGGAAAAAGAATACAGAGATAAAATATGTAGTTACTCACACTGCAGAGTGAGATCTCCTGCATATATTCAAAATCCCATTGAGTTTGTGAGCCCACATGAATATCTAGGACTCTGGACCTAACCGAATAGCTTCTAGAACTTTTTTCTATCTACAGAAGATCTTATGAATAATAAGTTTTAAAAATGTTGTTTGAGCCCAAATTTGATAGGAAGTATACTTCCTTTAAAAATGTATCCTGTTTGTTTTAAGTACAGATGAAATGTTTATAATGATTTCTACAGCCATTCAAAGTATGTGGTAAACTTCCATGACACAGCAGCAGCGCCACCATTTCACTGCTGTGAGGATTTTGACACTTAGAGTAATAGCAGCCTCTTCCTCAGTCTTAGAGTCTGCTTTTCTTTTTTTTTTCTTTTTATTTTTTTCCTTTTCTTTCTTTTTCTTTTTCTTCTTGGCACAGTCATCTTCCCTTCCCTATCTAAAGCTGCACAACAGTCTCCTTCAGATTCAGCTTGGGACTTTAGATGCAATCAACTAGGGATAGCATATGATATATCATATATACTATCACTTCTATATTATCATATCACATATAGTACATGGGATGATCTGGAACCAGCTCAGCCCAGGTCAAGCTCAGACAAATCCTGAGACCCTGCAGTGTCAATCAGTATAATGTCTATGGGTTTCTACTAGTAATGGTAAAGTACCATTTCTTGGACTACAGTGTGCTCCTCATCTTTACCTTATGGAAATACAAGCTTAACAATATTTTATAGAAAGCCCACTGAGGTGGAAAGTGTGAGGAATCCTACTAGAAGACCCTAAGTTCCCTGACCAATATTTTCACCTCTATAAGTGGGTAGGCTTTTTTTTTTTTTTTCCAAGTTCCTTACAGAAGTGTTCCACCAAGTGTTCCTAAACTGTTACTAATTTTTATAGAAGTCACTTTTTTGTTTCTTTTAAACAAACACACAAACAAACACAAAGTTGCTTTGTATTTGCTTTGATCTTTAGACTCTTTGTTCTACTGTTGTTTATGTGTTAATTATTTGAGAACTGGGGAAAAAAAAAAAAACAAAAACCTTTCCATCTATTTTCCCAGTATCAGCTTCACTGCAAGTAACACTCTTCTCTCCCTGGTATTGCCACAGGCTACACTCACTGTCTTCATTGAGCCAACTGCAAGCCCAGTGGGTTAGGGTCAGGATATAGTTATTTGACTTTGCCTCTTTCTTTTTCAAGCTTCTCCTATGTTCCATCATGGGGCCTCTGTGGGCTGCAGTCATTTCAGAGGTGTATCTGCTCAAGCAAGGGCTTATCCAAAGGTTACAGTCCCTTCAAAAGAGTGCTTGTTCTACCACAAACAGGAGCTTGTTCTTCTGTTTCTCTGACTTACTTTCTTCTCTCTCTTTCTCTCTCTAGTGTTTTCTGCAGTTGTATAAATAGATTCTCCTCGGGGTGCCACATCCCTGCCTGAGGGACTCAGCCATGCCTTTGATGGTTGGGTGGGAGCCAATGGGAACCAGCTATGTGCAACATGGGGCAGCCCCAATCTTTCCTCACAGAGGATTCTGCAGCTCCTAACTGCCAGTGCCTGGACACCTGCACCAAATACATTGACAATTGTGAGTCATACAGGAGCTACACGAGACTTCAAACATGGTAGATACATTTTTTCTATCTTTTTTCCCCCTTCCTGTTTGATACCTTTTGTTTTGCTTTTGTTGTGTTGTACTCCCTAGGGGAACTAATCATATCTACATAGTGTTGCTGCTTCACCTTCATTGTTACTTTCAAATAGATTTTCTTGATTTTGGAAGTAAACATTCAAGTTAAAAGAAGACAAAAGAAACAGATGCTGAAAAGAAAAAGAGTACAAAAAGGTAGAAATTCAGAAAAAATCCAAATAGCTAAATTAATCTCAAAGTATTAATCAATGTTGCGTTTGGTTTCGGGGGTTTTTTTAAGTTTTAACTTGCAACAAATTAACTTGCCAGTTTATTGCAGTGCCCTCTCCTCAGATTTCTTTATCAAAATTATAAGAACTTATCTGTGATAGGAAGAAATGTAAGTGTAATTTAATCCTAAATTCTTAAAACTACTTCCTATATATTCAGAAAATATTTGAAATTTACTTGTTTGAATAGTAGAAAATTTTAGTAATTTATTTCAAATTTCAAGGGGCAACACACAAAATTTAGACATTTTCCCCCTTTGTCTACTTAAGGAAATACTGAAAAAGTTCCTGCTGAAGTGCTTCAAGGGTCTAGTGATATGCATGTATTTAACCTCTACTAGTTTTCTGAAGTTGTTACATATGCATTAAAAGAAAATAATCAAGAGAAACTTTCATCACCTTCCCTCCAGAGATTTCCCTTGGGCATTATAAAAAAAAAAAAAACAAACCAAAAAAACCCCACAAAACATACAGTGATGTGTTTGAGAGGGGAGAAAAAAACACCAAAACCCTATGTTTAGTGCTTTGATTTTTTTTTTTTTGGTACTTTGCTTGGTTTTCAGAATGTAAACTGAAATATTTGTCTTCTTAGTTATATGGTGAGAAGTTATTATTTTAATGGCAGAAACCAATATTATGCTCACCAACTGCTATTAGAAATACTACAATAAATGATGAATACCTAAGGCTTTCATAGATGTTCCCTCTGCTGCCCCTCCCAATTAAAGCATAAATCATTCATCTATACGTTTTCACACAGATTTCCATATCTGGCTTTGTGCTAAATGTTTCCCTAGCATCTTCTCTCATTCTTTATTACTTTGAATTTACATAATAGTCATAAATTTCATAGGTATTTGAAGGAAAATATTTCCATCTCAAGAAAGGAACTTTCTATCAGGGATAAGAAGATAGTTGAAATGAAAAAAGCCAACCCAATGCATTACTAATTGCATTCAAACCTGACTTGAATTTCCCTTACGCCAGCAACTTGCTTTCAGATTTCTGACTTGAAGTTGGGGCTTTTCAGATTAAACAGGGAGATATATAAGTAAATATAAAAATCACATTTTACAGGAAATTACTTAGCACTTGTTGACTCTTCAGTAACTGCATTTACACTGATTTTGACATCTTTTTTCTGGAGGATGAATTCAAGTTTATGCAACTCTACAATAGTGATAGGTACAGAAAGCCTTTACCGATTCATATATTTAATAAACATAATTTTACTGAGATGTAAATTAATGCTGAGAATGTGAGAACATTAAAATTATTTGTATTAAAAAGTGGTTTTAACAAATAAATTAATACTTTAAAATCTTCATCATTCTTCCAAGAAAAATAGAGTTCAGTTTTATGTAGGTAATTGTATGCATTTTTTAAATTCTTCATTACACATGTTTATTCTGTGTTGAATGTATAAATTAAACATCTTATTTGTGAGTTGAATTCTATGTTATTTGTGACTAGCTGAAGATTTTTCTTTTTAAAAATAATAATAATAAAATATTTTGTCAGAACTCCTTTAAAATTTAACATGAATCATAAAATCATGGATTCATAGAATCATAAAATGGTTTTGGTATGTAAAGACCTTTAAGTTCATCAAGTCCAATTGTTAACCTACTGCTACCAAGTCCACCAGTAAATCATGTCCCTGAGCACCACATCTACAATTCTTTTAAATACCATCCAGGGAGTCAAACACTTTGCCAGGTAGGCTTTTTCCAGTGCTTCATTCTGGACCATTGATCTTTGAATCATATTTAAAGTACAATTTTCCAATTTATAGGGACATAAATGTGTTTGTGTTAGTGCTCAGGCATTGTTTCATTTAGACTTAAATTCTAAAATTCTGCAATTCTAAAATTCTTTCTTTGCTAATGACCATATCTTCGAAGTAAAGCAGAAGGACTGACAATGGGGAAACATCCTGCCCCAGAAGGC
>VZTU01012576.1:0-34480 GCA_013400835.1 Zapornia atra | reverse complement strand
ACCCTACACTTGCCCATGTTAAACCTCATTAACCTTCTTCCCACCCAGCTCTCCAGCCTGTCTAAGTCTTACTGAATGTCAGCACAGCCCTCTGGTGTGTCAGCCACCTCTCCCAGTTTTGTGGCCTCAGCAAACTTGCTGACTGTGCACTCTGTTCCCTCATCCAGGTCATGAATGAATATATTGAACGGTACAGGTCCCAGTACTGACCTCTAAGGGACTCCACTAGATACAAGCCTCCAGCTAGAAACACTTCGGTGTTTTTGAGTGCCCTGTTGTACTCATGATACTGTTTCTTTGGGAGGACATGATGTGTGTAAGTAACTTTGCTGAAAGAAACAGTTTATTTGCCAATGAAGTTTGGATTTTCCCTCACACCTTGAAGTGCTTCCATACCTTGAACTGTAAACCCTAACTTAGGTGTATACTATGTTACCTGCACAAAAAAGGGAGACTCCTTTTCACCAGTTATAATGTGGCAGAATAAATAATAGTAAAGTGTTAGGCAGAAGTAAGACTAACTGAAATGCATTTTCTCAGGTGAATGGATTAACAGCACACAGTAAAATACAGCTTTATAAAAGGCCATGAAACTGCAGCCTTTTCAGTACCCTTAATGATGAAAACTACAGAAATGAAGTCCTCAGGCTGCAAAAAGCCATGCCAACCATTTACTCAATTGCTTGGACTTGTCCAGCAAACACATGAGGACAGTAAAGCACTGCCCTTTGCAGAAAGGTTTGCAAGATAAAGTCCCTGCCGGTTTTACACACCTGTGAACACAACCCAGGGGTGCTTCTCACAGAACAACACCTACAAAGGCTGGAAGGACTGACTGGCTGCCACCAATACCAAAGACTTACAAAGGAGAAGCAGCAAGTTTTGGTTATGAAAAACCTGGTAGTTTAGATTAAAGACCTGTGTCTGTTCCTGCTGGTTCCTTTCATTTCCAATCTGACTGTGGAGAGTCAGGAATCAACCCAAAAATCTCCATTAAAGAGTCTGTGCATCAGTGTCAAAGAAAAGAAAAAGGCACTCTGGGAAACCTGAAATAATGTACAAGTACCAAGCCCAGCAGAGTTGTTGTTTCTTCCTTAAAGTTTGACTCCTGAGAAATCTGAGAAGTAACATAATGCCTGGGACAGGCAGTGAGGCATTTACTAATTTAAAAAAGAAATTATATAATGTAAATACACTATCCTAGTGTGGAATACCTAGGACATGAAAGACTGAAAGCAAGGCTACTGAACTCCTAGAAACTAACATATAACATTTGATTCTGCAGTTTGGATTGCCAGGACCAGATCAAGGATAGGAGAAGCACATGGGGTGCAAGTAGTTTATGATCTAGACAAATCATACCAACAGGAACAAAGATTGCCAAACTAGAGGAGGATAAGGAAATATTTTAATCCAACGTTAATTAAGCCTAATTTCAACTCAGTCATATTTCTTATGGAGAAAGCTGTATTTCACAAAGCATAACATCACCTTTTCTTGCTTAAAAAATGAGGAAAAAAATCAAAATACAAAGCACGGCTCTTTGCTAAAGGACACTTACTATTACTCACCAAAGTATTCATTTAGAAATGCAAGAGAGGCCACATAGCAGCCAAGACTGAGGAATTCAGCCACCACCATTAACCAGTGCCATGTTCGTATGGTCAGTGCAACCATCAAGAGCTCAGTCAAGATTAGGGCGGTGAAGGAAATGGCAACGACATGTACAAATTCAGATTCAAAAAGCAGCAGGGCTCCATACATCAGAATACCACCTGGGAAAGGCACACAAAGTTAACAATACACTGAGTACCACTCAGTGTACCGCTTTTTACAACTGCACACTGATTGCTTGGTATGAAAACATGCCCAGTAATTTTTTTTTTATAAGCTAACAATATTGTTCTCTCTAAGAGAACAGTGGTATTTACTGTAGTTTGTACACATGAAATAAAAACACCAAAGTAAAACTGTGAAGAAATAGAACTATTAGAAAATTAAACACCTTTTAATGCAATATATCTGATGCATTGTTAATTAACCTCATTTTGTCAAGTGCTACAAATAAATGAGATGTCGTTGAAAGCGTAATTACTTTTAACTGATTACATAATTCAGATTTTTTCAACAGTACTTCTGTCTTCCCATGAAAGAAAACTACTGTGTAAATATATGCAATGTGATAAGCACTCATTAAAATTTTTCTGGATTAGCATTTAACTAGAAACACATCCTTTTTTAGGTGACACGCATCGATAAAAATACCAGTCCAGGCTGTGTTTTGAATAGGGCTGGCACGACACAGGAATATCGATTTACGAGATAAACAGAAAGCAGTATGTGTGTGTATATATATATGTATATGTATAACTGCCGATGAAAGGCAAAGCTTTGGGAATTCAACCTGCAGCTGAAAACCAATATTACTCATAGCAGACAAAAATTTCTCAGTTCAGTAAAATCAGGACTCTCTCCTACCTTGGTAAATACTGATTAAAACCCAGATGAGGAAGGTCTTAAATGACAAAGATCTTCCCTAAGGGAAACAAGTGAGAGGACAGTTAAACACGACTTTAAAAAAAAATAAAAATCCACTCAGTTCATGTATTTTTAATAGTTAATCACTAGAGAGACATTTTACGAGAAAAATAAGCAGCCTTTGAAGTGACACAGGCTAAAAAGCCTCTACTTGTTTTTATGATTCTTCACTGCAAACTCGCATGGTCTGAATTTGGGGGTAGGACATTGAAGGCCTTCAACAGCAAAGATAGTTTACCCTGCAGTGCTCTGGCTGGCTCTCTTTTATTTAAAATGTTTTTGTGTCTGTTTTATAAAACGCAGTCATCAAGAAAAATAGCACTGTGCACCTACCAACCTAAACTTCAAACTAAACTGTAGTTGGATAAACTCTATTTGTGTTTTTAGGATCAACGTATGACTTACTATGAGTTTTCACCACGGAATGTTCACAAAATACATTTAAAATCTTGTGGCTGGGAACGTTATCGGTTGAAACGTGTAAATTAAAGAACAAATGCTGTACATGTGCATATGACTTGCACTCTGTGAGGGCAGAGATGAGAGATGTTAGAACTGCAGAGTTGAAAGGATATATCGTGTTTAGAAGGATGAAACAGTAAACAAAAGAGCCATTTTGACACAAAAGTGATCACTCTGGAAGAGGGAAGAATCAGCACTTTACAATGAAGCGTGCTTCACTGCTGTAGAAAGTGATGAATTAACTCTATTACTTTGGTATAGGATAAAACATTTTTTTGGATAGAGCTCATGGCAAGGTCCTAAAGACTTATTCATAATTCTGTATATATGTCTGGCATGTTGGTGACATACAGCAAAAAATTCTCATGCACAAAGAAACATTAGATTTTTTTTTTCCTCCTATGAGTGCCTACTTGCTTTCCTTTGAGCACTGAGCTCTGCTTCCACCTTTCACTATAGCTACCAACAAGCAAGGTTTGTGAAATAAGACTGAGCTTGAGTTTTGGTTCACCTTTATGGAAGCAGAAGGGGTAAGTCACTCCTGAGCTTCCAGGGAATGCTGCACCACAGGCTGCAAATCATTTCCAGATGAAAGCAGGGAGCCCTCTTCCTTGTACTTCCTTTCAAGCTTTCATCAGCTTTACTAGCTGTAACTGCGTAGGAGAACAGTAATAGTAACCCTGACTCAGGGTGTCCTCCCAGGGTATGTGGCCACACCTCTCCCTCTGAACACTGCTAATTTTCTCTTCTTGCACCGGAGCAAGATTCAGTCAGCGACTTGTGCCAATGTCTCTTACTCTCTTAAAAATCTAAAAAGCATTTTCACTGCTAGCATATCCCAGAAAAGAAACCAATTCACAGGAATGCCAATTACAGTCTACGTCAACATGTGTTTGAGCAACATGAGCTGAATGACATTGGGAGCGATTTGCTCCCAATTTGTGGAGTCCATAATTTGAGAAATGATGTGCATAAATAAATAGGCTTCATAGTGCCATGACTAAGGCAGCATGATCATAAATTGTTGTAATAAACACTCACAATAATTAAGCTTGGAATAGTGAAGTCAAACATAGCACATAAATAACTTCTTGTAGTACTCAGTCATTCACTGATCATCATCTGCCCCACAGAGTGCACTGAACTGTACTCTCCAGTTTCTCCACATCCTCTTTTGATTCTGCCTTGGACCGTAAATTTTCTAGCTAGAAGTTTAAGATGGAGCAGAGGCATTTATCAAAAAAACTTCTGACAGCAGAATCTTGATATTTGTTTCACTTTTGTGGGTAAATAAATTACACTCTTGCATTGTTTGCAGGTATGTGTGAATACACAGAAAGCAGTGTCTACAGATGGCATCGTTACGACATCTCAGTCATCAGTATCTGTTATTTAAAGGAAGTCAGCTTTTGGAGAGGATCCATTCTGGAAGTTTGGGGGAGGAAATTTCTATAAATTAATCTACCAGTTAAAAAGGTAAAAGGAGACATGAAAAAGTAAGCATAAACAATTCCAGATCAGAGATTCTGAGCCCAGACTGAAAGCAACTTCTACATCAACACACCTTCATGTTTGAATTATTTCAGTCCAACCACTGGTGACTTAACAAATACTAACAGAACTGAGTGGAACATTTGGTACCATGGATTTTCTCCATACTACAGAAGTCTGCAATTATATTAGCTGTGCATCTGTCTTGAAGGGAGAAAAGGACTGTAAGGAGTGTAAGAATTCCTGGTTTTGCAGACTAGAGAATTCAGCATTTGGCTGTTTCCGAGCACTGAGGACATCCATACCTTTGTGAGATCCTTATAAAGTTCTGGATATAGCAACGCCATTTCTGGCTTCACATCCTGGTCCAATACTAGAGAGAAGACTGGAAACATAGTATATATGGTTGCATACCTAGGTGAAAGGAAAGCACATAACTCAGTACTTTTGTATGATATGATTTTAAACTGGTCTACTGAGTTCAAATACTCTTCGTATGTAGGTGGAATCAAATTGTCTCTTCTACCCAATACAGCCTTTCAGAGGCAACCTGCTCTTGTGCTTCTGAGAGCTGCCAGTCAGGAGAAGTTACACAGCTTTTATACATTCACAACCAACTATGTATACTGTCACAGAATCACAAGGTTGGAAAAGACCTTTGAGATCGTTGCATCCAACCATTCCTGTCCTGTGTTAAACCACATCCCTAAGTACCTCGTCTACCTGTCTTTTAAATGACCACCTCCCTGGGCAGCCTGTTCCAATGCCCAACAACACTTTCAGAGAAGAATTTTTTCCTAATGTCTAATCTGAACCTGCCCTGGCACAGCTTGAGGTCATTCCTCCCCCTCATCCTACCACCTGTTGCTTGGGCAAAGAGACCAACACCCATCTCTACAACCTCCCTTCAGGTAGTTGTAGGCAGTGATAAGGTCTCCCCTCAGCCTCCTCTTCTCCAGGCTAAGCAGCCTCAGCTCTCTCAGCTGCTCCCCACAAGGTTTGCTCTCCAGCCCCTTCACCAGCCTGGCTGCCCTTCTCTGGACACGTTCCAGGACCTCTATGACTTTTAGTGATTATACTACCCAAACACATTGTCTGTCACCATACTCCCTGTGCACTTGCACTCTGGAAAACCAGTTCAAAGACCTACAATGGCATGAAAACTGAAGAAAAAACAGGCACTATATTCTGGACATCATGGCATAGGCTTGTGGATGAACTTTAAAAGTCTTAACAGCCCTGCAAGTGGCTTTGGATTTTAGTATGGACACGCCAGAGGTGTACTTCAGCATGTACTTTCCCAGAACTCAGCACAATTATTCACAAACATTTAGGAAAGATCTAGTGCTTGCTTCAGTGAAGTCTGGTGTAATCAGACTTTGATTTGACTATGATTTAAGTTGTTATTGATTTAAGCTGTTCTTGTTTACAAAGAGTATAAAAAGAAGGTTTTAGGTCAGAAGGGGCAGAGAGCAAAGACAAACATGAACATACACGTATCCCTCAGCTGTATGACTTGGGGAACCATATTACAAATGCAGCTTCTGCAACGAGACCAGAGTGCTCCTACTGCTGCATGCATTCACCTGACTGGAAATCTCCATGGCAGACTGGGGTAGTGCAGCCTCACAGGAAACTTCTTAAAAGTCAGTAGCGTCAGCTCTGTTTCTAACAGAAACATCCGTGATCCTCACCGAGGCTTGTATGGTGATACCTGTAATGACTGAAACTGCTCTGGGAGGTTCCCTCTATTGTGCTCACCCCATATGTGAGTAAGGTTATATGGCATCTTCTTCTAAGGCTATACGGATCCCTCTCTTGAGAGAGCTGACAATGAGGCTTCCCCCCTCATATACTGCATAGTCAACCTAGTTTGGCTTTTCTTTGTAGACTCATTCCAGGTTTTGGTAGTGTACCAATGATAAACGTATGGCAATTGTGACAGACGCCAACTACACGACATCATTTAACAAGTTAGTTTGCTATATATATTTGCAGGTATCATAACTGTTGGTTTTGACTTACCCTACCATTAGGAATCCTTGGTACAAGGGAACAGATGCAAAATAGAAGACTGATGAAAATACAGCCTACAAAAAGCAGGTATTTTTTATATAATAGATGTAATATAATAATTATCTATACAAAATATTACAATAAAGACAAAAATACACAAGGTTGTTGATGAAGATTTTATGAAATTTCAAAGACAGACATAGTGATTTTAACTACTCAGAAAACAAAAGTTTCAAATACCTGCATAGTTGAAATAATAAGGCCTCGGTGCATGACGAACTGACCAAGCGCTGCTGATCTTTTGTAACTGTTTCGACCGTGTACCATCAGCAGCCTGCCTATGTGTTTAAACTGTGTGATAGAAAAGTCAGCTGCTAGGGAAGCTTGCTTTCCCTCCTAGAATAAAACAAAAATATCCTAAACATGAAACCCGGTGTAAAAGATGTGTTTCAAATTTCAAAATTCTAAGTGATAATTCATTTTAAAAGTCAAGTTTGCGCCTGCTTCAAAAATCAACCTTGCAACAAGACACAAAGGACAATTTTTTAATGCATATTCTAACATGCTGCAACAAGTCAGTTTAACCACCTGTCCTGTTTCTTCTAGGTACATAATACACAGGAATAACTACAGTGTTTTCTGCTTTTCTTGCTTTTGTATTTAAGAAGATAAAGCAGAAGGCATAAAACCCAAAAATAATGGTTCAAAGACTAAGCATTGTTACAATCTCACAGCATACTTTAATTTGAACTAATCAATTAACTACTAATCTCTCTAATTTCATGTTACTATAGTGCTATGTGGAACATATCTGAAAACAGAAGTTTTAACGTTACCTTGCCTTCAATTCCAATTCCACAGTCTGCTGCTTGGATCATGCTGACATCATTTCCTCCATCACCTAGAAAATGTCACTGCAACATTCAGCTTTTCAGAGGTTTTACTCTCCTGGCCTTACAGCATTTTAGAAACATCTTGTATACCTTTAAATTCTTACAATTAATCTATGGATTATGATCAATTACTTTAGCAATCAAGATTTTTTTTCCCTGTGGAATAAAGAAGATGACACCGCCTTTCTCACAGAATGGCATTTTCTGCTACAGCTATGTAACACGTGGATGTTGATAAAGAGGTGTCTGATTTTGTTTCAATTATTTGCCAATGGTGCCATCTACTGCTGAAGTTTATTACAGATTTTAGCTACTGCAGATTAAGATCACGCCAAGAGTTACCTATTGCACATGTGCGTTTTCCAGTGTGGTGCTGTAGGAGTTTCACAATATGGGCTTTTTGGGTGGGGGAACACCGGCAGCACACTACGGCAGGGCACTGACAAGCCAGCTCTACAAATTCATGCTCATAATACTTCAGACAAACCTAAGGAAAAAAATACACTTGCATTTACTTACGATTAAATGCTACTACATGCAGTCTAACAGAAGAACACAGTACAAAGAATTCTTCTATGAAGTTTTTTACTTGCACAACATCTATCTGAGAGCAAAAAGCCACATTTTCTTTACAGTGGCTTTATTATTTTAAGCTGCCATTCTTTTTCATTTAGAGAGCGAACATGCTTTGGGGTTGGTTAAGGGAAGAGGCAATACTAAAGTACACTGCATACAAACTCCATCCTGTTACCATACAGGAGACTAGGGAACCAAATCCATTTGCACATCTAGAATATATCCTCTAATTAGCACTCAGTGAAAAATGGAAGTATCTTTAAGGACAACTTAATGTACAGGCAAATACTGGGAAGAAATTTAAGAGCGTGAACACACCAATACTTTACTTTTTTAAAATACACATATAGTTAAATGTAATTTGACAGAAGTCAAGTTCTTACCTCAAGAGAGTCTCCAGATATCACCAAGGCACAGTCATGCTTCCTCCTAAAGGCATTTAGTTCTAAGTGAGCCTCTCCTCGAGTGGTAACCTTCATTAAAGAAAAAAACACCACTCAGTTAAAAGATTTTTTTAATATTCTTAAAAAAAGACCTGCCTAGATAAATCAGATCTTGGGAACTCATACCAAAAAAGCCTTGGTTCTTCAGAAAGGGTTTTATCCCTGTGCAAGCCCAATACTGATGGGATGCAATTACAAGCCTCAAATCTTATGGACTAAAAAAGCAATCCTCAAAACAAGGGAAAACTATGTATCCAGCTTAACTGGTTCCTCACCAAAGCAGACCAGGACAAATTAATGACATTAAAATATCTTAAATTCAAGCTGGTCTGAGTGTTTCCATCTTGGCTGGGCTAGAGAAAAACTGTCAAAAAACCCAAGCAAATCCCAAAACTTATTAACCAGTAAAATATGTTCTTAGAATAATGCAAAATGTTTGTGTTAACAATTCCTCCAGTTTGGGTAAGCAGACACAGATTTCAAAAGGCACGTAAAAACACTCACTAGAGTACTAATCCTTTCGAATCTTGCATGAGTATGCAAGTAGGATCAAGTGGCACGGTACAAAAGAACTACATCATAGATTTAGGGTTTTTTTTACATAATTACTGCTTCAGAAAGGCCCAGCTGTGATATGCAAAAAAATGGACAAAGGTTACCAAATTTTGTAAGGTTTTGAGCTAGAACACAGGACATGAAATTAAATTATACCCAGTTTTTGAGGAGACTGGCAGTCTGGTTCCACCCCCCACCCCTCAATGTATATTAGAGCTACCATGCAAGACAAAGTTCCATGCACAGAGTAAAACAAACTCTGATTATACTTCTAATTTCGGCTCTGTCAGCACTTTAAATAACTTCTACAATGTATGAGTCTTAATTAAACTGAGCATGAAGTTTTGTCTTTGACCCACTACTACCCAGAATCAGACACAGTCCAAAGACTTTTCTCCCTCCGGATGGGCTCTACTACATATACCTTTTGAGTTATATTAAAAAGCATGTGCAAACAGAAAAATCTCATACACATGCTTCAATTTAGAATTTTTCCCCTCCTTTCCCACAATTAAACATGTCAGAGAGAAAGATCCTTGTCTGCCAACTGTTGGGCACCCCGGATTGTGTTGGCCCATTGTAATCTTTCTGCATTACAGAGCTTGAGAGATGTCAGCACCTGGCACATGCTGATGAGCAGTAACTGCCCTCTCTGTTCTACCCCAGTGAGGCATTTTAAAAAAAAAATTGTAAATACCTCTACAACTATGTATTGGTTAATTTCATTATGAAATGAGGAAGAGTAAGAGTAAAAGGGAAGAGCACTGAAGCCAGTAATTTTTCATTTACTAATTTATAACTGAAGGAGAAGTGTTAGAGTGCTTGGCATTTTCTTACATTAATCCAGTAGTTATTTCTTTGCAACAAGTACAGCCACAGAAATAATTCTGTATAAATTAATTTTCTAAGTAATTTAAAACTTTGCGTACTCTCAGTTAACCCAGTTTTATGCTGATCTCTTATTACCAGTCGAAGTAATGAAAATAAAAATCTAACTCAACTAAATAGATTTTGTTCAGGAAAACTTAATTGTGGTGTTGCAACATGGAAAGGTCAACAAAAATTGATCTGAAGTTTTATCAGAAGCATTAATAATTTAGTTGCAAATAGTAGTCTGCAGGGCCTAATTTGCCATTCTGATGCTTCAGAAGAAACTACATTTACATGTAAATTATATTCATATAATTATTTCTGTAGGTGCAAGTGGTTCATTTAGAACAAACACAGACATATTATGTCTGATCACATAGCATCAATCAACGTCTGGAAAATCTACTTTTGTTTGGTTTCACTAGAGCTGATGCCATGCAAATATAACCAAAATGTACAGAAAAAGATATTCAGTTTAACTTTCTAACAATTACCTTAAACAGCCTGCTACTAAAATGCAAATATATATAATATTAAAAAAATTAAATTTTCTCATACTGATTTGAACTACGTCTGTGTAGGGTGGTTGGTATCACAGTTTAATTCAGGATGAAGACTGCTTGAGACCAAAGAGTTCTATTAATGAAAATGCTGGAACAAGCAAGAACCATATTCAGATAGCCAAAATTCCTGGACACTCTTTCCTACATCTCAGCACCTCACACAGACCTCTCTCCATCATGATTCAGAAGATCCTTACTACGTCCATTGTATCAGTGAAGAGTGTAAAACACACTGTGAACCTGGGTTGCCCAAACATGGCTACAAATATTTCTGTGGCATATCAACAGTCCAGAAACAAGTACCCTTAAACAGAAGCAATGCTCTGTAATTCTACATCCTCAAACAGCAACCTAAGCACTACTGTCTTGATCATTATTAGGACACTCAGGACAATAACCCATCAGCATTCAGCAAGTCGCCAACTATTAATCAAATAAAGCATCTTGTTGGTTCAAAGGACAGCTAACAAACAAAAAAGTTGGTTCTATACTTACAGGTCTGAAAATGTGAATATCTTGAGTCCTAGACACTAAGTGAGAACTTTTCGCGATGCAGGTTGCTGTCTCTAGTTTATCTCCTGTTAACATCCATATCTGCAAAATAATGTAAAAGTTCACTCCGTTGGACATCAGTGTGTCTGTTCTCCAAATCCAAAACTGTAATTTTATGAGCTCTCTACAGCTTCTACTATGTTTCCAGCCTATTGTGACATTGGTTGTAACTAAAGCCAGAACAGCAATTGTCACATTGTTCTATATGTATTTATAGCAGGATGTACCTCACAGATAGAAGTGACCACATATAGAAGAACTATCAAGAGCAAGCAAGAAAATGCTACACATGAAGTACTAATATGTAAGTACTTTGCACTAGTCACACCATATTAAAAGAAATGTGATGTAATCATAAGGCTTTAATCTATACAGGTGTTTTTCTAACTGTGCATATCACTGCATTACCAGCGAATACACCTGAAAGCCTTTGGGGAACAGGTTTTAACTAAAAGCAGAGTAACAAAATAGCAGATATGGGAAGGGGCCTCTAGAGATTATTTATTTGAACTCCTCTGCTTAAAGCAGGGTCAACTAAAGCAGGCTGCCCAGGACCACGTCAAGACAATTTTGAACATCTCCAAGGATGAAGACTCCACAAACTCTCTGGGAGATGTGTTCCAGTGTTTGAACTCACAGTAAAACATTTTCTTCTCATATTCAAGTGAAGCTACTTCATTTCAATTTGCATCCATTGCCTCTTCTGCTTTCACTGGGCACCACTGAAAAGAGCCTGGCTCTGTCCTCTTTGCACCCTCTCTTCAGGTATGTGTAGACATTAGTAAGGTCCTTCTGCTGAACTTCACCCTCTCATGACTACTCAATTCGCTGTGTCAGGAAATTATTGTCATTACACTCCAAAATTCTCATGGTTTGCTTATGCCCTCCTGATGTTGCCCTTCCAGCAGTGGAAGTCCAGTGCAAGGACCAGCAGAAGCAAATGTGTGGCTTCTTCCAGTTGTCTGAAGAAGAAGGCCTCTTCTACAACTTCATCAGGCAAGTCTGTAGCAGACACATTAATGTTGCCCACACTGATCTACCCATTAATTCTCACCCGTAAGTTCTCAACTGGCTCATTATTTGTCCCAAGGCAGAGCTCATGACTTCCCAATCCTTTGTCACATAAAGGGAGATTTCCCATGCTTGCTGTAAATCAAAACAACTTACCCTCCTTCTCAGGCTAAAACCAACATTGTAACTGATTCAGTTTAACCAATGCAAAGCCAACACAATTTTCCTGTGCAGTTTGACACACTGCTTCAACCAAAACGTGCATAAACTTGCCCACTCCTCTCAGATGCTGCTCATATCTTTACTTCAAGCCTCTTCTTAAAAAAATACATTTGTACTAAATGTGCAGTTGACAGCTGCCTAGCATAGTGTGCCTATCAACAAATCACAGCACAAACTCTTGTGCAAAGCTTCTGATGCTGTCCCTTTAACATGACTTGAATAAAGTCCAAGGGCAGTTCTGAATTCTAGTTCAAACAATTCACCTTTTGATCTTTGCTAAGACTTCTCATGAGTGCCAAGCCTGGAAACACTGTTATCATAAGAATCTTGTGTCAAACTCATTTAATGTCAGCTAGGACAGTTTACTGTAGACAGAGGATAAATGACTCTGAGTCACATACATTTGTCCAGTATTAGTTTTACTACAGAAGTAAGCTTAAAATCAATGAAACTTGTGGTAGACAAGGGTACTTCACACACAATGCCTTGTTTGTTTCAGCTAGCTCATGCCCAGAACGTGCTTAGGACTTGACATATTTCTTACAACCTGAATATAGACAAATATAGTTCAAATCTTGTTAAAAAGTTAATAAATGATAACTTGGTTATGTCAGCAGTTTGTGCCTATTACCTTAATTCCAGCGTTTCTTAGCATCTCTAGAGTTGGTCTAACATCTGCTTGCAGCTGATCTTCTACTCCAGTGAGACACAGCAATTCCATTTCTCGCTCCAAACTCTCTACAACAGCAGCAACCTTCAGGTTTCTATCATGTATGCTTAACTTTGCTTGGTTATAACGACTCTGTACAAACATAAAGCCACTTAGAGTTTGCTATGACTCAAAGTGCACATTCAGTCTACCAATCAGTTGTAATATGGATTCATTAGGCTAAATGCTTGTCTTCAAATACCTTTAACAAAGAACACGATTAAAAGAGTGAATTTTACTTTACAGAAAACAATATATATCTGTTTCCTGGCAAATCATCAAGAGAATGCCTTTTGAAGAACTGTTAACAGCATCTAAGCAGCAACTGTCCTTATCTTTGAGAACAAGCAGATTTTTTTAGGTCATGTTAAACCTACAGAATTAGCATTACACTAACTTCTGGGAAAACACTGTCCAGCCACATAATAAAGCAAAACAATATTCAATGTCAGGCTGCAGAACAGTCACTAATAAACGACAAAATCTCTAACACATTGTGTACCATACCTCATCTATCAATATTTTAATTAGGAATCATCTTTTTTGCCACCTTAATAGAACAAAAAAGGGATGTTCCCCTTCAGGAAACTATAGCAAAGCACAAGATCGCTCTGTGCCTTCATACCTCAAAATCTTGATACTGTTCTTCAGTCAGTGACTTTTTGGCAACAACCAGCGTCCGCAGCCCTTCTCGTGCCATATTACCACACTAAATGGACCAAACCATAGAACAGTTATGCAAATCTTAAAACATATGTACACGTTTCATACTGAAAATATAACAGAGAATATCTGTGCCATAACTTTTGGTATTTCTTTAGATTCAGATTATTTTGGAGAAGCCACAAGGAGAATAAAAAGCAATCATACTTCAGGTCCCTGAAATGAAGTGGCATGCTATTGGTAAGCCAATTAGATTTCCTCTCCAAGCTTAAAGAAAATCTCTTCCAGTCCAGAGCTTTAAAATGAATTAAAACTATTTTTGAGGCACATAACGGAGCTACATATTCTTTTCCCACTGAATGTACCTCATCAGAAAAATACATTCACATTAAAAATAGCCATGGAATAGCATGTCTTAATGAAAAACAAGGCTGCCCAGTGCAAAACACTTATTGATTTGACCTCATAAAGCTAAATAAATTAAACAAGTATTTTACAATTAATTGTGCATCATTATCGCCAAAAGTAATTTTTATGACATTTTGCTAGGTCTTGAGGGAGTTTAATTTATTCATGTCCCCAAATAAATCAAACTGCCCTGCAGCAGATATTGATTCATATTGCCAATACCATTATGAACATACATGGTGTAATCATTGTATTAACATATTGTCTGTATGTAGGGTCAAAATAAGATGATTGCTGGTACCTACTAGATTCACACAGTGAAAAATATTAATCAGTTTTGAAATTCAGCCAGCTATTTTTTATATTTAAATTTTTATTTTGTATTAAAAAACCGTAGAAAAAAATTCAATTTGGCTGCAACAGTTATTAAACTTTGTCATTCATAATCATACCTCACTATTGAAACTGACCAAACAAGGGCATTTCAGGATAAATAGGTTTATGGCAGAATACTTCTCAGAAGTAATTAGGTTTTATGTGAAAGGTCAGTCAATGAAAAACAAATTTCCTTGTTTTAAGTAGGAATGTGTTCTTCTATGACTACCAGCTTTGCTTTTCCTGTGGGTTATCGAAGATTTGGAAATAATTCTAATCCTTTAAAACGCATTTAGAATATATGTAACTGATCTTCAAAACTTATTTCTGCATTGGCTCAGGTTCTCCTTTAAGCCTACTCCAATAATACCCAATGTTTTGATTTAAAATGGTTTTACAAAATGTTAATTTTTATAGATTTTGTTTCTTACCTCTTCTTCCAACCAATCATTGTACTGTACAATAGTGGACATTGCAACATCTGCACCCTTCATGTAAAATGTAATTTCTCCTGAAGATTCATCCTAAAATTTTAGAAAAGAAATAGAGGGGAGGGAACAAAATCTGTTTATACAAGTCAAAACAATTACCTACCAATAACCTAAATGTCTTTTGTAGTAGTCAATGGATTATCATTTATAAAAGGCAGTACTTTGCCAAGAAGTGTGTAAGTTTTATGATTTCCAACATTTCTGATTCCATCGAGATGCATATTGTCTACTTTCTCATATAAGAGGCTCAGTTCTAATTGAAGTTAATGTAACACTCTCAGCAGTCCTAAACTGTCCACCTAAATTTTAAAATGTTGCTGCTATTTCCCCTCTAACTACTATTTTGTTTCTTTGGTGGCATATACTATCTAACCTGTGACACAAAGTTTGTTCTCTTATCTTTGAAACACCTAAGTAATTAAAGGTTTACAAATAACAGTGTAAATGCTTGTTACAGATATTTAAATATTGAAACATTTGTTGCATATTCAAAGAATTCACATGCAAGCAAACATAATCCAAATCAGGAGTTTCTGAGGTATGGTCTGTCACAGAAGGAATGGATTAGTCTAATTGGCAAGAGTATCTCTGAACATGTCACTATCAAACAGGCTCCTAGTGCCAACTTCACCTAATGAAATGCATACGAGCCAAGGTCTCTCCAGCCCCGACCAGGCACACATTGTGCCTGAAGTATCCTTGTCTAAGGCTGATGGCATGCCTGGCTTGACATCACAGGCAAGTGAAAAACGTGATGAGTTTGACACCTCTTTAGCTGGGACACGGCACTGATCTAACAATCTAACAATGACGTCTGAAGCTGTCTTGCTACAGCATCTGATTTCAGGTAGGAAGAAGGGAGAGGTACATAGCATGGATGGCTTAAGCATTCACAGAGGTTTAAACCTTACTTTCAGCATGGTGTGCCTTCCTTTCATCTGAGGTTTTAATGATCATTACTGTGCTCCCAGCTGGGCATCTAGGAGGCAGCTAAGCACATATCTCATAAATCTTAGACCCTGTGAATTGTGCTGTGTATGCATACCAGTTCAGATATCAATACTGGGTCTGGAAAAGCAGCAGCACTAATAGTACAGGAAGACACTAACGACAATTGTAAGAAGTTTCAGCTGTTAATTTGTCCCTTGAAGAGATGGCATATTTTATATGAAAGAAACAAGTGGAAAATTAAAAACAAAGACTTAAAGGCAACGTGCAGCATCACAGGCTAAGGTCAATGTTCCCATGTAATAGAAGAGCTTGTCCTTTACAAATCTCCCTTCAACATCAGGTTAGCCTGATTTTTCTACAATTGCTTGCCCAGTATTTGATGTTTCTGTGTGTCAGAGGCACACTTTCCATTTTAAAGTCTTGTAGAATGCATTCCCTGAAGGACGAAGATGCTATCAAACTTTGTAAGAACAAAAGTTGAGTAAAACCCCTTTTTGAGCAATAAACCCCAAGCACCCAGGACGGCCCCCAGATTACCCTCACTATGATGCCCATGCGCTTGCTCTCGGAGGTGAAGGGGAAGATCTGGAGAATGTAGTAGGTCAGAATGTGTCCACCAGGGGTCTTCAGCTGCATGGAGGTCAAATCCCTGTTAACCAGAGTGAGACCCACGCTCTCTGTCCACTGCACCAGAGCCACCTAAAAGACGGGGGGGGGGAAAACGACGACGTGTTTAAGTGTGAAGGGACTATTACATTGCTACATAAATTAGGCTAAAGCCAAACAACTGTTGCCAGGGTAAATGTCTAAACTCTTCCAAGAATCTAGGGAAAAAAAATGTGAATAGCACTAGGCTGAGTACACAATCTTAATACACCAAGTGAGTGTTTCCCTCCAGGAAAGCTGACAAAAATCCTTATGAAGAGTATAAAAACATATCTAAACTTATGCCTGGAAATGAACTATTTAGAATATATTGTTCAGAAGTAACAGTTCTAATAATAAACCTCCCCCCAACAAACACGGATAGAGTATTAAATGATAAAGAACATCCAGTAGAAATTATGCAAAACCAGAATACAATGTCTGTACCAATGACACCACTATGTAAGTAAAAACATTTTGGGAGTATTTCCACATAAAACATTTTATCAGATCTACAATTACATGCAAGTTAAGGCACTGCAATAGCTAGTAAATAGATAAGCAAAGGACCTTAATTTTACTTGCTTTGTTCGCTTGCATCATTTTATTACTTTGTTTCAACAGCAGCATAATTGAGTTCTTACCATATCAAATGAGATGGAAACCAAGGTTACAATACTGCATTCCCCAAACACGCTTCTGAAAGTCCCCTTCACAAACCCAGAAATGCTGCATTACAGAATAATCGCTATTAGCTGCCACTACATAGCATCTTCAGTGCATGCCTTTTTTAAAAAAAAAACCCACTATAGTTGCTTTAAAGTGCATGACAGTGCATGCTTGGACCTTGTTCTGTGTTGTGCTTTAAATAACACACTAGATATTTCACTATCACCACCTCTGTGCACTTTATTCCTTCAAAACACCAATATTTTAGGAAAGTTACTTTACTGTTAGGTTTTTATCAAGCCACATTCCATATCTGAGTGGGAAGTTTCTGGTTTAAAAAAAAAAAAAGAAAAAAATTCTTCTCAATTTTATTTCTCCAAATACTAATTGTTATTGGAAACCAGATTTTTACATTACTAGAAAAGTAATTATAATTAAATTGACATGGTTTTTATGGAACTTGCCTCTGCTTTTAACCCTCAGGTAAGATTAAAAAAAATATTAAAATCAAATGGTCTTATAAATGCAAATAGTAATATCCCTACATAATACACACGGTAACTAATGCTCATTGAGAATTTCATAGGAAGCTAGTAAATCACTGTAGCTTCTGTGAAAATTTAAACTTGGAAAAAAAATAATTGTGTGAACCCCTAAGAATCCCTAGTAGTGCCATCTGTGTAGGCATCACCGAATGAAAACACAGCGAGATGCAGCTACGGAAGAAAAAAGAACACACTTTGAAAACCACCATTTTAAAATCCTGAAAAATCACAGGAAGTCTTTTTAGAGATTTTTCTTCTTCAATAAAAGTGCCGTATAAGCTGTAAATGATCCAATACTCCCAAGGTTAATTTTCAATTTTCACAGTGAAAGGTTACGATTACATTCTGACCTGTAAATTGCATCTTTCTACTAATACCCTATCATCTCATTTGTGTCCCTTTGCAGCTAGGACTTAAGTGTTCTATATTTGGTGACTCACATCTGTTTATTATTTCCTTTATGCTTGGCTTCACCTACCATTCGAATTAGCATTTTGCAGCACAGTCATTTTGGATTCTTATACCTGGCCTACACACAACTGCATATGTATTTTTTTCTTTTAAATTGATCAGTGCAAATGCCATGGCAGAAACAGTCAATAAGGCTCGAGAGTCAAATAGATGCTTAGAAGGCAGATGAACAAATGTGAGAGCAAGACATTAAGTTTGACTCTTGTCATTCAGAACGAATCGGAGCAGAGAGACCTTAGCAGCATCCAGAACAACATAACCAGGTCTTACCATTCAGTATCTGAAACTTTTAGAATATACAGTTAAAAAACCCTGTATTTCACAAATGGCATGAAAATCTAAATTATGTATCTTAACATATACATATATACTGACTGGCTGGCTAGAGAGAGTTCAGGAAAAGGATTCTTCGGCAAGTTTCTCTTCTTGAAGTTTCTCCTCTATGTTTTCTTTTCAATACATTTCTGAAACCTTTCATTAAAATGGTCTTGCCATCTAGTGTGCATACATCAAGCACACCTAGAATGCCAGGTAAACAAAGCAGCCGTGGCTTCTACACAGCTTGACATATTGGATGGAGTCAGATAAAGCAATCATAGGTTGGATAAGCACAAAAGACTTTGCTGGTGATGGTACCATTTTTGTTTTAAAAAAAAAAAACATGCTAATAATAATATTATCAGCCAAACCCCATGGATTTCCTAACATGCACACACACAGATGAAATGTGTTAAGTTTCCTGAATCCAGGCTAGGGACTTACTTGAATATGACGTGGATCCTGTCTGGCTAATCACCAAGGCTCCCTTATATGGAAACTCTCTGTGGGAGACAGAAGTACATCCATAAAGGGTCCTCCCACTCCTGAGACACTGGTGTATGCACCTGAACCCAGGCATTATGTAGTGTTTACAGGACAAGTAATGTAGGTGGAGTTAAAGTGAAGATCTATGATTTCTAATTTGCTAATTGTCTTCCTCCTTATAGGCAATCCAAGGGTAAGAGCTATCTCCCTCTTGCATGACAAGGTCAAAGGAGTAGCTTCCAAATCAGGAATGAAGGTAGCAAATACTTGTGTTATGAAACGTAAATGCAATAGAACTGACAAATGCTACTGAGAAACACCTCTTGTTTAGTGTTTCTTACCCCAAATTTTTCAGATAATTCTATTTACCACATGCCCTCTGTTGAGCTCTCATGGTCTGTCAGCGGTGTCTCTCCACTAGAGGCCACCCAACCCTCAGAGCTTCCGTAGTTCACAGCCCCAAATATCAAACTCCTCAATTACCACAGCAGAGACCTCCATTCTAAGTCAAATGCAGTTATTTCATAAGGAAACTCTTATGGGTTTGCACGGCAAGGTTTTGGTGGTGGGGGCTGCAGGGATGGCTTCTGCAAGAAGCAACTAGAAGCTTTTCTTAGGCCCGACAGAGCAAACACTGGCCGGGCTCAAGGCCAGGCCTGATGCTGACCAAGGCCAAGCACATAAGTGACAGTCACAGCGCCTCTGGGAATCACATTTAGGAGCAAAAAAACCTCAAGCAGCTGCTTTTTGCCCCCAGAGAAGGGAGTGAGAAGACGTAAGAAACTGTGCAGGCACCAAGGTCAGTGAAGGGTGGGGAGAGGAGGTGCTCCAGGCGCTAGGGAAGATTTCCCTACAGCCTGTGGAGAAGACCATGGTAAAATGAGTTGTCCCCCTGCAGCCCACAAAGATGATGGGATGTTGAGATCCTACCTGCAGCCTGTGAATGACCCCACAATGGAGAAGGTGGAGGCAATGAAAGATGCTGTGACCTGGTGCAAAGCCCACATTGGAGGAAGCTCCTGGCAGGACTTGCACCAATGGAGAGGGACCCATGCTGGAGCACGTTTGTTGGGGGGGGCACTTGTGACTCTGTAGGGGACTAGGCTGTAACAGCCTGGGCCTAAAGATCTGCACCCCATGGAAGGGACCCATGCTGGGGCAGTTGGTGAAGAGATGAAGCCCCCTGTGGGAAAGGACTCACGTTGGAGAAGTTCATCGAGGACTGTCTCACATGGGTGTAACCGCATGATAGAGCAAGGGAAGAGTGTGAGGAGCCCTCCCCCAAAGAAGGAAAGACCAGCAGAGACAACTCATAATGAGCTGACTGACGCCCCCATTCCCTACCTCCCCGTGTGCCACTGGGGGCGGGAGGGAGGAAGGAAGAGAAACCATGAGTAAAGTTGAGCCTGGGAAAAAGGGAGGGGTGGGGGGGAGGTGTTCCAAGATTTTGGTTTTATACCTCATTATCCTACTCTCTTTGCATTGGGTACTTCTTGGGGGTGGGTGGTGGTAATAAACTAGATGCATTTTATTCCGTGTTGAGGCTGTTTTGCCCGTGACACTAATTGTGGAATGATCTCTCCTTGTCCCCATCTCAACTCCTGAGCCTCTCAACATGTATTTTCTCTCCTGTCCAGCTGGGAAGGGGAGTGATAAAGCGGCTTTGGTGGGTGTCTGGCCTCCAGCCAGAGTGAAATCACAGGAACCCTCACAAGTCAAGGAGTAACTGTGTGACCCATAGGTTGCTTGTCCAAGCAGGATGGTGTCTCTGGCTCTGTTGCCTGAGGAACATGTGTCTCAAGAGGGACACAAAGCGAGAAAACTTCAGAAGCACTCGTTCCAGACCACAGCAGCCCTGCATACTAATTCCTTGGTTTGGGGACATAGTCATCCCATTTGTTTAGAAACATTCATTTACAGAACTAAATCAAAACAAGCAACTTATAAATATCTTAAGTAGTTCCTAGAAAGTTCCATAAAGTACACAAGTTTATTAAGGGACAATGGTGCAGTTACGTATTTTAACAGTCATAAAATCTAAGCCTTCTAGAGCCAGCAAACTGATTAGTTAAGGGCTTCAAAAACCCCATATGAAGCACAGAGAAAACCCGACCCATTATTCCTGTTGTAGATTCAGAAGTGCCTCTTTAATTGGAACATTAGAGACTGATTTTAACAATCAACTATTTTAAAAATATCTTTAAAACTGTAAACAAACTCCTTAGTATATCTAATTTTATTGTAAAATATCTACATGCTAATTGATTTTATTTTTCAAATATAGCACCAACTTTTTTTTTAAGAAAAAAATCTCTTCTACAGTGAGTTCTATTAGCCTGTGAGTCCATTTAATAGCCCCATTATTCATTTCATTAATAATGAAAATAATTATGTGTCAGAAAACACTGCAAATATTACAAGTCAATAATCAAAATTAAGACCAACATGTAAGATGAATACAGACTGTCCATAGAAAGCATTTAAAGGAATGGCCATATCTTGATTTACTTTTAACACTGAGGATGAAAGAGGTAAGTATCTCCCTGCCCTGCCAAATAACAGGAGTTTCCCTCTCTCTGGAGTGGCTTTATGCCAGTCAGTTGGTATTTGCAGGACTGTCCCTTACACAGCCCAACTTAAAGCTCATCTCTGAATTCTCCTGACCTTTCCCCGTAAGGGTGAATAACTTACAGAAGTGTGCTCTAATTCCCTCTCCGATTAACATCTTCCTTGGCTTCCTCTGGATAAACTAAGTCCACTCTCTTATCACCCAGCTGTCTTATAATTTTCAGTTTGGGAAACCGTGGAAAACATAACTTCCTGTAGTTGTTTGTCATCTCAGGAGCATGATGACACGAAGAAGTCCCAGTTAAAGAAAAGCTGATACAGTCACTTGAAAAAAATGAAACTCTCCTTTGGGCACAGAGTTATAAATCCACAGAGTGATGTATTTCAGACACCCTGCTGAATCCTGAAGACCTTCAGTTATTGGATCAATCCAAAAAAGCTGTTACTCCTTGGCAGAAGACAAAAAAAACATGCCCATGGCTACTCTCGCTTTCTTTACACACTACTTCAATCAGCAGTAGAACATACAAGCCATCATACTACAACTACTACCCTTTGAATTCTGGGCTGTTTGGAACTAAGCTGGGTTTAGGAACCTAATCCACTAATTTTGTTTTTTATAATAGAATATTTCAAGCAAGAAAGCAGAAGCAAAAAACCCCCCATCAACCTACCCTGCTCTTAGCTTGGGTAAATGGAAAGAGAGATTGGATACTTGACTCAAACATAACCTTTTATTAACCAAGAGAGAATAGCAATCTATTTCTATGAAAATAGATTTAGACAGAAGCTCTCAAGGCCCTGAGTGCTCCCTCCTTCCTAGGAGGTCAACCAGCTGTGTTCAAGGCCAGCTGACTGTTAAGAGCTGTGATGAAGAAACAGCTTGAAGAAGCTTCCATGGAGGCTGCCCTCCTCCTTTCACTTGGCTCTCACTCTCAGTCCTGTGAGAGAACAACCATGTTGCAGTTGTGCCTAGACTTGGCCATGTACCCCACTGACCTGGCCCTGACAGGCAGACTTGATCTCCTGGCTTTGGACCTGCCTCACTGCCATGAACTTTCCTTGCAATCACCAGGCTGTGGCTAATGCTGCCGGGTACCGTCCTGGGACCTGATCCTGACTTAATGATTTGACTTCTTCGCTTGAATTCAGTTATGCCTCATCACCACAAACCTGTGCAACAACCTATACTCTCGACTGTCTCTGGTTTCCATCACGAGACAGGCTCTTTTCACCTTGCTGGTATATTGTGAGGCTGTATATGTCATCACTGAGGCCACTGCCTCTAGTAGCCCAGCTATTGTACTCAGCTCCTGGCTTCCCTTTCCTCGCAGGCCAGCCTGCCATTGTTTCTCCCTAGCAGAAGTACCTAGCTGCTCCATATTTAAAAAGCATTGCTCAAGACAGTTTATGACCAACTAATTATCACTTTCAACATACAGTATTCCCTTTTGAGCTCGCATGAGGTTAAGAAAAATGATCAACTGCCTCACAGCTGGTGTTGGCCATTCTTTTCTACCCCATACAGCAGTTTGGGAGGTCCTCCTCAGTTGTGCTGACAGCTCTTCTGGAGCCGTGATACGAACCTGACCCCTTCAACTGAAAAATGACCCATATAAATAAAGGCTGTGATGGTTTTGTCATAATTGAGGGAGCAATTTGTAAGGTAAGATAGAAGGAATAGGGATGGAAATTTTATAAGCCAGTTTTGCTGCTAAGAAGAATTCTCACATAACCAACCTTCAACTAATGCAGGGTAGTTGAGAGCATCTTCACTTCAGACAGGATCTACTTTCAAGACTGGGTTGCCATGTAAGGTATGTGTGTGGTATTTTGAAGTTAATGCTATGGTTGGGAAATGGTTGGGAAATGGAAAAAACAGCTGCATTTCCTTTCCCCCCTGCCCGAGTATTCCCAACAGTTTGTGTTTGAATTGTTCAACAACATGTGTTTCCAACCAGCACTGGTCTGCTTGTATTTATAAACAATGATTTGATAACTAACGTTTGCTTTGCATCACTTTTTATCAGGAAACTTCATAATTAAAATAAAATTATTAACTTAAAAATACAGCTTGATCATGTGAAAAAACTGCAGATCAATATTCAAGACAAGCTATGGAGTAGTTATTCTTTGTGGGTCTCGAAGGTCATGAAAGTGATGGTTTTATGCTACTGAGTGATTTGCTTTTCACAATACATTGACAAAACAACACAATTAGTCTTGCTTCAATAAGCACACACAATAAAATGAATTAAACAATACAACATGTCTCATACATTACAGCTTCACTTTTGTAAACACAAAAGCTGCTTCACTAAGGGCATATCATTTCCCTGTCTGTTTTTAAATGATTGGCTTTGTATCCTTGTAATTAATTTTAGCAACTCTGTTGTCTCTGGACAAAAACGTTGGAATTAAATAACTGACCATACTTTAAGGTAGCATTTAAATATTCAAAATCCTGGAATTAGAAATGCTTGAGAATATAACAGTGCAGGACAAAGCATAACCAATAAATAGCTGGTTTATGAGAGTAAGCAGTCATTAAAAATCGTGACTGATCAATCTTCTCTGACCAAGGGGAGCAAAGGTCTTCAAAGGCTCCTGTTCATAGCATGCCCCTGAATTGCTTGGGTCTGTGACCTCTGAACTCCACTGCTTTACCTACTTAGCTTATATCCTTTTATGATTGTTCATTACATTAAGGTAGCTGGCTTTCTGCAGGCAAGCTGAACCCACACCTATGATGGCCAAGTAGGCACTGGTTTTGTTTATTTCAGTGAGTTCTGGGTGAATGTTTATTGTTTGCTATGCTACAGCTGTAGAGGACAAGTGACAGACAAATGAAACTTTCCACTCGTTCAGAGAAAATGAAATATTGATCACTTATCATAAGAAACAAAGAGCCTGGCATAAGTAGGGTTCACATTATGAATACAAAATCAGTTACTTATCTCAGGTTACTCTAACAGTAGATAAATACATCTTTTATAATGAATGTACCTATTTCTAAAAGCACATACGTTGTTATGATTATATTTAGTCTGTATATGGATGGAGATGTACATACACAGATGTGAAGAATTTCAAATTAATTCCTCAAGTCAAATAATTAAGTACATGATGTGCCAACGTATTACTAAACGGCTTCTTATACTTTCCTACATGGAAGAATAGTTAATATTTACACATAGGTCTCTGCTCTTTCTATGCTATGGTGATACCAGGCAATATATAATGCAACAACAGACAATTGTGCAAACAGCATCCTTCAAAATAACCAAAATCAAGCTAGATCCATAAACAAAATCTAGGAGAACAGAGATGTAATGTTGGGAAAGTACAATGCATAAAACTGGTTAAGTCTATTAAATGATAATGTTGCTTATTAACCAAATATGTTGTGATAGGTCAGTGCTGAGGTTAAACAGAAAACATCAATTGAACCATTTCCCTAAATAAAGCTCCAGGGTGCAATATTCAAAGCACTTTATTCAATAAAAAATGCTTTTAAAATGGTACTTTGGTGATTGGGAAACATTGGCATCATCCGTCAACCTAACTGCAGGAAAGTTCAATAAGCTAAATAATGAACCATTTACATTATTTTCCTTAGGCTCCAGTGATTTGCAAACATTGCATCAATAGAACTCTTTAAAAAATTATGATAAAGACCTGCTAGTCTTTCAACTCTTAGGCTTTTTGCTGTCACACTGCAATTTTTACGCTGCTCACATGTTTTTTTGTAGCTTCATCTTTTTATAAGACTCCACTTAGCATCAATTTCTCATTATATTAAAGCATATTTGTTCAATAAGATAATTTTACTAGAGTTTAAAGCATTATTTTTAAGAAACGAAAAGGAAATTCAGTGCTGTCTGTTTTAAAATATAAGTTTTTTATTTCACTGTCATATAGTTTGAATCTATGAGTCAAGATAATTAAAAAAGAAATTATTGAAAGGGTACATGTGCTTCACCACTAACAGAATCATTGTTGCCAATTTCCTCTTCCACTTCCCTTTCCACTCTGAGTCTCAGATCTGTTGTATCAGCACTTTATCACCTTTCCTCTCCTCTTCCCAAGGTCAAATTGCCTACTCTCTTCCCAGGGCACCACTTGCATAATTCTAAAGTCTTACAGCTGTTTCCTTTAGCAAATCTGGGAGGAGAATGGCTCTTTATGGTACTATTTGCTGGTTCCAAACAACTGAATGAATATTCTCTCCCCACAGGTAGAGAACAGCAAGTGGGAGAAAACCCCCTCAGTTTCTCTCAATTGCACGTTCCTCTACTTCATTTAGTAATACCTCTGGCTGTTAAAACAGAATGTTTACTTAATCCATAGCTGTCATCGTATGCGCACGCAGTCTTTCGTTATATTCAGTGATACCTCACAGGCTCCTCACACTGATGATCTATGTAGTGAATACAAATGTATGTGCATATGAAAATTTGTCCCCATGTTCGTAATACAAGTCAAACACTGCACAGCTACACTACCAAACTGTATTTACAGCGTACCTCTGGCATAAACAAACACACCTCCAGCATTCCCAACTCATAATGCAGATCAACCCACACCATAAAACACCACATATAGGACTATGGATTATTGATTTTGGCCGAAAAGCAGCATCTCAAGGCCTGCCTAGAGTTTAGTTTTAAAAGTGTTCTGACTGCCACTTTTTAACCACTCAGAACCAGCCACTTCTTTATCGTCTACAATCCACTGACACTATGAACTGTCTTTATAGCATCTGAAATGCATGTAATGCCTGCCAGTTTGGTACTACACGAAGATAGACTTAATTTTACTTCTTGCGTTCCTAAAAATACTTGTTATAGACTTGTCACTTTTAGCATTTACAGTTTGAATTGTTGGAGTTTTGTTAGTATTACATATGGTGATAATACTAAACATGTAAACCAAGGCTATGCTGTGGCAAGATGAGGTTTGCGGAAAAAATATTATCTTGTATTAGATCAACTTGTATAACTAGAAAAATAACAGGCTTACAGATCTTACAACCACCTTCTTTTTGTTATGACTAACCCACCCTGGTTACACTACCATCAGTACGTCCAAGCTACAAGCACCATATGAATTTCTTTAAAATAGTGACACCTCTCAACCTACTCACCTTCAGAGCCAAACCAACTTCAGAATACATTTAATTTGACTGTATCAACTCTGTACATGTTTTTAGAAAGTGAATGGGCTCTTATGTATTTTTTCATGCTTACTTTGCAGTATCTTGAAACTCAAGCTTTGCCTCTCTTTCCTACTATCTTTTTAGATTGAATTTAGACAATCAATTTAGGCCCCAAAACAGGATTATTCAGAACAATAACTCAAATCCACTGAAAGCAGTGGGATTTGTTTAAAATCTGGATTTCAATGGAAATCAAATGCATATTTTTAACTGAAATGGGGTTTTAAATTCACGCTACACTTGATGCAATTTTGACTGAACCCTGAAGATTTATAGCTGCCAAGAGTTTGAAGCTCAAAAACTTTTCTATAGGAGTATCTGAGGGTTTGTGGGGTATTTTCCCTATTAAGAATCTATACATTCCACCAACTGGTCTTGTGTCTAGCTAATGTACATGATTGTCCATCAGTCAAAGCAATTTAATATTCCTTTCTGCATGTATATGCTATGAATCACACACAGATTTTGAGAATACACCTAATAACTTTAATTGTAAAACTCAACATAGTATTGATCCCAAAGCACTGACTTGACAGACCTTTTAGTCAAATAATTGAAAACAATTTTACATAAAAAAGAAATACCAGATCTCTCCTATAGCTGTAGAGGAAAAATTAGACAACTTAAAATTTTAAAGAAACCCCAGCCCAAACCCAGTCTTCTTTCACAATTCTCCCCTTTTTAACTTCGTTTATCCTATTCTTTATGAGAGATTAATCTTTTCACCCTTGCACACTAACCTCATCAGGGCTGGAAGCCTGGTAAGTTCGATTTTCATCGCTGAAGTCCTGGTCCACCTCTGCATATTCTGTTTCTGCAGACACGCCGGCCCGGGATTCATACACGGGGGTGACGTTGTGGCACAGCGCAATGGCCTTCACCGCTTCGTGTATCCGACTGCTGACGCTTTTGCGGACTTTGGGTGCAGACGGCTGGGGTTTCCGAGATGGCGTGGAACTCGTGCTGCTCCCGCTGTTCTGTGAGTGCACCTTCAGAGACACAACACAATCAACGGGAAACCAGAGTTCAGTAACAGAAACAAAACATGAACGGTAACATATACACTTATATATGAATGTTCCCTTTACAAAGGCTGATAACTGATAAGGACAGTAAACATTTATTTATTTTATACGGCCTGCTGTTAACTCGTTCAGTTTGTGATTCATAAAAACCCTCATCCAGTTTTACGTAGAACTGATACATAACATTTGTTGTTGGTAAACTAAATTTCACTAAAAGAGCCTGCAGACAACTGGAAACTCATGGAATGGTTTGGGTTGGAAGGGATCTTAAAGATTATCTAGGTCCAACCCTCTGCTATGTGAAATACAAACAGGCAATGCAGTAAAAGGGGTGAACAGGTTGACTGGATTCTGCAGAAAACCCTCACTTCAGAATTTAGCTTTTTCAGTGATCCAACACAACGGTCCTTTCATGTCCTTTACTTTCTGTCTTGTTTTTAAAAAAGTATTTAAGCCAGCAACCAACTGGATGAGTTCAGAAACACCAAAACAAAATTGCAAGGGTGGTGTTTTGCTTTTGTTCTTTAGTCTGTCACCTGCGTACATTCAGAGATTGGAAACTCTCATGTCATTAAATTGAAAAAAAACCCTTTACAATCTTCACCTAAACCCCTATATTCTACAGACCACTGCATTGGTATGAAACAAAACAACTATACTTGGTCTTGTCCTTAAGTATAAATATTAGGAGTAATTAAAACACAAATATTGCTGATTTAATTTACAACCTACACAACTTCTGTATTATACGTAAATTAATGCAGTTTGTATACTTGCACTGCAGACTGATATTTGTCCTTAAAATAATGCAATAAGCTAATAGCCATGCAAGGTAATGGTTTGACACATAGTTGAAGATCACATTACTGCTGCATAAGCTCTAAATTCACACTATTTTATGTTATCCTTCAGAAATGCTCAAGCATATGACTGAATTAATCTTTTAAGAGAAATACTGTATATTTATAATTAGTTGAAAATACATGGGTTTGGGGTTGCTTTGTTTGGGTTTTATTGAGCTTTTTTGGGGTTTGTCTGGTTTGTTTGGATGTTCTTTTAAAGTCAGCACATTAAATATATCAGCAGTACCACCAAAGGCTCTTCTGTTCACTCCAGGGTAACTCAGAAAACCTCTTCAGAAATCACGCTTTTTTCCTCCTGACTGCAATCTGCTGAACCGTGAACATTCTGCCCATCAAATTACAGTGTTGTCTAATAAAGGGTTTAACTTTCTGCTCATCTGGCACTGCTTTTCAGCTACTGCTTTAAACCTCTGCATTTGCATTCTGCTAACGCTGATGCCATTACAGCCGCAAATAAATTAAGCTGATTTACTCCTTCTGAATTATGTTATGTTTATTGATGCTTGTATAATTTAATTTCACACAAATTCCATTAAAGATTATGCCCTCTATCACAAAATGCTTCCAGTGGGGAAATATAATCACGTTATAATAGATTTGTGTGTTACATTAAGATGACAATAGTCTAGTAGGTCCACTGTAATAATAAAACAGAACACAAACAAGGGATAAAATCAATGTTACACAAGAACCACTGCCTAGCTAACTGGCAGCTTTTATTATCGTAGATTAAATAAAGACCTCACCATACTTTTTCAGATTGAAACAATTGTTTAATAGTTGCTTGTTTTGTTACAGAGATTCCTTAATTTTTCTGTTTTAAAGAGTTTCTACCAACACACGAATAATTAAAACATTATTTAAACATCAAGTAGTGTAACATAAAGCTGAAAAAGGAAGTTTCAAGGAAGTTATTTCCTCATCTACTAACAGCAAACCTAGATTTGGGAAACCTTTTCCCATAACTGAGGAAAAAAAAAGCTTCCCTCACATTTCTTACATCTTCTAAAAATTTCAGTGGCAAATACGTTACAGTTATTAAAAACTTAATTAACTATGAGTCCCACTCATTAAATTCTACAGCAAACTATTAAAAGCTTTAAGCAAGTAAGAATTCCAGGAATCAGTGAATTCTATTCAGATAGTATGTTTAACAGCAAAATATGGAAACAGTGCTAATGAATATGCCTCCTCTAGAAGACTGGTGCTTAGCTGTCAAACTCAGTCGGACTGAGATGTGCCAGCTCGATAGGCAGTTACTTATTGCTACAGTTGTTAACTATAAATATCCAAACAATCCAAAATGGCAAAATTATATTTGGGTGATTTTTATAAATATAGTGATGTAGCAATCATTTTCAGTAGCCCACTGTAAACGAAATTTGGACTGCCGATACTTAGGTAAGAGAGCTCTATTATCTCATTTCCAAGGCATATTATTGCATCTCAGTTACTATTCATGGCTACGCCTAATAAGAACTAAGCTGAAGCAGATTTATCCAAGCAAAAGGAATTCAAGAAGTGCTTTTAAAAAAATTTGTTTAGATGGTAAACAGTACAGAAATTGAAGTTTCAGGCTAAAAAGTTACAACATACATTGCTTATTCACTGCTTTCCCTCCTGCCTCTGTTCCTAAAAGCTGAGTCCTGCATGGTGTCAAACAGCTACTTTTTAGTTTTTATTTTAAGCAAATGAGAAGGGAGCCATAGTTCAAATACAACTAAGGATTCAAATAAATTGCTGATCCTACAATCCTTTTAAGAGAAAATGAGAACACAGACAAGGAGGTCAGTCTACAAACTTAATTGGGTCAGTCATGTTTGTGTATCCAAATTAACTATAGAAAAACCCTTTTCTACAAAGTTTTGTTATTGTACTGTATGCAACATATGGAACTATTAGTTAGCCTATCATTTATTTAATCTTCTGTAATTTTTGTTGTTGTTGTTGTTTGTTTCAAAGAATAGTAATAAAAATAAAGTAAAAAATCCTTCCTAATCTCAGAGTGGAATCAAGTGCTTAGAAAGGTTTGCAAGAAGCTCCTAAATAGCTTACATACATGGAAGATGCAAAGGGTGCTTGCAGAATTCCACCCCCCACACCCCCTTCATCCCACAACTGACCCAGAGACAGACAGTCACAGTCCTCTTGCACACTTTCCAGGCCAAGCACTCATGTATCGCAGGAACACTCTGCTCTCCAGCAATACGGAGCTTTCCATTCTGCCTGTTCATGCTCCCATACCCCACCACACTCCCCCAGCCCATCTTGCTGTGTTTGCAATCAATTTTAAAAACACTTTATCAATTTTATTTGGACAACTAATTTTTGGTCTTACTTTTTGGTTATACCAATTAAGGTGGCTTTTCAATGTCTACTCTGATGAATATCTTCAAAGATATAATTACTGTTCATCTTGTTCTGGACACTTACATGTAATTTGTAGGCTCAGTAATGAATAGCTTTACTCTTAGACGATCTGGCAGGAGAAAGGCTGCACTGCACAGACAGGTTAACACAGATTTCTGCTAGTGGGTAATAGAAAAGCAAACTCCTTTAAATGTGTATTACAAAGAATAAGAATCAGGAGCGAACTACATAGTGTCTCACATTTCTCCCTTTCATCATGTCTGTCAAGAGATACTATAAATGAAAGAACTTGCACAGCATCTCAAATTTCTCAACATATTCAGTAACAACAATGCTTTGATGCTGTTAAAAATATTCTCAATACTAAAGGTAAATATTTGTGAAATGAGATACCTGTGAATAAGAGTTTATAATATGACTCTGAATTTCATCCATTGTATCTGTTCCATAGGACACAGTACCTAGGTGTAGACGCTTAAATATCATCTCGTTCTGTGTAAGTGTTCCTGTAATAAAGAAGAAGGTTATTACAAAGCAGCAAAAAAAAGAAAAAAATACTGCAAGAAGACTACAAAAAACTCTCCTCACCCCCCTCCCCCCCAATCTTTCTTTTGGAAAGGAATGAATCATGAGTTAGTATCAGTTTAATTAAAGGAATGTTTATGGAGAAAAATCAGGGTTAGTCATACTGGAAGAAATGACTGGCTCCACCTTCAAGCTAATTCTGCCAACACAACTAGATACACAAGCCCGAGAAAAGACAAAAAATTTTCTCTACATATGGAACATAGAAAATGCAGCATCTGGGTGGAAATGACACTCAAAAGCCCATGCAAGAGTTTGCACCATGTATCAGAAAATCCAAAGCCAAATAATCCCAAAACCCAAACCTCAAAAACTCATACAAATATTCTACACTTTGTGTATCAAAGAAAGACATTCTAGAAAACTGGCACTCAATGTTATCTAGATTAAGTAATTTAGACATAACAGGACTTCCAAATTTGACAGATTTAGCCTCCAACCGGAATAAGGCAGAATGAACAAAATCAAGTGTTTTCAGAGCTTACTTCACATTTGTAAGAAACTACAGGGTGTCAGTCACAGACTGACACTTTGTGTCCACCTCTGCCAATTAGTGACATCCTCTGGTTTCAAAAAGCTCTAATTGAGGGGTGGGGGCTTCAGCGTTCATGATGGGGCACATCAGGCAAAAAGAGGTCACTACCATGTAGCTTCCCATAAGCAGCTCACAAAAGAGTGTTCTGATAATGGCCCTTCTAAAAACTTCTACAGTTACTGAGCTGAAGTGAAATTAATATAGTACAAAGATATCCTTACACTTTTACACCACAGTTTTAGGATATTAAAATACATAAATGGTTCCAAAGTGACACTGTTGAAACTTCTACAATATTTTTATAATAGAGAATATGATAGTTACACATAAATAAAAATTGCAGAAAAATATTTTATATTACTTTTATTTATCCAGACTATTTTTATATCATGTCTTTGTCCCAGTACGCCAAAACACACGGTAAGCTACAGGAAGAGAGAATACTAAAAGCATGACATATCCTGTAATTACTATCTGGAAAACAGAACTGTTTGGACAGTTAGCAGCCAGTTTATGCATCTAATAGGGCTAGAAACCATTAGTGATTGTCAAAGATTCAGTAGGGCTGTAAAAGTCTCATGTCTTAGTTATACTGGAGATGCCTACCACTCCTACTCCCTGGTAATATCTGTACAGTGACATTTCACCCCAGCTGTACCATCAATACAGCACTAGCAAACCTCCCTGTATTACCAAGCATTAGATGATAAAAACTGACACTACCCATTTGCTTTTCTTTACATGTTGTTAAGGATGGTTCTTCCTTCAGTCACATTACTCGAATTAAAAAAATATTTTAAATGAGGTTTATGGGAAATGCATTAATTCTCCACAAAATATGCATAATGTTATAAAAAATTCACAAGTAGTACAATATTTGCAAGCTTAGAAAACAGCCCAGGAAGACAAAGTTCCTGATCTCTTGAATTAGCAAGTCAGTTACTTTTATAGAAGGGATAAGAAGTTTATTTTGTTTTTACAGTATTCATATAAAACATAAGAAACTGTTACTTCTGCCTTTAGAAGCTGTACTTTGATTGAGATCTTTTATTAAATTTTTTAGTTTTTAAACTTTAAATATAAACTAGAAAAATCCAATCTCCAGTTTGCACAGGAAAACCAGAGAACAAACATGGCAAAATAAGCCCTCCATTTAAAAAAAACAACAAAGCAAAACCAAACTAAACTGAAAACAAAATCCACCTACTTTGTTCAATAATGTTTATTGCAAGAAATTTCCAAGGAAATCTGCACCACCTTCCCTACTTTCCAGGAATACTAATATCTTCTCACTGCCCTTAGCTTTGCCAAGCCTTTGAAGTAAAATAAACACTCCTTAGGGGTTGTGAAACTAAATGCTACTCAAAACTTGAGACAGCAGGCGACTGTCAAACCCACTTCCCACCAGTTCTGTAATTGCTGCTTGGGAAAACAGGAAACAAAATTAGCCCTATGATTATTATATGGAAAGATTATTTCTTCTGGCACCATTAAATCAGTCTAACTCCAAATCATGCTGAGGGAAAGGTAGATAGGTGGAAAAATCTGTGTGTTTCCCCCCTCTAAGTCCTCTTCAGCAAGCAGAGGAGAAAACTTGAACATGAATTTTCCTATCTTGCAACAGTCAGAAGCCAGGGAAGTAGGCTAAGGAAAAACGAGTAAGGAAAAAGAATAGACTTGTAAAGACACAGATATAAACACCCCAGCAATCCTCATTCAATTCTTGCATCTTATGCATCACTTATACAGTTCTTTATATCAGCTATAAGGGGAAACATCTACGACATATGAAGAGAGGCTGCAAAGACACTAGTACCTGCTATATACAACTGTACAGAAAGAAAAGAAACAACAATTAGAGTTTGCTTATGCTTCGTAACTCTAACGTAAGGCTTTCAGCAATAGCTGCCATAAACCTGATGTGTTATTGGACAAATTTGGGTATCTGCATGTGACTCCAAACATTTCTGAAAAAAGTAAGACAAAATACAACTTGTTCAGTCATTCACATGGCAGTTAAGTTTACTTACTAAGTTTACTTCTATATCCTCTTAATGAATGAAACACCAAAACTGGACAGAATAACTTCCAACAATTCATTCCGAATATTCCATGGTGCCAGTCACATATTTTTAGCAGCAGTTCTGTCTTAACTTTTAGTCTTAGTTAAAGACTAATACACCCTAACAAAACAACATATCTTTAATTTATGATCCCAAATGAAAGCTCTTCTAAGATCTAGATTCTTCTAAAAAGCAGCACTCTAGTCTGCTCAACGTAACAAGTACAAAATAACAGTGAAAGAGCTTTCTACTTTTAATAATGCTTTTTCAAGACCTACTTATCAATTTCATGTTTTCAGGGCATTGTTATGAAGAGTTGTTAGATAAAAA
>VZTU01012574.1:8875-52455 GCA_013400835.1 Zapornia atra | reverse complement strand
GCACCATTGCTACATTGTTAAAAACTGACAACTGATTAGTTCAAAAAGGCCTTTAAAACATCTAATACTGTTAATTAGAGCTGATTTCAGAGTGGGGTGGGAATAGCAATGGTAGGATGCCATCCACAACCTTAAGAGTACATAGTTTTTCAAGATGTAAAACATCCAGTTGAAACACAGGAGAAGATGAACGTGTTTCTATGGCTGTAGTATTAGACATTGTCAGAACTGCTACTTTTTTATTGCCTGCTAATAATTCTCTCTCTTATTTTGAAGCTCAAAATTGCTATGATGGCAAGTCCTGGTAGAAAAGCATAGAGTATTAGGAAATCAATTGCCAACCGCGACAGTGCGCCAGGGAAGTTTGTTTCGATGAACTGAACGCCATGCGAGAAAATACACGCAGCATTATTTGCTGCGGAACTGTTGGCTCCACCTGTCAAAAGAAATGGTAGTTACATAGTGCAATTAGTGAATCTGGGATCTCATTCATACATTTAAACCTAACCCTAACGATCTCTCAGTGATGAGCTATACCCACAGTGGGATTTGTCATCGTTTTGGACTAAGAACAGCCAAGGCATATGTTTCTGCAGTTAATCTGTATCTGGAGAATAAAGGGTCCCTAGGAGCTCTCTGTCTTGATCCTGCCACACAAAAGAAGATTTAGGTGCCACAAGAAGTGCACTGCCCAATGTGGCAGGCTTACAGCTTTCAGATTTGAGTGCTTCCAAAATTCAAGCAATGAGGACTGTCTTAAGGGCAGCTGGTTATTATTACTACCCAAGTCATGGATTCACTTTCTAACAGTCACCACCTGGGCTCTTGTACTAAAGGAGGACAGGAGAGAGAATGGATAAAACACATACAGGCTTAGAGGAGAGCAGACACCCAAAATACCTTAGGGCAGGGACGAAGCTGCAAGTTTTACCCCCACTGATGCATGTTAGGTACAAACCCTGCCCACCCCAGCGATTCTCATGTCCTTGGTTCTCCTGCTCACTGCCAGCAAAGCACAGCTTGACACAAGCTGCTCAGTATATGCTGCGGTAACATGTTTCAAGAGGAAACATCTAGTCAGGCGTTACCTGTTGGTGCTCCCTCCCTGCACTGATCTCACATTGTGCAATTCTATTGATCTTCCATGTGGGTAACACTGCTCTGATAAGCACAAAACAGGCTGCAGAGTTTACCTTCCAAAATGCCCGCAAAGAGTGGGATAAAAGAACAGATGATAAAGGGAAACATGAAAAACGGTTGGGAAAAAGAGAGCCATATTTTTGTCTAGTTTGTCTATACAGTGTTATAGGAGGTCTTCACTAATTAAGAAACTGAAACAACTCACAAGTTATCTTTAACTTATCAAGATACTTTCATGGTATGTAGAAGGAAAATAAGCACTGACTTCTCATTAAAATGGTTTACAGTGGACTTAAAGGACTTTCTTGTTTTTTAAACACTTACCACAAGTGAAGTTTAAGCCATAAAATTCGTTGACTATAAGAACCTCACTGCTGTACTTTTGAAAGGTAAGGTAACTGAGAATTTTAAAGGGTGTTGGCATTTCATCAATGGTCCTTAAAGAAACAGAGAAGTTAAATTGGCTTTTGCTACCTTCCAAGAGCCCCTTCTACCCCACATGAACGTCTCCTCTTTGGCTGTAACCTGTCAGAAGCAGAAACACTTCTTGGCTGTACCTACAGGTTTTTCAAATATAAAGTCCTAAAGTTTCAGTGCTAAGTGAGAGAACACCATGAAGGCTGACCCTTGACTTTCAACCCTGACTCGTTTACAGACAGTCATGAATAATTCTGTGAAGTTTTTTGACATTCACAGTGCAGTGATAAACTGTGTGTGACAAGATCCCGTATAAACCTTCGCTGCAAAATGTCACTTCCCAAGTAAGAAAACCCTCGCTCCATCTTCAGAACTAAAAGAGACCAAATATCAATTCACTGGTACAGTAACAATACAAGAGTGAAGCAAAGAATAAGACCAAGAGAAACAGAGTACGAAAATTTTGAAACAACATCAATCAACAAGACTGGGGAATTTCTGCACCTAAAGTACTGCAAAGGCTTTAGAATTAAACAGGCCAAGAGAGCAACCCAAGTCTCAATGCTATTTTTAATATCCTTCATTGCCTACAAAGTTTAATCACACAGATGGACAGTATTAGTTAGCAATATCGCTGTTGTAAAATAAAGTTAGAAACCACTGTAATATTTTTAAAAAGCTACCGTAGCATTAGACTATGGTAGTGGGAACAACTTGACATCATCTTTTGTAAGGCTTACTTCATTTTCATTGGAAAGATTTTAGGTGAGCAGATCATATTTGCTCAACATCTCAAGAAAACTTTTTTTTTACACTAATGCATTATTATGTTTCTCAAATCTAGAAATTTCAGTGTTGACAAATACAAGAGGAAAATTGTTAGAAGTTCATGCAGTTACAATGCAAAAGCATTTATTTGCACAGTAATAGAGCAAGTGGATCATAGTTTTCCTGCATATTTACCACACCACTTTATTATTTTTATATAGGTCAGCCTGCACAGGTAGAACTGTCAGAAAATGTTAATGGATAAACAGGAGAATAACACTAAGAAGACAGTTGAGAACAACTTTTCCTTACACCATCTTTTGCCATGTTTAATGTCTGGTAAATTCCAGCAGTTACTAGAAGTTGTAGGATTTATTTATTGTATCTTTTTAGATTCCTTCAATGAGGACAGCATTTCGCCTCCTTCTGTTGGCATGAGCAAAAGAACCCAGCTGAGGCAATTGATATTAACTGCTTTTTTTCTTCTTCAATTTATTTGCAAAAAATGAAAATAAGTTAGTATCTTTGTTGATGCCTAAAGTTATTGTTTGTCTTTTCTGTGTGTTCAGTACAAGTTGTAACATGATTAGGTAGTTCCACCTCTGAAGGATCGCAGCTGCACTTTCTTCCCGCTGCGACATGTGCGTTACTGTGCTGCTGCCACAGAGACACTTTGTGACACCCTTCTACAGGCAGATTATTTTAACATTGACACCATAATGAGAGAAAACATTTTCCTACCTTACTAGTCCAGTTCCCACTATCACACCTGCTGAATTAAGCAGCACCACGCCGCTCTGGACTATATTTGGGTTTTGAACCACGCCAAGTATAACCAGTGTTAGTAGTTCACCAATTATATGCGATGCTAAGACAACGGCAAAGAAGATTCCAAATCTGGAAGCATCAGGATACAACCCTGCAGTCCTGTGCAAAAATAAGCAAAAGAATGTTTTAAAAACCCAGTGGCTTGGGACTAACCTTGGAATGCAGCTTTCATTTTTGGTTTTGTTTTCTTTTTCGTTTGTTTGCTTTTTCTGTTACAGCTCATTAAGTGAACAGTCCATGTGTTAACCCTTAGCATGTTGTTTGGAGCCTTAGCATAAAGGACATCCACTTGGTATCATGACCTCAGTGCAGATATATCAGGTTTTCTCCACCTAGATTAAAGAGGGCCATGTAAAGATGGAATTGTAGCATTAATCTGTGTTGCTTCAAGATAACCACAGTGTCTTCTACAACCATTTAAACTAACATCCTTCTCCTTTTAGAGTCCTGGCAGTGGGAGTTATTTATGTAAAGAACGTCTTTATGCAGATAATGAACAGATAGAATTTTGCACTTTGATACTGTGCATGCAAATATAAAAATGGACATGCTCAATTAAACCGAAGGCTAATTGAATTCACACCCATGTAATTCATCGAAGTGCAATTTCCTCCATATTCCAGCAGTCTTTAATACAACACGCTGCCCCCTAGCTTTTTCCCTAGCTCACCTAAGGTTACCTTCCCCCTCAAAACCTGTACTAAAGATTAAGAAGTTGAGAGGCCAGTAGAAACGTAATTCAGCTCTGTAGTGTACACAACAGATGACAAAACCTTTTGTTACACAGTCATCTATTACTCTTTCCAAAACACCTCATACCAACTTGTGTCACACTAGGTATAGACTGCATGCTTTGCTTAGCTAACACTCAGCTGTTGAACATTTTATTTTCTTAACTGCAAAGCCCCATGTATTTTTTTTTGTTGTTTTTAATCCACCATATTCAAACATGGTCTTAAAATTAATAGTTCTATTTTCTTGCAGGTTTCCTGTAGCATCTTTTGCATGCAATACCAAAATAACGTCTATTATAAATAGACAGATGAACACTGAAAGTATTAAACATTCACTGAGCTACCAGGTAGTTAACAACCCTTAATTGCCAACTGGTACAGAAGAAACAGCTCTCCGAAGTCATAGCATGAAATCATCACCACCTCTGAAGTGCTCTAAAACTCTACACAAAGCTATGTAGATACAGACTGGGAAACTGGGGTAGGAAGAGAAAGAAAAGAAAGACTAAAAGGGGGAAGGAAAAAAAATATTGGTGCAATCAAATGGTAGGATAACATAAACTGTTAGAACATTTCCAAAAGATATCTTTAGCTAGAAAAATCTGCATAAGCAGAGTACATACTCGATTGCAAAAGTGTCTGTATTTGTTCCTGGCCAGAGCCGCCTTCTGTCTCCTCAGATAGGAGTTTGGGTCTGTCTGACCCAAGCTGCCTGACCCTACAAACACAAACTCTGAGACGCAGCTCATGGGAACATGTGCCAGAGGCTACAAAAGCCTCTCCAAAACTCAGTCCATCCAGGAAACCTTAGGCCTGCACTGACACAATCTTCAAAATTTCATAGAGGAGCTGCTTGCCCTAAGAGGTCTAAGGGCACTATGAAATCACTCTGACACATCCCTGATAGCTTTCATACAACCACAAGACAGCAAAGATACGCAGACACTAGTATCTGCAAGTATTATCCATTAACTGGAGCCACAATCTTTATCATTGATTATGTTTGAAGCTACCAAAGCACAGGGGCAAAGTCTCTGCCCATATGAATTTCCTGCTTGTTACTGAGTGTGCGTGACAAACAGTGGCTCGTGATCTTTAGGAGCTCCACAAACCTTCCCCCACTGAGCCTGAAAAGATGCTTTCCAAATTCCTGCCAATACTACAGCTATGTTCAGCTGGTCTTCGGCAAGACTGGCAAGTTCCTAAGTGTTACTCAAATCCCTGATCCTTCTTAGCACCTCTTCTTAGACATTTGCACCAAGCCTTGGCACTGCCTGAAAGAGAAAGGCTAAAATTGTGACACCTTTCTTTTAGCTTTCTCTGCAGTCATTCTGAGAGACGATAGCAGGGAGCCATGCCACGAGGACTTTTGCTGACATGGGAACTGAAATTGGTAACAAAAAGAAAATAACAATCCAACAGACGTTACCAGTGCTTACCAGTATATAAAGGTGCTGAAAATTGCCACGCTGATGACACTGAAGGGCAGGAAATGGACTATATAGGCTAAAAGCATTTGCCATTTCTTATATAAGCCATCTTTACTTTCTTGGTCACTGATAGCACGTAAAGGTGGGACTGGATTAAACATAAAAGAAACACATGAAATCACCAGTGAATAAAGAGACTGAGATTTGTTGCTAACAAAAATGACCTGAAGCACAGAGACAACTTTGAGAATGTATCAGAAACATTCCATCTAAACCAGCCTGATTGCTTTTTCCCCACTATAAATGCAAAACAAGCTCCCAGCAGATTGGAAAAGCTGGCAAGCTTAATGAAAGAGCCCTGGCCAGGCAGCACACAGGGCAGTCTTCTCTTTTGGCAGATACAAATCAAAGACATGAAAAGAAAAACACTGCCACTGGGTGATTTCTTGAGGTGCTCCCATCTCAAGGTGGTAACAGCAGCATATGTTCCCTATGTGAGCAGAACAGTTTTTAGGGCTGTAAGTAGAAACTACTGTTGTTCTTAGTCTGGCACCTGTAAGAGAAACACCCTCTAAGAAAAGTGTAGTCATCACATAATACTCTTAAATCTAATTATCCTTAATTGTTGTCAAAGCTGTTTTGTGCTTCCATCCTTTCCATGCCTGGTTTTGATCTCATGTAAGTTGTTAGCTACAGACCTAGACTTTGTCCTGTCTTTGTAGTGCTACAGGCAGGGAAGTTAAGGGCTCTTGCACAGCTTGGATTAAAGCCTTCCCAGTCAGGCCAGCTGGGAAGGGAGAGGCTGGGATCACAGTGTATTCCTTCATTAAGTGCAGTGAACCCGGACCTCCTCTGACAGGCTGATTTTTTTCTGTGGCACGAAGCTTGCTGTTGCTTCACTGTGGAATTTCATGCTTCTGACATTACCTAAAACTGTTAAGATCCTTTAAATGACTACCTGCAAAAGAAAGACCTTTTCCTATTTACAAAGGAGTGGCAGCAATAGCTGGTGCTGCACATAATATAGGACAGAAACTCACAAAGGGCAACAGCATTCAGCATCCCTGTGTAGGGGGGGGCACTCACACACTGGTAGATAAGCCCCACACGGTCCTGCACCGCTCCTTTTACCAGGTCAGTCCTTAGCCTGAGAAGGAAAAATGCTACAAACAAGCCAAACAACAGATTCTGGAGGAGACGCATGATGATGCCCATCTTATCTCTCGAGAAGTTTCTTGTTGTCCTCCTGATAACGAAACAAAAAAATAACCATGTACCTGTTAGCTGTGTCTGACCACATGCTGGCTGGGTATTTAGCATTCAACAAATCTTATACACACAGTGTCTGTGAAAAGGAAATATAAAGACAGAGACAAGTGCAGTGGTAGACCAAAATAACCAAGAAAGTGCATCTATATGGTAGGGGGGGTAAGGGAGTGGAACAACCCAAAAGTGTAGCAGATAAGAAAGAAGATTTTTCTTTTAAAAAGGGGTGAGGGGGGAAAAAAAAAAAAAGAAAAAAGGGAGTCTTACCGAAAGAGAATCCATAATTTGTAAAAGGCACTGGGTGAGTCTTTGTTTTTGAATGGTATTGGTGGCAGCTCTTTCATACACTTTGTTCTTTCAATGGCTGCCAGTACTTCGCTAAAGATCTCCGAGTTTTTGTAGGCTGACACGATCACCTGAACCCTACTGTAGGTTTCGAGTTCACGCTCTCTGCTTCGGGTGTCCACAGACGTCAGATCCACTGCAAATTTACAAAGTCTTTACTATATATACACAGACCACTTCCCCTTCATGCCTCTTCCCCACTTGCAACTAATCTTTCCTCGTGTCTATCCTAGAACCTGCAAAGAAGAAAAGGTCCATAGAAAGTATTCAGGGTGTCTTTTACTCCTCCCTTCCACTAAGCAGCATGAATGAGTGTCTGTGCAGCCACAATAAACCTCTGTGTTTTGTGGCCTCTGTAGGACCCTGAAGTCCAAGTCCTTTAGTGGGAAATGCAAGGACAGAGTGGTGTGTTGGCCAGACCTTTAGCATTCTCCTTGCCCAGCACAAAGCTGTGCCACCAGCGAAGCACTTCCACTGCCAAGAGCAAGACAGAGCACCAGCTGAGCATGAACACTGATGGGACATCTTCCTGGCCATGTATTTCTCAGGCAAATGCTCAGACGTGGCTCCCTGATTCTCCCTTGTCCCCTGCCTGCTCCTCCATACCCATGGAGCTTTATTTTTCAGTTAGTCTAAGCTCATGCTGCAGAGACTCTGCTCTTGCCTACTGGATTGCTGTGCTGGGTTTCACCCACCTCCTTCTCAGACTTAGTTCTGTCTTAATGTGAAGTCAAAGGATGTTCAGCTGGCCAAACTCCCCTAGCAGGCTCAGCCCATGCTGAAGAAAATACTGCTACTGTGGAACTTACAAAAGCTCAATACTTCACAGTGTTAACATCCCTTTCTAAAAAATCCACCTTTACCTCTTCCAGACACCAGCCATTCTTTGATTGGCAGGTGGGAACTTTGTGTGTGCTACCTGTACAAGTCATACAGCTTCAGCATTGGTGCTAAAATGCATTGGAAATTTCACTTCTCCCTAAGAGCAAGGAGTACCTAAGGTTTCAAAAGCTACACTGTTGTTCTCAGGAATAGCTGTTCTTACAGGTTTTCATATTACTCTTCTACATCTGCTAAGATGTCTTTATCAGTTTTATATTGTTAAGGTTTCTGTCATCCCTAAACTTCAGTTCTCCAGTATTACGCCCATCTCCAAAACACAAACTGAACAAGAGAAAAGGAGCCGTTGTCAGAGATTCTTAAATTGTCCTCAAAACCTGAATTAAGCTTACAAATACATCCCTCATGTCCTGGAAGCTGGATTCCAGCAGAATTGTCTTTAATGGTAAACATACCCAAACTGAAGCCATCACTGTCATGGCTATGAACACCCAAAATGCAGACATGCTTTTAAAAACTTGGCCAGTGTGGTTTGCTGGAAGTCACACACAAGCTAAATGACAAGACGCTGTTTTAAAAAATGCTAACACTGGCTAGTCACTAGGCCAAATAGCTAATGCCTGCCACGCATTTGCAGGTTTTTTTATAAATACATGTGATATTTCACTAATACAATCCATGCTCAGTACACAGAATCTGTTTTCCTCTACTGTTGGTGTAAATGATATCAGGATCTGTCCCTTGATTCACATCACTAAATCACACAAAAAATATAAACTACCAATTTTCCAAAGACTAAATATTCTGATGATTCTTTGCTCTAAACTGTATTTTTTCCTTTTCTTGTCACATTCAAAGGTTGACATTTGAAGAATGCAGTACTCTCTTTACCAAGCTTTTTTAAAAGTGGGTCTAAATCTGAAATCATCTATGCTTTTCAAGACTATTCAAATTCATGAAGGCAAAATTATCCTCACTGTCACACCAGTATTTTCAGCTTCATCCCATTCCAGCTTCATGTCAACAACTATCCTCTCTTCCCTCTGAGTTTAGGATGCCATCTAGACAATGGAAAAACACCGCCGCCTCTGAATGTGCCTGGGCTCTGAATACAGCTTTTTTGCTTGGTCCAATTCCCTGGCTAATGCTCAGCTAGCCTCATCAGAAATCAGCCTACACACCAGATCAAAAAGAGATCATTAAACACACACACAGAGGCATGTATGTATACATACACAGACACACACAGGTTCTTCAAACATGTCTGCATGGATCAGCTACACAAACGCTCTGCAGTGAAACCAAGCCTCATTTCCAAAACTCTCCTGCTGACAATGCTTTTTTCATCCTGAACTGGCAAACCAAGCTCTTCAGCTTTTGGCTGCAGCTCGCTGCCATTGTCTCCTAAAGCATCCATATGTTCTGCTCCACTAAGCTCACCCGTAGATTAGCAGCTCCCCAAACTTTGTGAAACCTCAAACTGAACCTCTGGAAATTCATGCTTCAGTCATTCTGTATTTATTCTACATCTTTCCTTTCAGGCAACAACTGTCTTTAGTTGCTTGGCATCACAAAAGTCCATAAAACCATGGGACTTTCCACAGTTTTGGGATCAAAGTGATTTTCCAGCATCCGGTGGACAGCTGTAGGGAGATGCCATCAGGAATCCTCAAGTTTCATGAAGGTGAGATTCCTTTCTTATTGGTAGTTTACTCTTTTCTGCTGTATTTCAGTCATACTGCAAACTTCTGCTGCTTTATGGAGTCAGTGGAGGTTACATTGGCCCAACCCCTCTTTCTTCTCTGAGCTGAGAATAATTACAAAGTTGCAGAAGATTTCAAACACATTTCTATCTCTGGAAAAACTTCAAGCTGGGGAAGAAAACAACTTATTTGTCTAAAGGAAACCCATATTTTTACCAAACTTACACAAACTTACCATAGAAGTCAAAAGGATTTGATTGCTCAGGACAAGAATAACCACAATTGCTAAAAAATGTTATCATTTCCATAGGGTTCCCACAGAAAACCATTTCTCCAAAGCTCATAATGGCTATTTTGTCAAATAACTGTGGGGAGCAAATTAATAGATTAGCAATACATACAGCGAGGCAGCACATTAATTCTCAAGTATAGCTACTGCCTGGGCAATAAAACTGCTGTGACAGAGGAAAAGAAAATAGTTGTGACACATTCATACTTCCTCAGTTCCCCTCTGTCAAAGGAAGTCTGTCCTTTTCATCGCACCTCTCCATGGTTATGCAAGATGACACAACTGTAAGCTCTTAAAACTAGTGATTCTCCAAACTGTCAGAGACAGCAGCATACAGAGCTCATCCACAAACAGAAATGGGAGTTGCAGACTTCTGACTTCACTTCTAATGCACCCTCACTTACTGACTGACCTCCTTTGGTGCCTAATAGCCTGGTCTGTAAAACCCCCAAATTGTGGGGAAGATTAGCCTGAAGTGCTTAAGGACTTTAAGAGCACTGCTCTTCGGGTGAACATTGTCCAGGGCAGGGCTCCCACCAGCTAAGCATCAATCCATATTCCCAAGGCACCAGGACTGCTTTCAGTCCAGAAAACCACTGTCACTCTCCTCTGGCTTCACAACCACTTAGACACAATTCAGTCAGCCAGGGAAGAGGTGCCTTGCATTCATGTGCTGGGTGGTGGATGTGTCAGAAGAGCAAAGCACAAAGCAGTAATGGGAAGGGAGAGATGCTCTCCCCAGCACAAGCCCCGCAAGGTCATACACCGCATGACCAACGTGCACCTGCACCACTTGACACAGAAGAACAACAAAGATTATGGATTTTTCTCCCTTTCCAAATCATGGCTTTATCTGTCACAAGGTTCAAGTATTCCTGAACTGTGAATATATAAGGATAAATGAAGTGCTAATTTTTTACAGTGCCTGCACACATGGGAGATTCACATGGCTTCTCCCAGTGTTCTTTATTGGCTGCATAGCATGAAGGTTAGGCACACAGACAGCGTGCACACTGTTTTCCAGGGCAGTGTGTGTCCCAGACTGCCATGTGGTTGACAGAAGGCCACAGCTGTAAAGTTCAAGATAAATCTGCATTTATACAGGGAGGAAGGAAGAGAGGCTTTGAAGGCCACTATACTGGATCTTGTACTTTTATCCTGGAACTGAGGTATTAAAAAGCCCAGTAAAAAAGGCTGATGAATAGCCTGTAGATATCATTTACCTTGAAGAGTTCTGAGCGAGGCTGATGAATTGTAATAATCACAATCCTGTCCCTGTGGGCAAGCTCTGAGAGCAGCGTGACAATCTGGTTTGCAGTCAGGCAGTCCAGCCCTGTCGTTGGTTCATCAAGTAGCATGACCTCTAGGAAATGACAAGAAAGAGCATTAAAACTCAAATAAACAGGGAGAAAACATTACAGCTTCTGCCTTGGAAGCTAATTTGGCAAATAGGATAGTGTGAAGTTCCACATGTAAAGCAGAGTGTGCACAGATACCACCACAATGCCATCTTTCAGTTTTAGTTAGCTTCACCCATTCAGTTTCAATGATTAGGAATAGGGACACAAAAAACTACTCTGGGATTAGAGCATAATCAGGTTTTTTTATAAGTTTTCAAAAAATTACCAAAACAGATTTGATGCAAACATCTGCTAACAACAATAATGATAAATTTCAGCATGCGCACAAATGTAAATATAACTGACATTATAAGTTCTAGCTAATTATCTGAATAGAATCTGTAAATACACTCAAAATTTGTTATCAACAAATTAAGTTATTAAAATGCAGCACATATAATTCCATAGATGAGAGGGGTATGGGTTTTTACTGCATTTTCGTCATCATTTTGTTGCACATGAAAGTTACAGTCAAATCCATTATTTTTACAGAGATGAGACATAGCACACAAGAGGGCAGTTCAATCCTGATGAGGATAAGGGGGGAGGAGAGCTTTCGCTATAGGTTTATCTACACAGAATTACTATAGTGTTTACTGTAGAGTTTAGTGAACATCCTGAGCCATTACTACACCAAATGAACTCTCCAGTCACCAGTAGCACACAGTGCCTGTGAGAAACCCCACTTCGCTATTTAAATGCTCCTTCCTGCTCAGTATGCAGTCTGAGCACGTCTGCACTGCTATGGGGACTCCAGAGTCCGACAAATGCTTGCTTTACATTCCCTCCATAAGATTCTAGAACCTTTTAAGAAACTACCTCAAAACTGATGAGGTTCACAGTGCTGCTTCCCATGGCTAATCCTTCCAGTTACTCTACTTCGACTTCCACTCATGGATTTTTTGTGTGTGTCTTTACAGTAGATCTACAACCACCTACAGAAGTGTGATATTCGTCAGTATCTACTTTCTTATGAGGGCTATTACACTTCTGAGCATTTACTCCATTTTCTATATGTTTTTTCCAAATGAGCAAATCTCATGTGCTGACTACCTTTTAAGCTGTGGAACATACAAGGTGCTCACATGTACGTGTCTCACTGGCAAGGCTCAGCACTTGCATGCATACAGCTCTCCTGCGTTCAAATAACTGCAACTAAATGCCACAACCAACATTTCATATGTGGGACAGATGAGCCCAGAAAGACTTAAAATATATACATTCAAGCATAAGCCTTTGTTTAGTCCCTGAGATTTTAAAATTATCTGTTTTCCAAGATCAGCTAATAGATGAACAGCAGGCCTGAGTTTCTGCTCATCCTTTTCTGTCACTGCTAGAAGAGCTTTTGCTGAATTATGGGATATAAATGCTTTCACATTTTAAAGTGGTTTACAGAGGTCCATGGTGGGAGCACAAAGTGACACTGCTTTGTTTGGTTTTGAAAATCTGTGCAGTGGTACTTACTGGGATCTTGTAACAGTTGGGCCGCAATTGAAACACGCCGCCTTTCACCCCCAGAAATTCCTACAAAAATACGGCTTCCAATTATTTTGTCAGCAATGTGGCTGAGACTCAGCTCAGCCATAACTGCATCTACCTGCAAAATAATTACAATTTAGAAAGATACTTGTGCACAAAATGAAAAAATTAAAGAAAAAACTGACACAATTTTAAGCTATGGCTTTCCCAGTATGTGGCTTGCATCCATCCTAGTTGAAAGGTATATGGTCTCATTTCTATTTTATTTTATATATATTACTTGAATTATTATTTTTTAAGTTTCATTTTCATTTTTTCTGAATGCTTTCTTATTTTTCCAAAATAAGGAAGCAGAAAGACATGTCAATTCTGGGGTAGTTCAAAATACTGAGTGGAAGATAGGTGAAGAGAGAAGACAGCAAGCAAGTGCCCTTGGCCAGGAATATCCAAATTTTTACTCTTAACAGAGGCCAAACAGTGTCCTTTAATTGATCTGAAACACACCTATTTTATCAAGAAAGTAGCTTGCAGGGGGCTTACTAGACCAGTGCTTTTCAGAACTGTTCTGGCTTGTGAGAGACATCCTACAAGAACCAGAGTAGTGTCAAGGTAACCTCTATTGCCCACGAGGCTTCCTAGCACACACGGCCCTGAACACCACAGACAACTGGGTTTCCCAGCTGGGATGGGGGCCCTGACCTCAATACCAAGAGCGGCATCTCCCACAGCAGTAACTGCTGCAGCTTTGGGTGGGAGGGGTTTGTCCCAGCATAATGGCAATTCCACGGCATGTCAGCACAAGCCCCTTGCAGAGGTTGTGTCCTACTCCTCAGCAGAAGGACTTCTCCCCATTTGCAGAACAAGGATTACAAAGCCTTATAAACGTAAAATGCAGCCACAGATGGAAACACACAGCTGGTCAAAGCATTACATGACATCATGTCTGCCCTTCTAGTGCAAGGCAATAAAACACAGACCTTCTTTTTGATGAAGTTGTTGGAGCACTTCCGAAGAGTTAGTAAAGCAGTGTAGGTCAGAGACTCTTTTATGGTGAGGAAGCTTAACAAAGTGTCACTCTGGAACAAATCAGGTGAAGAAGCAGTTAGTCCTGTAGTAATTAAGGTCTTGCTCTGGTCTCAGAACTTCCATCCCATCGTACAACTTACTAACCAATTTGTACCAAATTTACCAGTCAGATTACAGTCCTCCATGACACTAGCAACTTTACTTTCTGACATGAGAGAAAGCATAGTGCACAAAAATAAACGTAAAAAACAACCTGTGGCACATAAGAGAAGCAATCTCTAAACTGTTCTTTCTTCAGCTGACGCCCATTCACATACACTTCACCATAGAAATTGTTTTTATGTCCCAGTCTTCCTGATACTGCATCCAGAAGTGTTGTTTTCCCAGATCCTTTCAAACAAAAGAAATTAATCATGTGATGAGATGGATTTTATGATTTCAAGAGCAGTAGCCCTGCTTGGATGGAGACATAGCGAAATAGTAAAGCATTTGATTTTCTTTTCTCAATTACATTAAAATAATAGGTCCTGAAACAGCAGCTAGTTAAGGGGAAACAAATGGGAACCCCAAAATGTGTTGCCATATAATTCACACAAATTTATACTTCATAGTGAAACATTTCGGCTTATAAGGGACCTTGCCTTTTATTCAAGTTGTACTTGTTATTCAGATGACAGAAGACTGAACTGTGAAAACCAGGCACTGCATTCTTACAAAGCAGAGGTTAAAACCAGCTACAATTTCATTATGGAAAACACAGGCCTCAGTCACATTCATACCATCATGGAAGCCACTGGTATTAACTCTGATCTTATTTCTTTTAAGGTAGCGGAACAACTTACCAGAGTTTCCTAAAATCCCCATAATCTGACCACTTTCTATATGAAATGAAACATCCTTAAGTATTTGCCGGGTCCATTTTTTATGGTATAGAGAAACATTCCACCATGGTCCAACACGTTCTCTTGGAAAGCAAACATCAAAAAAGGTGAAATAGAGAAGATTTAAAGATTTTGCATAAAAAAGTGAACGGTTTATAGCTACTTGCATGTGGGATTGAAGTCTGCAAGGATTTTAAAATGTTGGGGGGTAAGTGGGGCAAGGGGGGTGGGGAAATCTCCCCCCCCCCACCTCCAGCTTTAGATAAAGTCTGAAGAGATTTTTCAGAATGACTGCTAGGAGGGTTTTGGACTGCAACCAAAAGAGGAAGCTTGAACTGAGGCATTATTTGTTGATTATGTTTGCCAGCCATTAATTTACCTGACCATTTTATTAGGGGCCTCATGTTACCCTTCCAGCAGCAGTAAGAGATGCAGTAGGCAAAGGCACAACCTTAGGAAATCTCCCCTAAAGCATCTCCTCCATAGACATGTGAAGAAGCACTGCTGAACCCTCCGGAGGACAGAGGACCTCCGGCTCTCAAGCAGTGTAGCCTACCCCTGTGGCAAGCAGCCCAGTGCCATGAGGCATGTAGCCTGGCAACATCCCTCCTTTACTGGGCCGAGCTGAGAGCCCACCAGTCCCAGCCCCTCACCCTGCAGTCCCTGCAATCGGAGCGGTTCCTGGCAGGTAGAAGCTTGCCACACTGCCTTCCCAGCCGTACCTGATGGTGTAGGAGACGCCCTGGACACTGACGCTGTCAGACGGCTGCAGTGTGGCCTTGGCCTTGCCTGTCTGCCCGTTGACACCGCTGTTCTTGGGGGCTGAAGACCCTCTGTCCGACATCCTCTGTTGCTGGGGCCCCACAGGCTCCCTCCCTCACGCTGTTGGCTGGGTGCCCAGTGCTGCCACCAACATGCCTCCCCGGGCAGTGGGCAGGGGCAGCTCCCCACTGTCCCCAGGTCAAAGCAGGTCGCTGCCCCCAAGCACTCACCACCCGGGAAAGCGCCTAAAAGAAAACAGAGGGGTTCTCAGTTCTTTCTTTTTCCTGAGAACAACTGATAGGCGATTAGCTGAAGCCACTATCTGATGTACCTTTAGCCCGAGCTGTTACTGTCCCAGAGGAGGGGAATATTTCCCTGTCCACGGGGTCATGCCAGCTACAGAGACGCAGCACGCCGGGAGAAAAGGTGCTGCAGTGAAGGCACCTGGAAAGGGCTCAAAATCAAGAGGAAGAAGATTTCCACAGCTTCCAAAGAGTCGATAGTCAAACCACTACCGGGACTGAGACCTTCCACTGCCAACATGAAAGAAGCCACCGAAAATATCTCTCTGGATGGTGCCAGCTGGAGGCAGGTAACACACAAAGGCTTGTTGGAGAGCGAGACCTGCGGGGAGTGGGGAGGGACTCGATGGGCTCAGCCATCCCACAGCTACAGTGCTTGCCCAGGAGCTAGGAGAGGCAGGTGGCCAGCCTGCTGACAGGCTGTGGAAGGCAGTGAGCCCTTAGCTCCTCCAGCTCTGAAATGGGGAGCAGAAAGCATGTTCAGCCCTCCAGAGCACACTAAGGATAAGGCTGGTGCCACACAAGTCAATACCATAGTGGTAGGGCCAAAGGAAGGGATCTATAAAATGCATGGATGGACCAGAAAGTCTCTGAGCATGGCCTGGACTGGCTTTCCCAGGGCATGCCTTCAGGCTCCAAAAACAGCTCCCATATTTGCTGGGGACCACCTGTTTTTAAAAAATGATGTTCAATGTAAGCAAGAGCAGGGAATGTTTTGGTGACAGCAGCAGCTTGGAGGGCTTTTTTAATGTGGCTTTTCAGGCTGCTTGGGGTCATTCTGCTTTCTGCTGTGTATCTAGACTGAAAATGTTAATCAGCCTTGTTTGCTGTGAGGGTATAAGGTACACACAAAGACTGTGGTCACCATCTGCCAAAGATACTACAGGCATGGATAGGATCCACTACACAGGGAACTGGTACATTTGCCTTGGCTTGGAAATGAGTCTTTGACTTGTAGGAAAATTACAAAACTCTGGGGGAGAGATAGCTGTCTGGAGTAAAAATTACAGGCGTGCACAATGAACTAAACCCAGCCAGAAAGCTGTCTGTTGTGGTTTAATCCAGCAGGCAGCTGAACACTCCGCAGCCGTTTGCTCACTGATGCTCACAGTGGGATGAGGGAAAGAACGGAGGGGAAAAAAAGGTAAAACTTGTGGGTTGAGATAGACAGTTTAACAGGACAGCAAAGAAAGAGATGATGATGACTATGATAATAATAATACTAATAATAATCAACAACAGGTGATGCACAATGCAATTGCTCACCACCTGTTGACCAACACTCATCCTCTTCCTGAGCAGCAATCCATCCCTGAGCAGCAGTCCCCCACCCAGCCAGCTCCTCCCAGTTACATGCTGAGCATGACATCATATGGTACAGAATATCTCTTTGGCCAGTTTGGGTCAGCTGTCCCAGCTGTGTCCCCTCCCAGCTTCTGTGCACATCCAGCCTCCTCGCTGGCAGGATATGAGAACCTTAAAAGTCTTTGACTACTCAGCAACAACTAAACCATCAGGGTGTTATCATCATTATTCTCATCCTGAACCCAAAATCCAGCACTATACCAACTGCTAGGAAGAAAATTAAGTCTATCACAGCCAAACACAGGACACTGCCTCACCAAAGACTTCTTAATTGCAGCTATATGCAAAAGGTGAACCAAACCATGTATAGCCTCTTATTTTAATTCCCCTCTCAGAACACCAAGTTCCAGTTGACAAACTGAATTTAAAAGACAAAATAGGAGAAAAAGAGACCGGACTTGTGGTCACAAACCTACTTGTTCATAAAGCCTCCAAGTCCCTGTGGAATTCAATAAAGAACATACTCCCAGCGAACCTTAATTTTTAGCTGCCACAACTTACAAATTTCAGCATGCACAATTTTGATCCATTAGACTAACATTGCTGAAGCAGTACCTCTTCCCCCTCAAAAACAGAAATAGAGACCAATCTCATTATAGTGGCATGAAATTCATCTCCGTTTTGAAAGTGATCCAATTCAAACTGAAAGGAAACAGATTAGCACAGCACAGCATGTTAGGCCCTCACACATGCCAGCAGAACAAAGGGCGTTTCACACTGATTAGGAGATAACTCATTTCAGCCCTTCAGACTTTTGCACTACAGTAACTCATTGACAGTAGTGTTATACCCCATAAAACATGCTTTCCCTTGTGCTTCGCCCTTTCTGAACTCAGATGTTAAACTCAAATGTTAACTCAAACACTTTAAGTATTGTAATTAACTATTGTAATGAACCTAATATAACTTTTTCCAGACCAAGGATACTATTTTTTGCTCTGAAGAAGATAACAGCCTGTATTTCACATACAGTGGAAAATCAAACGTTCTTGAGGTCAAAGAACTCAACTACCAGGTAAAAGTTGTACTTTATGTATTTCCTTTCAGCAGGGTGCATATGCAGCAATGCCTGTTTCTATAGACAAACCATTTTAGAAGCCAAACAAAGTTGAAGTTCACAGCACTAAGCTCATACGACTGTTGCAGTCAAACACACAGACGTTTGGTGAGCAGAATCATGCTCTTGACTGCAATATTGACAGCAGGCTAAGCCTTCCATTGTAAATACATCTACTAAAGCTAGGGGATAGGACAGGAAAAAGTTTCCTGTTTCTAGGCTCTGTTCTTTTCTCAGGACTGGGACAGCTAGGGATGGTGGGAGCTCATGCTGGCAAGAATAAGTATGAGGAAGGAGACAGACAAGATGACAAATAGGAGGATTTCGGGGAATCAGTGAAATTTTTTATCACCCTTTGTGCTACTATGGCACATAAAGTAGATTTCACAATTTCAGTTTTAATATAACTTGAAATTATGCAATTTAAAAAATATTTTAAAATTACAATAGTGACAAATTAACAAATAGAGGACAGAAATAGATTTAGTGATTAACAGAGTAAGCACCAAAGCATGAAAACCACAATTGGCTGTAAAAGAACTGTCTTCTATACGTTTCTGAAGATTAACAATACTATATTTTGACATTTCTCTGCCTGTAACATCATAACTTTGAAGATATTTATTGCTAAATAATTTATTCCTTGAATTAAAGGAGTTGTTTCTTTTGTTAGGTTAACATGGCATCCCAGATTCCCTGGTATGAAAACCTTGCACAGATGAAAATGCCATGGACCTGGAAATCGGATCCCCGTTCTCACGTGTCCATAATCCAGAACCTGAACTTAAAAGTTCAGAGTGGTCAGATGCTAGCTGTTATAGGAAGCACTGGTAAGAGCAACCGAATTTCATATGATTTGACCAACTCTCAGATAAAAGGCACACAGCCAAGAGCAATCCTTTGCATTCTTTTGAATGGCAAAACCTTGTTAAGAAACCACTACTGGAAACGTGTCAGAAATACATTATTTAAAATGTATGCGGCAGCAAAGGCTGATACTGGGGGGAAAAAATTAAGTTCATGTTCAAAACCAATTTTGTTCTGATTTGGCCAGCTTGCTGTTCGTTTCCTGAGGTGCAGTGGGGTATTGTTATAACTGTGGCCTGCAGTCCCAGCTCTGCTTGACACAAATCAGCTTCATGCCTTCAATTCAAAACAGGCCAATTGCAGACCTTACCCTGCAACACAGGAGACAAACGAGGCCAGACCCCTAAGAAAGATCAGCAGCAACTTGCACAGTCAGAAGCACGAGTTCCCTTTAGATTGAAACAATTCTAACAGGTTAAAATATTGCATTTGGATTAATTAAGAGAAACTTACAGAGAAGACAAGACGGCTCCTCTTCTGTTTGGCTTTAAAATGGGTCTTTTTTGCTTTTTTCTTTTTTACTTTTTTCCTGGTTTTCCTTCTTCATTTTCTGGCAGGACTGGTTCATCTCCTTTAGGGTGAGGATGGGGAGATGGCTTTTACCCCATGTGGTTAGTTGAGTCTAAGTTCATCTAGAGGGATAAGAAGTAGACACGTGACCTGTTAAACTGAAATAAAAAGTACCCATATTTTGGAGGTTAAAACCCCCATGCTGTGTCTCACCTAGACTCTTACATCAGGTTAGCTCAGCGATTCAGTGAAAATGCTCTCAAAAGCAAGGCATATTTGCCAAAGAAGATTTAACTTTGTAAAAAAGACGTTTTTCCTCCCCCTTGCCATGGTATTTTTTTCCTCAGCACATACCCTTAATGTAACTGAAGTTCTAGCTTAGAAATTGTCCCAAAAATAAAAGGCAAAGCTTGTGATGAAATAACATACTGAGCTAAAGATATAGCACCTTTGTAAGGTAACATACACTGAGCATAAACCCCTTTCAGCAAACTAGTCAAACTATTTTTAAAAGCTGTTTATCATCTATTTCATCAAATGCCTGAGTAAAATGGATTAAACTGCTGATGGGTTTCACATTGTCAATGGCAATCAGTATGTCACTCTTAAATAGAGCAATACGTAGTTTACAGATGGATGGGTTTCTTTTTAAAAATGTATATATTAAAAAACAAGCGTGGAGTTAATCTTTCAACAGGGAGACTAGAGATAAATGACATCCAATCATAGTAAGAGAGCTTGGTGTGCTTACATACAGTATCATACAGCAAAAAGGAAAATTTCATTTGGTATTTTGTTCCAAATCAGGTGTTGTTTTCATTGTTTTACTTTTCTTGCCTCTGAATATGAGACAGCTTTTCTTATTATTTAAATGAATTTTTGTCTTAAGTCATACTAACTTTATTTCAATCATGCTTAAGATTCTCACTGTCCATGTAATCGTTCAGCACCTCAGTCACTCAGCTGTTCCAGCTGCTGTTGCTGAATTCACAATTCCCTCCACAAAGCAAGGTCTTGCCAAGTATTTAGGTGCCAGCCCTGCAGCCCGTGTGAATTGCCACCTTTGTGTTTCAAAAGTGAAAGAGAGGTAGGTAACAAGAGGGCAAAGAGATCGTGCTTCTTGAGTTCATGGAGCTATCCCCAACACCCAACTACCCAATTCTGCTGAGAAATGACAAAGGTTAAAGCCACGTACTCCCTTCCAGAAGGGAGAGATCGCTTGAACGTGAGCTCGTAGTAGGTTATTTTCTTTCAAGACCATTCTGTCTCTGTGGTGTTAGAAAAGCTTCAGGAAGGGTTGGGGAAAAGACATTAAGGAACAATAACTTCTATCCTCTGTCTACGACTAAACCTCTTTTCAAAATGATCCCTTGGAAATTAATTTAAATTTCAATATTGATTTTTCTAGCTGGTGGAAAGACATCCTTGCTTGACGTGATAACCTGTCGGGATCATGGAGGCAAAATCAAGTCTGGACAAATCACAATCAATAAGAAACCCTGCACCCCCCAGCTCGTTAAGAAATGCGTGGCTCACGTGCGGCAGGATGACCGGCTGCTCCCCCACCTGACTGTCAGAGAAACACTATTGTTCATTGCCAAACTGCGCCTTCCAAAGTTTTTTTCAGACTCACAAAGGAAAAAAAGGGTAATTAAGCTGTTGGGAAAAAATAAAGTTGTCAAAAATGTATCTGACAGGAATTATCCAAGAGATCCTGTGTGTTTGGAGTCAGAACAGCTAATCTGGCGTTTTTTAATGTAGATTATGAAGTATAAACCTTTTTCTTCTTTCAAGATAGAAACCAGCAATTGTTCCAAAGCTCGTAAAAAATGACAATCTAGAGAAAGCAAGAGAGAGGCTGAAAGAACTAAATTGCAGATTGCTGAGCTCTTTTTAATGTTATCTCTAAAATCAAGATTTGTTTTCAAGTGTCTCTTGATCAGATAGGGCTGGAACATCCAGATGAATTTTAACCACATTAATCATACTTTCAGCTTTGTCTATGCACAACCTTGCAAATGCACTCTGGCTTTATCTCTGCTGCTTTTCGGTTTCCCCCAGGTAGAAGACGTTATAGCCGAGCTACGCTTGCGCCAGTGTGCAAACACAAGGGTAGGGAACGAGTACCTCCGCGGTGTTTCGGGAGGCGAGAGGCGGAGGGTGAGCATTGGTGTGCAGCTGCTCTGGAACCCAGGTGAGCGAAACCCTGACACCTTCCTCATGCTCACCACAGACCACTGGGGAAAACAGGGCAGTAAATGGAACAGTCACACACGTAGGTGCCCCTGGGGCAGTCTGAGGAGTTCATACTCAGGACACTTAACAGGTTCCACAGGACCCTCTGACAGAAGTTACCTCTCTATAGCAAAGGGAGAAATGTCAGTGATTGGGTGCCAGTCTGTCTGCTTAAATGGAAATCAAGGCTGCTCACAGATAATACTGTCGTTATTGCAGCAATAATTCTGTAAATGTAGTGTTTCAGCAGCCAGCCCACTTTCACTTCTGTCCTCTTTGCCAATGGAAAAGCAGTGACAGAGCCAGCCAGAGCCCTGCTGGGAGAAGCCTCCACCCACCGCACTCTAAAACCACCATCACACAGACTACTGAAAGTTGCCTGAAGTCACCCTCACAGCGGTGCTCTGGTTTGATCATATCAGTATGAGGTTTGTTTTTTATCTGACTACATGCCACAGGTTACTTTGGAAGGCTGCTGGGCTGTTATAACATCGAGGTTGTTTTCCTTTCGTCCAACCCAGCCCATTTGCATGTGCAATGTTAACAGGGAAGGTCATTTTCTTGGCTGTATAATCAGTCATTGTGGTCTTATGTAACTCACTGACCCATCTGGCTCATGCCACAGGTGAACTAGAATTTTCCACTGCCTTCAGTGGAAGCCAAACATGAGTATAATCTGCAGCCGATTTTGCAGGAGTGAATCACCTATCTGCTCTTACATACATCAACAGCTCTAACAAACTTGGCTGAACCTCTTGTTGAGCGAGATTTCCCATCAGCTCTTCCACTGGGAAACACATCTGAGAATTTTTTGCTTATACAAAGTTGTATTTTTGTAATTATGGGACAAGGAGAAGGTCTTTTTCTGTAAGAAGTGGGATTAGAAGTAAAAAAGTAAGTCGTTGCAGGAAAAATAAAGCTTTCTCTACAATTCAGAGATGCATTTTACCACTCAGCACAGAAAACATGACTGTGTACAGACATTGCCTGGTACTGACTGAGGCCATGAAGTTCTACCACAACACACACAATGCAAAATAATAAAGCCCTATTACAGGTTTGTAACAACCAAACAAAAATTCCAAACATAAGCATATCTCTTCATATAGATGTGTGACCATGTGCCCTCTGATTGGGAGGAGGAGCTATCTAAATTAATACTGTGGGAGTTTTTATCCATGAATAATGCAAGAGGTTTAAATATTGAGCATTTTGGTTTAAATATTCCAGTAGGCACAGTACAAAACTTATACTATTGTATTGATTAATATTCACATACCTGGTATTTGTACAGGCAAAGTGGAAAACCTGCAGAGACGAATGAAAATTTAATAAGGAACCTAAATCTGTGAAAATTAAGAAAAAAAAAAAATCATGTTACCAGTGCTGGCAAGATAAGATTTAAAATAGTTACTCTTGGTCGTAACATTCAGTAAGATAGGGGAAGAAATTGCCAGTGTTGAATATCACATGATGTTGGTACAAAACATACTTTGTGTTTTGTTTTTTTTTTAAAGGAATGTATCAGTGAGTTTTCATGTACTAGCACCACTTCACTCAGAACATATTTTCCAAGTCAAACACGCTGCTTTCCACAGCTGAACTTATTGTCGTTGGCAGGAATACTCATACTTGATGAGCCCACATCTGGACTGGACAGTTTTACTGCGCATAACCTCGTGATAACATTATCCAGACTGGCCCGAGGAAACAGATTAGTTCTCCTTTCACTTCATCAGCCCCGGTCAGATATCTTCCAACTGTTTGATTTGGTTCTTCTGATGAGTTCTGGAGTCACTGTCTACTCTGGAACAGCCAGAGACATGGTCCAGTATTTCACTGAACTAGGCTACCCTTGCCCAAGGTACAGCAATCCTGCAGATTTCTATGGTTAGTATCAAGCACCTCCATAAAAAAAGGTTTTACTGGGAATCATTTGCTTTCATAAGGTTATCAGCTAACAATGATTTTTATTGACCATAACCTGTCTTGGAAACGCCTTATAACTGAGACTCAAATCAATACTGTAGCAAGTTCAGGTTTTAATAAGATCTTTATCTGTCAGTACAGGAAATGTAACAAAACCAAGGGGTATGGACAATAATTTTAAAATAATCCTCCTTCTAACCCTGCCAGGTGTAGCAACTCTTCCACATGTTTAGCACACGTATTCCCACGTCTTAGCTGGCTGAAATTTTTACCCTCACTGAGAAAGGATGAACTGATGAATTGCTTTCTACAACCAGTTCTCTGACTTCTGAATCAAGAAATCAGGGAAGCTAGTTTCCCAGGGTGAGGAATAACAGAAAACTGGGACAGTAAATGGCAAAGAGGAGTGCTGCCCAACAGAGCACCCTGGAAGGGTGAAAACCCAAACCCAGAACTGCAATCCTTTTACTCTGATGCTCAAAGAAAGATAACTACCTGGTTCCAGATTTATTCCTCTGCTGGTTTCTTGCAACATGCAAGGGGAATCTGGCCCTGTTAATCTAATGGCAGGAGTCTCTTACCACAGAGGTTGGTTCAGTTCCCGCCCTGAGGTCTTTGCACTCAAATTGGCTTGGAAACCTGGTACGGGCACCAACTGCAGCGCTCTGGAGCAACCTTCGGCTGTGCCTATGTGGCAGGCAGTGTCACCCGGTATCGGCTGTGCAGAGATAAACAAAAGTTAACCTCAGTGCTAAGTTCTGCAGAAGGACCTTTGTCACCACTGTGGTTCAGAGCAGTACTCCTCAGCCACGTGCAGCCTCGAGAAAGGCTCGCAGCACCCCCGTATCAGAACAGAGAATACAAGGCAGTTCTAGGGAAACTTGTAGCTACAGCCTGTGGGTACAGAGACAAACCCACATGACATGGAGGTGGGGAGGCATGAGAAAGGGAGGTAGAAGATCACTTAGCAGCATGTGCAGAGTCGGTACCAATAGGAAGAGGAGAGAAAAGAGAAGAGGGAGAGAAGAGATATACAGGCAGCAGGAAGGTGGAATCGGGACAGGAAGGCAGAGGATGCCACAGCATAAAGGAGCACCTGATGGAAACACACAAATTATGGCTATGTGTCTGGCAGGGAAACAGGAGACCACAGCAGAAGGGATGAGCTGGGGCAGGCCGCAATTCGTTTCTGATAAAAACCCCTGCCGAAGAGTGGCTGAACAGAGATGATCAGCCCAATGTAAGGAGGTACAGAAAGATAACTATAATTTTGCAGATAGAGAAAAAACATGTGGTTTTCAAGTCACTAACAGACTGTAAATGCCTACATGCCAGGAAGGAAATTCAAACTGTTTATTCTCAGCACCCCTCTCGAGCAACTATTAAATTTAGAAAACTCTGAAAAAGTAGTTTACAATATTCTAATAAGCAATTATGAAATCTCTCTGTGATTCATTGAATGACTAGATAAGAAACATCTCCCAAGGCAAGCTGCACATTCATAATCTGTTCTTCTCTGATTACTTAAGTACCTGATAAAGTTTTAACTATTGTAGCTTAATGCGTGTGCACGGGTCATACTGCCTGTTCATGATGAAATCACTGACTAAACACACCATAAAGTTATCATATCTGTAGGATATGGGCTCATGGTCAATAATATCTTGCAGTTGATTTGACCAGTATTGACAAACAGACCGCAGAAAAGGAGATGGAAAGCCAACAAAGAGCAAAAACTCTTGCCAACTTGTTCCTAGAAAAAGTCAAAGATTTTGATGATTTCTTATGGAAAGTTACTGAAGGAGACAATGTTGCAACCACATCCAACAAGCAAAGGTAAAGACCATAATGTCATACAGCAGGTCTGGCATAAAAGCTACAGCCTGTGATAATTTTTTTTCTCTCTTTTCTTTTGAGCAGGTCCCATTTAAATTCAGAAGAGGCTATCAACGTGTCTCTCCATTCAAGTGATCAGTTACCAGGATTCTTAAAGCAGTTCACTATATTATTAAGGTAACCTTATCTTCAGCATCAACATGCACATCTGCACTTAAAGGATAAGAAAGCAGCACAAAAGAGAACTGAGTGCATGCTGAAAGTGCACAGCTAGTGCCAGGCCCAAGCAAGCCGTAGAGCTGAGGTGTTGCCACACTGGCTCACCCCAGCCCCCTGAGCAGGGCAGCAGCCAGATGTGTGGCCCCAACTTTCTGCCCCAGGGCTCCCTCCAGACACAGTCACCTCCAGCTCACATCACTTAGAGCCTGAGGGTCTAAGAAGCAGCAGAAGCCTCCAGGCTCAGGAATGCACGTCCCAGTTTTGGGTAGTGCCATCAATCTCCATGTGGAAGAGTGGTGACTCAACCCTCAGCATTCCTAGGCAGCCACATGGTTGGCTCAGTCATTCCCCACCTCATCTCTACCTCAAATTTAAAGCCAGGAGGCTTCAAATTATAGCCAGCATGGATGGGTATTGTAGATGGGCCTCACGCTTGTGTACTCAGAAGACACATTAACAACTGGTTCAATACATATGTAGAACATCACTAACAGTATCAGTTGCTGTTAGTGTATGCTGCAGGTCCTTAGCAGAGAGACTTCTGTAACTGAAGTAACTGTTTCTGCATCTCCAAAATCAGACCATCCCCCTTACCTTCCTTCAGCCTTTCAGCATTTCAGACCTGAAATATTAGGCAGCTACAGACACTTAATAGCTTTGACTAGTTAGTTTGCAGAAACAGACATCCCAACTCCCATCCTACATCAAGTCAGCAAGGTCCATGAACTGATGCTAACAGAATTTTTGGGGCAACATATCTGAATATAACTGGCATTAGTAAGGGCTTTACCTTACAGTTGATGTTGCTGTTTTCCTAGTCGTCAAGTCTCCAATGACTTCAGAGATCTTTCAACGTTATTAATCCATGGATTTGAGGCCCTTCTCATGTCATTGTTAATTGGATTTTTGTACTATGGCCATGAGAAAACCAGACTCTCTATTCGTGACACAACAGCACTGCTGTACATGATAGGTGCACTAATCCCATTCACAGTGATTTTGGATGTTATTGCCAAATGTAAGTACCAGTTTTCTTGTACATGACATAAACAATCAAAATCAGAAAATTCCTAAGTCAATTTAAAAAAAGCCATACTTATTAATGCAACTCTAGGATGCAAACAACCTGTTTGTTCCTACCCTGCAGGTCATTCGGAAAGAGCTATGCTTTATCATGACTTGGAAGATGGAATGTATTCTGTTAGCCCATACTTCTTTGCTAAGGTAAGTGGTTTTGTTGCCAAGAAATACAAACAGCTGGCTTATTTAACATGAAAAACCACAAACCACCCAAAGCCTTGTTGCATAAACGATCACATTCCTATCAGGCTTTGTTCTTTTACATCTGCCAACTAAGGCTATCATTCTTGCTTCCTTGGCATTAATGGATTAAACCTCACAGAGGCCAAAAAAGAATCGTTCACTGGGTTTTTTCACCAAAATTTGAGAACTCTCCAACTTACATGCGAGGGTTTAGACAGTTTTACCTACCTGTATGTTTATTTTGTTGAAGCATCTTTGAAAGTTTGGTGACACGTCTTGATCTGTGAAACAAAATGCTCATATTAAACACTAAAGCAACGGTAAAACAGAAATTGCAAACTGCTAACTGTGACATTTCTGGCAGTGGTTTGGGCCTGTACAGGTCAGAGACAAACAACTGTGTAAGGGCATAAGGAGCCAGAGTTTCTGGAAAGAAATCTAGAACTTTTTTAAAAATTACATTCTCATTTTCACAAGAGTTTAGAATAATTCTTTCTTTGTGATGTTGCCACTGTTAGATGAGTTCTGCCTGCCATGGCATCTGTAATTTAGGTTTCCATTTCTGCACAGGATTTTAAATGCTTATTAGTGGTTGCCAGAGAAAAATATTCTGTGCATTGTGTCACAAAGATTGCACATTATTCATAGAGAAATCGATGTAATTCGTTACAACCTTAGTATTAGAGGATAGTAGCAACTGTCTTGGGAATAATATTCATAATGCTCTCTATAAATCTTTAGATACTTGAGAAAGTCCTAAGCGTGTTTTTGTTTTACATTGAGTCAGGTAGTTACCAACTACACTGCCTTTGGGACATAGTAGGGAAGTGACCAACAGCCAAAATCATCTCAAAATTGATCTCACACTAGGTTGAACCAAATCTGGACAAAACATACAGCTGCAATAAGTCAGTCACAGCGTTGCTGTTACCAATCACGCTGGTTCTCAGGGAAAGTGTCCTAAATTCTTAGAAGCTGCCAGAGCTGTAACAAAACAAGACATCTAATCTGCAACAAGAATCCTCTCCATTTAACAATTAGTTACAGGAATTGTCACAACTGGAAAAAAAAAATTGGCAAGGATTTTGATTTCTGTTGTAGATTGTTTTTGCATGTCACTGACAACACCTAACAGGGAGGTGACTGTGTTCTAAGGGAGTGTTTCCTGTTGTTTTAATAAACAGTCTACAAGCACACTGAGGTGCGCTTCAGATTGTTTTGTGACAATCAATTTATTTGTCCTTTTTGGGTTTTTTTGCTCCCTGAACAGATTTTGGGGGAGCTGCCAGAGCACTGTGCTTTTGTTATAATTTACGGGATTCCCATCTACTGGCTGGCAAACCTCATTCCTGAGCCAGAACACTTCCTGCTGAACTTCCTCTCGGTGTGGCTGGCTGTATACAGCGCCCGGGCGATGGCACTTTGGGTGGCAGCACTGCTGCCCACGCTACAGCTCTCGGCCTTCTTTGGCAACGTCCTGTTCACATCATTCTACCTGAGTGGTGGCTTTGTGATAAGCCTGGAAAACCTCTGGACAAGTAAGACAACGCTCCCACTGTTCCTCCAAACTGACACATCGATGGTGTTTGTTAGCGACAGGCTTCTGTGATGCCAAGTGTGTCCTGTGCAGGAAAACTCAGCTTTATTCCTCCCTTTGCTATTATCTTCCTGGGTAGGGGTTTTGGAGTCACTTTACATCAGTTTCTCCATCTGAAAACGAGGTTAACAGTAAGTTTCATCAAAAAAGCACTATGGAAAGGCTTGATTCTTACAATGTTGCTAAATTTTTCAGTAGAAAGAGCTCTATCCAGTAGATGAAGATTGAACTCCAGTAAGACTTAGTTGCCAGTGGGAAGTTGATGGCTATGGGTATTATCTCTCTCCTAATTTTCCATCTCCACATAATATAAAGTATATCAGCCATTTAGCCATATAATGGCCAGGTGTAAGTAGTGCCAAGGTGATGGCACTTTGGGTGCCATGCATTTACAGACCCTTGTTATCAAGAAATTAGACAAGCCTGCTGTATTTGGAAGCAACATGGCAGTTTTTGAGGTTTCAAATAAGTTTTCTGCATGCATATCTATTTCTTCTCTTTTTTTTCTTTTTTTTTTTCCAGTTCCCTTTTGGGTTTCTAAAATCTCTTTTCTCAGATGGAATTTCCAAAGCATGATGCAAATTCAGTTCACTGACCTCACATACGAAGTGACTGTTGGAAATACTACTTTTCAAATACCAGGGAAACTTGTAAGTCACTAACAAAAATTGATTTAAACACTGGATAACTAAGGAAAAGGCTATTTGTAAGCCCATCATAACCAACTAGGTGTTGCAGGCCATTTAGCGTTTGACAAACGCTAAATGAATACGTGAAGTTGTAGTACGCTGGCTACGTTTTAAATTTGTCCCTACACCAGGTCCCTCCTGTCTCCCCCTTTTTTTAGTGGAAGATAAAAAAAAGGGGAAAAAAACAGGAAAGAATAAAGCACAACTGTGTTATACGCAAGCCCCAGCTACGCGCTTAAAGTTGTTCAGCACCTGAACCACGTCCCCCTGTAATACCACAGGTGCTAGACACAGCCCAGCTGCAACCACTTATCCACCTAGTTGTAACACTTAACCCACCACTCTGACAGCCACATCCACCTAGAAACCAAGGGAAAAGGTGTCAGGGAAGTTCACACGTAAAACACACTTCACAGATCCAGCAGGAAAATTTTGAGTCTGTTCCTAACGAGGTGTTACCTGCGGTTACAGGTCACTCAGAGCCTGGACCTGGACTCCCACCCTCTCTACGTAAGCTACCTTGTCCTGGTCGGCATCGTTTGCAGCTTCCTGCTGTTATACTACTTGTCTCTGAGGTTCATCAAGCAGAAATCAAACCAAGACTGGTAACGGCGTCCAACGCAGAGAGGGCGGCAGGTCACGGCACCCTTTGAAGACATTGAGGAAAAGCCCCCGAGGTTTCCTTTCCGGTGCCCCGCGGAGCCGCGCAGGGGAGCGCGGGCACCTGCTGCGGGAGCGGCGGGCGAGGCCGGGCCGGGCCGCCACAGGATGGCAGCAGAACACCGGGAGTGGGAGGGCAGCGCCGCTCCTCAACGGAACCAGCTGCCAACTGAACTGGGGCTCCGGCCCGGGGGAAAGTTGGGGGGAAGGGGTGGGGGTGGTGGCAGTGTCGCTTGGGTTGCTCACATGGGGCTGTACAGGCAGCACGGTGCTCGCGAGTTACTCGCGCCTTGAACTATTATTCCGAGCTACGGGCGATGCTTTAAAGGGCCCCATCGCACTTTGTAATAGCTGATGCTTTCGTCCCTAACGTTTGAACGCATGGCAATCACCTCCTTAGTCCGGAGAGCTCCGAGAGAAGGGGGGTCAGCACACACAAACCCCTACTTTCTGTAGCACGCACAACATCCAGCACTCCGAGGAACAGCGTCGAGGAAGGCAAAACCAAGGGTTCCACTGACGCCTCAGGAATACACGCCAAGACGGAAACCACGTGCATTCGTGATGCGGTGCTGTTTCTACCACGTATGCCTCTCATTGTTTTGCCTTTGCGTTCCTGGTAAAAGCTGTTCCTGCCCAAAATTGGGGATTTTCTCACTGTACAGATGATTCCTTGTAACAGATAGCTGTAGCTCACCTTCTTGGACTTACCCCTACAGTATAAATACACACCCAGTACCGGTTATTTATCATGCCTTTCTCCACAGCAATACGAATCACAGCAATAGGCCCAGTTTGGATCCTGAGGTTCTCAGGTAGAACATGACAACCTGCCCCTCCAGTAATTAACAACCGAATGGTACAACCTGTGACATGTGTACATTGTGCACCAACGCTCAGAAAATGTGTAACAGCAAACAAATGGCTGCAATTGACACAGGGTGGCTGTGCATGCACACGCAAATGATGGTACATGCACACACAAATGTTGCATACTGTTATCAGCATTTTATAAGAATAGCTTGATTGAGTTTAAATGTTTGGATGCCTATCTGTCTGCTTATATGCAGAGATCCGAAGTACATCATATACTCTACTTTCATTTACATGTTGTACTCCATGGAAAACTCCTAGTGTAACCAGCTATAATGCCCCAGATACTGTTAGGTAAATCCCCTCCCTTCTTCTGAAAGAAATAAGGGTGAAAGAACACCAGTATTTGATTATCCTGTTTGGCAATTAGGACTGCCACATTACTTTCCCTCGGTCCCAAGTGGCAATAAACTCCCAGGAAGACCCTAGACTAAAGACATTAAGTGGGTCTGATATAAGTAACAGCTTCAGCCACAGGCAGCAGTAAGGAATCCAAAACACTCCAAGGTTCTTCTAAGGTGAAGTCTACCCTTTCTTGCCGGTTCTGCTGCATTCGATTTCAAAAACTCCCCGCTTGATCTGATCCTAGTGCCATTTTGAAATTATCAGATTTTCATTGCCTTTTAATCGCAAAGCCAATTCTTTCAGTCCAATTCAGCATCATTAAATTGTCAGAACAGCAGCTTCCTGTTTGATTCTTAATTATTCCTTTTTATTATATTTAAGACACTCAATTTTTTTAAAGTGGTTTACTCTTCCTTGTAATGATCTGTTGTGATTAGAATCTCTTTTATATTACACTGAAGTTTTAAGGGTATATATTGGTACTTCTAGTCTAAACCTCTATTTTCAAGGTATTTAGAGGATTAAATTCTAGGCTGACTCTCTGTTGTGAATTCACTTTGATGTTTAATAAAAAAAGGAGAGACACAATGGGAGAAATTAAAGACGTAAGGGACAGCTCTGAATTTTAGGGGCATATTGTCACGCACAGAAATCTTCAGGCATCTAGATAAGAATATACCATAGCCTTAACTTCGAATTTCCTTCCTTTTGTGAAATTAGTCAGGCTGCTGACATTACTTAAACAGCCTTTTTCAATTTAAAATTCCACCCTCTTAACATTATGCAGCAGGACCAAACGGTGTGAGTGTTTCAGAGGTGGTGTTATGACAAGGGTAGATGTATACATAATGGGGACTTGAGCGGTGAGCCTAGGAACAGCCATCGTATGGAGTGTAGGAAGAGCTATCATAGGATGTGGCCAGGCCTGTGTTTACATAGGAAAAGCTCATATTCCATATACTACAATTACATTAGCACACTGCCTATGATCATATCTTGTTTCCTTGATGCCTACAGATGGGGAATATAGGCTGTGATTATTGTTACAGGCTTTAGCAATAAGAAGATGGGAGCCTTGAAATACCGGCAATTAGCGTTCCTGCCTAACAATAGTATGCCGTGGGGCTGTGTACAGAGAAGAGCACAGGGAAGAGTGGGTGGATGACACACAATCTGCCCCACTCACGCTACCGGGGGTTGAAAAATAGTACAAGTTTTGGGGGAATTATGCACCTCTCAGCCAGTGAAGGTCACTCTGTACGCGTTGGTCTCTATGTTCATGCCATGCTTCATGACAGGTGCAGGTGGGAAAGGTTCCACACTTCCATAGCAGAGCTGCTGCAAAAACGAGTGGTTAGCGAGGGAAGAGGAATCCTCCCGGGAGTCCTAACCAAGCCTAAAGGTCACCACTGAATTTCAGCCCAGCTTTGCTTTCCAAGTAGCTGCTCCTTTTCCTCAGAGCCCCTCTGTGTCAGCAGCAGCTCTGTGTGCCCTCCTGCCTTCGGCAGTACAAGCCACACCCCAGCCTGTCTACTCAACAATCACAACACAGGAACGGAAGATCACAAGTGGGATGGTGCACAACCTCATCATACTGCCCGTTCCATCATCACACTGCCCGTTCCACACACAACAGCCTTTGGTTGGTTGCAGACTGAAGCGCTGTGGTAAGGCAGCTTTGCCGTTCCAGCAGAGCCCTGCTCACCAGCACGACAATGCCACCATCTGGGGCTCACCCACCTGCGTCTTCGCTCTCCTGCTTCCTCCCTGTCCCGAGTTCAGAGAAGATTTCTGCAGTTTTAAGTCACGGTCCCTGCTACTGCCAGCAACCAAGGCAGCACAAAACCATTTTGAAATGGCATCAGGTTGAATCAGATGCAGAGTTCCCAAGGGGTTTTGCGACTGATCTGCAGCAGGCTACGGGGTTTCACTCTGCACACACATACATTTGGGAACAGGAATGTCAAATACCAGCAACAATGATACTTGTAAGGACATTATACAAATAAAGCAGCGTGTGGCAAATGGAGCCATGTGCCATTTTGTCTGTAAAGACACAGATAAGAAAAATTTTGTCTTTGTTACTCAAGATTTTTAAGACAGGGAGAGGGGAGAAGCTCTTCCCCAACCTCCACTCCAAGTTTACGCGGTCCCTCTGCGCTTGGCAAAAGGGACAAACTTCTTCAGCACTGGAAAATGGCTTACAGAAACGCTGCTTTGCATGTTGGCTCGTGGGCAGTAGCAGTCCCCCAAAATACTTTTAACTCGTCATCTGGCAAGCACTGGCTTCCACTTTGGGTATGCTAAATACCTAAGTAGCTGTTGGAAGTTTCATCCTGTATTCACTCACCATAAAAACACATTCAGAAATGCTAAACCAGTAACAAGTATTGACAGCCACCCCTTCTTTATTAAACACCTCCATCGCCCAGATTCCTCCAAACAAACCGACCACAGACAATACACTATGCAACGAGAGCCTATGGGTAAGAAGTTAGAGGTGTTGGTATGCTCACTTGCACCAGAAATAACAAAGCTTTTGGGTTTTAGTCACAATGATTAATTTTAATGGCAGTAGACAAGAAGCAGTGTATATGGAGCTTGGTGACATGCTGCTTTTTTTTTTTTTTTTTGTAATACTCTGAGAGCCAAGACAAGCCCTTCATATGTTAGCAGCTATTAATTAAGGCAACAATGTTTAAGCAGTGGGTTGAGGTAATTTTTAAAGCGCTTAACCCTTTTAAGAACTGATGAGCTTTAAAAAGCATGTGTGCGTGTGTTCGTATTAACACGTATATGCAGAGGGGTATCTGCATGAACAGATTACGTACATACATATACACACACACAATTTTAATTTTGCCTGTGATCGCTCACAACCTCCAGGGAATATTTAGAAAGCAATTCAGACCCAGCATTTATAGAAGCATTGACAGCAATTCTTATCATTGGTTATAAGGCTATTTGTTAATGTTTATTTTGTCTTTGAATCAAACGTGGTTATCTGGAATTGCAAATTTTGTCAGCATTATTTTGCTTTCGTGGTCACAACTTGATACTTTTAGTGCTTCCACTGCTAAGAAACCTAAATTTCACAGACCCCTCACAGCCTTCCCATCAAGGCTCCTGAACCTGTGTCTCCATCAACACCACCACATTCAGATCTTCTGCTCCATTACAAGCATCTGATCAGAGCCATCTCTTGCCCAGATGCTTGGCATATCTCAGTACCATTTCCTCCTCACCTTATTTTTTCATGTCTAACTAGTGGGTTTAGAGGCAGAAACATTCTGAGTACTGACCAGAGCCTGTACAGTGAGTAAGAAAACAATGCCACTTGTGCCAAAAATCATTTGTATTCTGTACACAGGCAAACGAGCCCACACAATAGTTATGTGCTACTTCCAACCTGACTTTTCAAGCAAACGCATGGCAACTGGAAGCCTGCGAGCATTCACATACTGTTAAAATCAAAACATACAGAGCCTTGTGATGACATACAACCATACGAGTTAACAGATAACCTCACCATTCTTCAAAACAGCGCTTGTAATCACGTTCATTTACTGGGGGCTGAAGACAGAGTTTAGGAAACAACAACAGACTCCTAATAGAAAAGACAACTTCATGTTTCAACAAGAAAGTTGGAAAGAGAAAAAAAAAAAAAGAACGTAGCCCCACTGCTGTGCCAGTCCAGTTCCCACCAGCAGCTCCTCCCTGCACAAGGCTGCATCTTCCCTGCCATGATGCAAGTCACAATGCTGGGCAGAGTGCCCTAAGAGAACCGAGTAGTATCTCAATGACCGCTTATTAACAGACACCCACATCTTCTGCTACTCCTAGCTGAGAAAACCTCATCTCTTTGTAGCTGCGCTTCAACTAATTGTAGAAAGGCACGGAGCCAAAAAAGGAGACTTCCAAAGCGTGCTGCACAAACTGACAGCCCTGGAAAACAGGACGTGCACTGCCCTGATCAGCTGCTCCCAAATGCAGGACGCTCCAATACATGAGGCTGGAGATCAAACCTGTGGCAGCCATCCCCCAAGAGACTGACCTCTGCTGAGAGAGGCAGGGCGCCAACAGCTCTTTTTTCTTTTTTTTTTTTTTCTTTCAGCATGCCCTTAACATAGCAATTTAATAAACTTTTTGGCTTATACTTTGTAGCAACACAGGCATGGAGGCCCCATGGAGCTACAGGGGCCTTTCAGGACACAGAGAACAGGCAAGAATGCAGCAGCACCCTCCCACCACTTCCGTGCTGCAATTCTGTGCACAGTGGCTCTGGCTGCTCACTTCGCATGCTGTACCTGCTTCCCTGCCTTCCCCCCCACACCTGCAACTTATACCAGCACCCATGGAAAAAAGTTGTGGCCAACTGTTACTTAGAAAAGTCACAGAATCACAGAACTGTAGGGGTTGGAAGGGACCTCAAGAGATCATCAAGTCCAACCCCCCCAAAGTCGCCTGATTACAGGGGAGCTTGGCACTGCCCAACACTTTGGACAAGCTTGCTTCAGGCCTGCCCCTTCTCAAAGCAAGATGAAAGGTGAACCAGTATTTTTTGCTTTACCTACTTCACAGGGAGTTTTTCCTGGCTTTAGCATTAGAAAAACGCCTTGCGTCTTCGTAGCGTGTTCGGTGCCAGGCGCATGATAAATTTCCACCAGAAAAAAACCCTCTTGTACATGACTGACAATAGGAAAGCCACAAATTACCGTAATTTTATGCCCCCTGCAGCTAGTGGTATAAAACAGAGTTTTCAACCTTGTTTTTACTTGCTGAATTCAGACAAATTTATAATGTTATTGATGACAGTGAGAAAGACAGTCAAATGCAGAAATTGTATTCCTGGGCAGAAAAACAATCAGAGCACAATATTTTATATGTACTATATATGCTAAAACACATGGCTGTTATTAAAACTACCAAAAAATAGACTGAATACTCAAGTATTTTATTTTTCTTAAACTAAATTTAGCATTATATATGTTTATGTTCAGCTATCGCACTTGATCAGGGTTTTCCCTGCTCCCTAGGATGCTGAGCAGTTCACCAGAAGTGCAACATGTGGTATTACCAGCTCCTCTCTTTCAGCACTGTGCTGTCTGAAATACAGCCCAAGCCAACAAAATCACAATGGAGAACAAAAAACTTGTTTAAGCAAAGCCTACAAAATACATGGCTCCTAATGGACTTTCCCAACGAGCATACACCTTCTATCATATTCCCCATTTTTTGAGTGTAATTTTATTTACCCAGGGTTCTGAGGGCCCTAAAAAATTGACAACTGCTAGAGACAATGAAGAACTACAGTTGAGCTAACCTGCACATGTGAACCGTTCAAGCCGGTTAATTAATGGGAGAGGAATCCCAGGGAACTCCACACGTACCAAGAGCAACTGCTTGATTTATTTTTGGGTTAGGCAGAAATTTTTTCAGAGTTGGGCTCAGTCATGGGCTCAGCAACCCAACACAGCTGCTTCATTCCTTCCCTTCACTGAGACACAGAGGTTTCGTTGCTTTCTGAACTGTGAGTTCAACGGCACTTACAGCTCTGTAAGTAACATAACTGGGAGAAACACAGAGCTACAAAGAGGTTTGGAGCTACCGCTTCAGACAATAGCAATTCTATAGATACCACTGCTTTATCATGGTGTTAGAAAGATAATTGCATGAGAAACTGCAAAGCATTAGCCAACTGTAACAAAGAGGTTTAAGAATATCAAAGAGAAACCTTGCATTAATAGTTTTATCTAAAAGCAGATCAATGTGGAACCCCCGTCTATAGCAGGCACTGCGTAAGACAGTTTCTATTATCTCATTTTCTTAATTACAGGAAACAGAGAAAACTCAAACATCAAGCTTCCGTATTTGCTCTTATTTCCATACCTAATGGGAAACGCAGAACTTTGCTCCCGTAGCTGAGGCTCTGCACGCTCGTACTCGGAGAGATGCCCTTGGATTACATTACAATCTCAGGTGGAGCCACTAACTCAAAAGGGTATTAGGTTTCCTCTGATTATTGATTCACAGAAGTACTGGCAAGCTATAAGAAGCTGCAGCCATTCTGGAAAGGGAATATCTTTTTGCAGTTGACTTTACACAGAAATTATGGGAGTAATTTTTAAAAGTGCAGAGAAATTTTTGCTGAAAAGACTGAATTCAGTGACAGCCTCTGCTTTTTCTTACATGCTCAGGTTTTTTTACCTTTATGCCAACAATATACTGGCACTGGAAATTGGACTTCCTTCTAGATGCTGACAGATTTCTCACACTGGACAGCAAAACCTCCTGGCCACATCCATCACTGCCTCCTCTGCTGTGTTCCAAGAGTGTGCAGGAGCATCATACCTTTGAGAAAAGCAATAAATACAGTACTGCTGTGGCGAACACGTCCCCAGTCTATTTCTCTGTCAGTATGTGCACCCACAATCCTACCTTCACTGTTATGATCCTCCCTTGCTACTGTAAACCGCAGCTGGAATCCTGCAGACTCAGGCATTCAATCTATAAAACCTTCTGAGCTGTCTCTGCCAAAGACTCGATCCATTCAGCTACTACATTTTCAACAGTGGGCACGTATTATTAAGGGTGTCTGGAGACAGCTACTGACCTACAAAGCCACATTTCTTGCTGTAGAACAGGGTCTCAGGAGACAGAGTCAAAGGAACTGGGTTAGTAGATAAGGATGGAACTACAGCATGTAATTATCATGCTACAAAATCATTGTATTGGTAGTTAACAAGGAAACTTCTCCCATATTGAGCTCAAACCCCCAAGAGCAGCCGCCTCCTCCTCCCCCCGCCCCCACTCCAACCTCACAGAGCAGGGGAAAGAGGCGAGCCCATAACGTGGCACAGGGCACGGAAGTGAGGTGAAGCCATCTCAATTCAAGCAGCAAGCTTTTCCCAGTCCTCTCAACCCCAATCAAGACACCCTATTATGCAAACACATAGGCGATTGCACAATTTGCTTTTTACAGTAACATGTCAGGTCACTGCATGTCAGCACGCTCTCAGCTTCCCACAGAGGCCTCTGGAGAAGCGCGCTCCTACCTCACAGGCACCACACCTGGCCTGGATCTCGCCCAGTCCCAGTTACCCACTAGCCAGTGGCAGATAATTCTTTTCTGCTCTAAAGGGGTAAGTGCCATGGTCATTGTGACAGAGCACATTTGGTCTCTGGAGTAATAAATCACCGTGACAGGTTCGCAAGACTGCCGTTCTGCATTTTGTCATCTCACAGGTTTCTTTCATTGAACATGAAGATATAAATATGGGAACCACCCACTTCTCTGGTGAAGAAACACTAGCCTTCCAAACTGTGTTTTACTTCATGCATGGAACGGCTGAGTCTCAGCACAATAATGCACACCATCATTTCAAGCATGTTCTAGAAGAGTCAGCACAAATGCTGATCCTGCAAAACCTTCCCAGTACCACCTTGCTTCAGACCAAGATGATTATGCCCTAGAGTGGCACAAATCCCTCACTCTCCCACTTTTTGAGGACTGGAGAGACTGCGCTCCACTGTGTGATCATGCCTTATTTGCAGGCAAAAGACTTACTGGAACAGAAACCAGAAATGCTATCACAGAACAGCAGGCTTTGCCCATCCTTTGACTTATGTTTGCCTTCCTGTCTCTACCACAAGGCCCCACAGGTCAGGGCTAATCCCAAGCCGGAGGGATCACTATCCCACCTCAGTTGCCACAAAGCCCTGGTACCACTTGCTCTGTGGCATCTGCAGCACCTTACAGGTGTTTCATCCACACAGCAGCCAGCTCTTTCCCGCAGCTTTCCAAGAGGCCACTCAAAAAGCGATTTCAGAGCTGAATATAAATGGTTTTCAGTTACAAGCTATCAAATTTGCTTTCTATTTCCACAACTGCAGCTAGAAAATCATAGGGCATTAGTTCTGTTAGAGTTAAGTCAAGCGAGGTAGAAGGAAAACCTGTGGATGCTAACTAGCACTAACCCTGTACAGTCAGACCTCACACAAGGGTGCCAGCAACAGGCAGGCACACATGCGGCTGCGGTGCCATGTGCCACATTTCTGCCTTGCAAGGCAGTGGCCAGCACACACAATCCATCAGCATCACCACACAGACCAGCAACAGATGCAGCACTTAACAGACAACTGCACCCAGTCCACGGCCACACAAGATTCCACCTCCTGGTCAAGAAGGCAGCTAAGATCTACTGATCTGCTGTCAACGTCCTCAGTGATGACTTGGTGTTTAAGTACACTCATCCTCTTCCTCATCTTAAGTACTAGCTTAGCTCAAAAAGCTTACTGGCTCGTTGCCACCAGTTACGCTCAGATGTGACTCCACTAAGTGGATCGCAGCTAACCCCATGGAAGGGGAGATGCACAAGATGACCTCTAAAAACAAGAGCAAGAGAAAGGGTGGCTAGCCAGTTGAAGACATCTTCAATTACACTGCTATTACACCAAAGCCCACATAAGGTAGCTGTAAAGCTTCAGAAAAAAAAAAAAGCGTCTCCCTTTGTGAAACAAAACAGAGCACTCACTGCCTGAGTGTGCTTTCAGCTAGGGCACAGCAGCCCTCAGCCACGAAGGGAATTTAAAATGTTAATGCCTTATCTTCACAACCCAGAAACAAAAGGACCAGACTGTTAGAGCCACCTTGGGGCAGCACATTGTCAAGTAGCAACGGTCCTTGTAAAACCACACCAGCAACAGAGTAGACACGGGTAGGATCCACCCAGTTGGACTGGAAAGCAAAATTTACCACCCTACCCCCAATTAGCTACGCCTCATTTTTTAAGTAGTGCAGGAATTTTAAAATATACTAGTTAACAAATTGGAAATCTTGATTTAAAAAATTAGGTCACTTTTCTTCCTAACTTTGGAACATTTGGGTTACTTGTACAAGTCTTCCAATTGTTCACCAAAACCCTGTGCGCGCACACAAATTTTTAACAACCAGTGTTGCCAATGTGGGAAAGCCTAGGAAAGACAGTTAACTGAAAATGTAAAGATCGATAAAAAAAGTTATTAAATGTACAGAAAACAGCTCTCATGTTATTAACACCTGCCTCAGGTACTGCATAGGCACCCTATTCCCTTTGTTTTACCAGTGGCAGCATCTGAGCTTCCATCATCATTCACCGAGCTGGTGGCTGTTTTTCCTCCGTATTCTCTGTAATTTACACATCCTGTTTTCATGATCCTACAACTCCAGACTGTAAAACTTCACCTCAGAGTAGGTTTACTCCCACATAAAGCATCCCCACCAGTTTCCCTGCAAGTAAACAACTACCACACCCACAAAGGATGGGCGCTCCTTTGTTTAAGGAAAGTTTTCATGGACTTGCAGGTCTTGAATCCATCAAATTAACTGGACCACCAGTTACGAGAATGAATTAAAGACCCTATAAAACTACAATGCACAAGCTAGCGTAAAACCCGAACGCATCTGGTCTATACGCGGAGTGTCCAGCGCCCTGAGGAGATACTTAACACAAGAGAAGTACAGTTAGGAGAAAGCTAAAAAAAAAAATCTTGTTTATTTTGTGTACATACAGCTGAATCCTGAAAAAGATAATTCTTTACCCTTCTTCCACTTAACATCCACTGACCAGGCAAGGTACGACAGAGGGTAAGACAGCTTGCTGAAGTTACAGTTGCATACCCCTCTAGCGACTTGCTTGATATACATGTATTTTGTGAAGCAACAGGAGCCAAAACACAGTTCAGGTTAGAGCAGGTGATACATCAAAACAGAAATAGCCTGGAAAGCTGCATCTCGGTATTTCATTAGCAATTTTAACAGCATTTCTATTCATGGCTGTTTCTATTCAATTACAGCTACAGAAAGTGCTGTTTAAACACAGATTTCTATTAAAAGTTACACGGAACAGCATGCTTTTTTAGATTTTTATTGAATTTAATATTTAAACAATTTCATAAACAACTAAAACATAAAAAGGCTGTTTTTGTTCACGACACTGCCAATCTTCTTTTTCTCCATTTTTCCACATAGTACTTGAATGTCTCCTATAAATAGAGTGGAATAAACAAGTTCAACATATTTTCAACAAAAAAGTTACTAATTCTGAACAAAGTCTTACGTCCTGACAAGAGCAAAATCTATTATTCTCTGTCATGCAAAACAGAGACTGTTCAATACCTCTGTATTGAAGTCTGTATAATTAAGAGAAATACCAGAGAGAGAGAATAAAAGGAAAAGGAAAACCTTGCCAAAAATGCATAATGAAGCTTCTATTACAAAATGCAATAATATAATCAATTTCATTTTAAAGATGAAAATACTTTTTAACTGCAATCTGCAATTCTGTCAAAAAAATGAGAGCTTTTAAAGAGCAAGCTGCATTAGAGAAAAATTGAAGCGGGAAATCAGAAAATGAGCCATTTCAGGGACTTTTTTTTAAAAAACCAAACACCCACTATTATTTTCGCTAGGTACATGTAAGAAATAGGCATTTTAGGTCTTAAATTTACAAATAAAAGTTCAGATTATAAATTATTTCAAGGTTACAGAAAAAAACCCTGTAGCTGTTAAAAGGCTAAACCAAGCATTTTGTGCCAGCAAATTTTTTTCAAATTCTTTGCAAAATGACAAAAGAAAATCAGATTTATCATGAAGCAATATGGAGCAACAGCATATAATCAGGTCTTCATAGAAGTATAGAAAAACACTTGGTTTAGAATATAAAAAGTGGCTAGAAAATGGCAATAAAAAGTTTGCTTAGAGAGGGAAAATATAGTAACTTTCTGAAGTCTACTTTTGCTAAAACGGTCCTATGAGTCAAAGGACTGATGGGAAAAAAATATTTACAGTCTTGACAGATTTAGTGTCATGCCACTTGTCACTCTCAAATAAGATATATTTGCACAGTTGCATATATCTGTTGTCAAGGCATCTAGAAGCAAAAGTGCAATAGAAAAATAATTCCCGTAGTTCTAAAATCCCATCCTACTGAAGCAGCAACTTGTAGTAGGTACAAAACAGGAAATTACTGAAAACTACAACCCATTCATTAGTAATACACATTCTATAAGCCTTTTAAAGTTCAGCTGCTCAGATAAATGCCCCAAGGACATTTGATAAAGGCACACCTGTAGATGAGTGCCTGATAAGGATCAGGTAGCTTAAATATCGTAAGCCGCAAGAGGTTTATTTCCTCAAGTCAAATCCAATGAGAGATTACTACAGCTCCTACAACATCAGTTCTTCATGCATTACCCCCTTTCAGGAGGCTCCGCAGAGATCTAATCCCTCTGTCACTGTTCATGCAATTCGTTTTATTAACATCGAACATACACAATTCTGCAGATCTATTTCTTAATTAGGAAATACTCACAGGGGGTTCAGTGAAAGGAACAGGCTCTCCTACTTTCTTCAGAAAAGTGGCTAGAGATTTCAGAGATAGCTCATGCAGCTGGATGTTTTTGGCTTTTGTTTTCTCATACACAGCCTTTACAGAAGCAACATCCCCATCCAGTTCTGAAGAAGAAGAAAAAAAAAGCCAAATAACCTCCTGTGGTTAAGTGTTTCCCTTTTCACCTGCTTCCATGATGTCAAACATTCCTGCTGCTTGCAAAAATAGATTCCAAATGTTTATATATGCAACATTCCAAATATGCTGAACAACACTTTACTTCCTTAAACACAAAGGTGCAAAGGAAAAAGCAACATTCTAGCAGGACTCATCCAGCCCCAACCCTGGTAAAGCAGGCCAAGTAACTCATGTGCACTCCTCTACCTGAGACAGGAGTGGAATCAATGTCTTGTACGAGTGAGATGCTTGTGCAGAATAAACTGGAAACAGCTTTTAAAACTCTTCGTGCTGGGATTGAATGTCTTCTTAGGAACTTGCTATGAGCCAGCTCTGCCTCTGCCTGAATAAACTACAGCAGCTACCTCTTCATATACAGGGTGGTTTCAATGTTGATTACACTCTAACCAGTGCTTCGGGTGTAACAGAGCAAGGGATTGATTCTCTGCAACCTCTACATGGAATTGTTGCGCTACCATGTAGCTGGAACAGTTACTGAAAAAACTTACCAACTTTTTAACGAGGTAAAAGTAGTAGAGGGCTAATGACAGTGTAAAGCAGTGGAGAACACTACTGGTGACAAAAGGGCATGTTTTTGAGTTTTTTTGTATAAAAACTTTTTAGAAAATTTACCCTGCTGTGAACAAAACCATGTGGCTAAAGGATTTTGGAAGTGAATGTTTTTTTAAGCATTACCGAGGAAGTGAATTTTGTAAGTTAGATACTACATGATGACAGCTTCTACAAGTTGATTCAAATTCAGTGGGGTTTGTATTCCTTTTTACTTGATTTTGGTTTGAGGTGTTTTACTTAATTCTTCCTATTTATTTCCTCAGTGATAGATCAGAGCACAAGGTCTTCTGTCATATTTTATGCTTGTAATACATGTGTGAAAAGCGTTTACACCTCGTAATCAAATTGGAGGACCATATCAGAGTACAGGAAGCAAAGGACACTGCAGCAGAGACACAAGCTTCCA
>VZTU01012571.1:22692-39665 GCA_013400835.1 Zapornia atra | reverse complement strand
ACGATTCTGTGATTCTGTAAATATTGGTTAAGTAATGCTGCCTGAGAAGGAAAAAAACATGCAAGTATGTTTCTTACTAGAACTCAAAGTAAGATGATGAACAATCTATAACATCCTCCTAATTACTTCGCAGGACTAGCACGTCTTATAACTGAGTCTTAAAATGCTACATCTCATTGAAATGGCTTAGCCCATACTCCAAAAATATTGAAGTATGTTTTTGGATCTATAGCCTTCTAGTTTGATGCAGAAACAGGGAAATAAAATTTAGCTTTTATAGAATCTTTAAGGTTGGAAAAGACCACTAAGATCATCAAGTCCAACCATCTCTAAGACCAACATGTCAACTAAACCATGTCCCAAAGTGCCATTTCTACATGTTTTAATACCTCCAGGGATGGTGACTCCACCACCTCTCTGGGCAGCCTGTCCCTGTGCTTGACAACACTTTTGGTGAAGAAATATTTCCTAATATCCAATCTAAATCTCCCCTGATGCAACCTGAGGCCATTTCTCCTTGTCCTATTGCTTATTACTCAAGAGAAGAGACCAACAGCCACCTGGCTACAACCTCTTTTCAGAGAGACTTGTAGAGAACACTAAGATCTCCCCTCGACCTCCTCTTTTCTGGGCTAAATTTCCTACCACAGTTTTCCTACCAATCACTGAATTTTCTTAAAAACTGTTATATTCATTCAATACTGGTCTTTTCATTAAAAAGTGTCTTCTTATCACCAACATATTTTAAGGGGGTATTTACTTAAGATGTGTTGCTCTAAAGTTTAGTTAGAAAAAATGGTTCTTTAGTTTATACTGCCTAATCTTAACTCTACTTTTTTAATCAACAGCCAAAAATTATTATTAAATCTACGTGAGATACTAAACACAACTGAATCAGAACAAAACAAAATCCTTTTCTTAGTTTTATATTACTTCTGAGAATGTAATTTCATTGCCCAGTTCTCTACTAATGGGTGCTTAAAATTTGTTTTTCCCCAACTCACTATAATTTTAACAAATTCTATTAATTTTGATTCCAAAAAGGCAACAGCTAGTCAGTTAAATACCAAACAAATTTGTAGAGACTTCATTTGCATATTAACCTGCTGTAGGTGATCCTGCTTTAGCAGGGTGATTGAACTAGATCTCCAAAGGTCCCTTCCAACTCCTACCCTTCTGTGATCCTGCAATTACCACATGAGACATGATGGCGAGTGAAGGTAACCTGACAGGATACACTCCAGTACAGATTCTGAAGTGGCTTCAGAACCTACCATTGCACTGGAACACAAACAACTAGTCTCAGCATTTGAGCACAAAAGGTTAATATCAAGCCTGCACTATCAATTCTAATACTCACTTCACTTAAAACACAAAAGTTACAATTTTCTCAGTGTAATCTTCATCAATTTGTTTGAACTGCATCTAATACATGCATTAAACACACATTATGTGTTTTAAAAGTGTTTATTATGGCTGCATGGACAGGCACCCTGTGTTCACAGTCAAAGGCAGCTGTGAATGTTCTGGTATCAAGGCCCAGCTATCCTGCTTACAGATCACAAGACATCAATCTTGCAGATGAGTTTTAATCGACACTTAGAGATATAACTACAGGACATGCAGAACCTTTCTTGAGTACAGTGGTTAGCTCCCAGTCATACCTCAACTTTCCATCCAAAAGGATATCTAAAAGCAAAGTTACCCAATCAGTCTGGCTACTTGACTTGCCCATCTGTGAAGAAGATCCAAATCAAGTTGTGGTCCCAATCGACTTCCCAGCTCTCAACCCTTTTTCAGTGGCAGACTTTTATCTCTTCTACTGAAACCTTACTACACATTGCTCTTTGTAAGCTTCATCAGACCTGTCCCTGGCTGGTTAAGCTTTTACTAGTCCCTGCTCTTAGCCTTCCTCATGGACTTGGTTCTTCACCTGCCAACACTGCAGAAGACCACTTGAAAAAGTTTGGCAAGTGAAGGTGAAATCTCAAACTTAGCAAAGCAATCACAGCAGCAGCAGAGCATGAAGACAACTGGTATGACATCTGTCAAGCTTGACTGAAGTCTACATTTTTATAAAAATCTTTACACCCAAGTAAGAGCTTCTCCATGTGCTTAAGTCAGGTAATAGACATCCAAAACCTCTCATACGGTATCTGTATTCCCACAGCCTGCTTTGGATGCTATTATCTGATATCTAACAAAGTTAGGGTACCATGCTGAAAATAGTCACACAGAAGTTTCTACTGAATCTGTTTTACTTTCCTGGTCTGATAATGAATTGGCACAACAAGGTATAGCACAGGTTGCAGATCTGATTATTTTTTTTTTTAATTAATTCTTTTTTTCCTCTACCTTAGTCCTAAACTGGTTCAGCAAACTCAACATTCTTCTTATAACCACATGACTGCTAAATCAGGTGCAGTAGAAGCAGGAGTCCACAGCTAGAGGTGGCTACTGCAGCAGTGCTAGGGCAATGATTATTTCAGCATAACACGTAGTGACACCACAATAACCAACCCCACAGTAGCCCCCAGATTTTCAGTTTGAATGTTTACTCTGATGTAGCCCACTGTCAAGAGGTGAGGAAGTGAAATACCTTTAAAACAAAGTACATTGTGAAAACCAATGTGAAGATCTTTCACATGACAATACAGATCTGAAAGCCTGAGATGACTTTTTAAATAAATAAAGAAGAACAAAGGAATATGACAACTAAGGAAAAGCAGACAAGGATCACTTTACTCCTTTAGATAAGCACACTCACTTCCAGCTTTTCTTCGCTGATGGATACAGGGAGGGGAAGTTGCCAAATCAAGGATACAAGTAGAAGGAGACTTTTGAAGACTCAAAGGATTACGAAGACTAAATAAAACATATTTGTGAAAAAGGCATATGATGATAAGAAGTGGTGTCTTAAAGGCAGCTAAGAGGAGATAATCTGACCACTTGAGAAATACATCCATATTCTTTTATTAACCATCAAGCTAGCAAGTTTACAAGCCAAGTAGTTAAAGGTTTAGAAACCATATTCATGAGCATATTACAGGATTTAAAAACTATTAAGTGTATGAAAGTAGGCATGCTTAATACAGAAAACTAAATCTAACTAAGGCAGCAAATCTTGCATTTGACAGTCAGCTTTGAATTTCACAGGTTTCAGAGAGAAAAAGGAGGAAGAAATCTAAGGAGGCTTTAACATTGTGCTAACAATGTCTGGCAACATTACCAAGAAAAAATTAAAAATCCCACAAAGAAAAAAATACTACTTGATTTTTTATTTCAACGCAGTTTTAACAGATCATTTTATTGTAATAGAAATAATTCCATTATTCCTACTGAAAACTCTGTAGTTTTAATCGCATAACTTAGCCATCTTCTGGTCCTAGCACCGTCTGGAGACTGTGCACACTACTGTTGCAGTCATTGCCTGAACACTGAGAATAGATGTTTATCTAAAACAGAAGGCTCATCTACGCCCTGAAACAACAGTAAATCTCCTGCCATGGCTCAGCCCCATGGGGCAGCTGAGCACCGCACAGCTGCTTGTTCCCCTCCCCATCCCCTGGTGGGACCCATCCCCTGGTGGGGATGGGCAGGAGAGTGGGGAAAGGCAAACCTTGGGGTGGGCTACAGGCAACGTGCTGGGACAGCACAGGAGATGGGGGGAACAGCAACAGCAGGACTCATGACAAAATACACATTAGTGATAACAAAAAGTACTTATCGACCTTTGTAGCTGGACTTGATCCTTACAGGTCCCTTCCAACTCAGTATGTTCTACGATTCTATGACCAGACGACCAACTGGATGCTCATTCTGCACTCAGACCATCCCAAAGCTGCACCTTGTATGGGGGCATGATGTCACATGGTGTGGAAAACACCTTGGACCAGCTCAGCTCACCTGTGCTGGCTCCCTGGGAAAATTCACTGTCCTAGCTGAAACCAGGACATCTCCACAGAAATAATATGGCCTTTAGCATTCAGCATTTTTATTCCCTCTGCAGCAACAGCTTTATTTCAGCTTTTACATAAATGTTCCTTTAAGAGAACATGGAAACTTTCATAAGAGTTAAATATAAATGCAGCCACAAGACATTAGAAATTCCTCATCTATTTTTAAGCGTGACATGCTACAAGGTATCCGAACAGACCAGCAACAGAAAGACAAAGAATACTTTTTAGCCTGCCCTTCAAACTCTTCTGGGGCACTTTTAACCCATACAGGTATACAGTGGGGGAAGGGCACATTAAGGTAAGTATACAGGTAGCTAATATCTATCCTGTTAATTAATCAGTAATTAATTTGGAAATTTTTTTTCATTCTCACTATTTACTTGCACATGTGCCCCTGGCACAAAGACTGCTTGGTTGTAGTTTGAGGGAAAAAAAAGAATCCCTTCTAAAGTATATCTGTGAAGCTCAGATTGAACAGAGTAATTCTGAAATAATTTCAGAGTGGCACTGCTTTCAGAGGTGTTTTATCCAATATTTTGGGGATTTTTTTTTGTGAAAAAGACATATTTCGGTCTTCTTTCGTTCCTGCAGTATGGATGAGAAGTAATTCTATTCTTGGGAATAACAAATCATACTCACAGTACTCAGTATTAACACCTCATTAGGGGAAAAAGAAAATATTGAAACTAAGGTAAAATCTGCAGCAGAAACAAAAGATAGCAGAAACAACAGGACAACCGCTAATTACCAGAGCCAAGATCTGGGATACCAAGCAGCTGGGATAAGGGCAAGGAAAACAACTGCTTAACCTTAGTTTTGCACAGCCAGAGTAGCTTGCACAGTTCAACTTTAACCAGCCTAGACTTTTAGCATTAAGACAGAAGAGATAATGAGAAGTAGATTAGGTCTGTAAATTACAGACAGTTACAGGCTGGAAGGTGCTGTGAGCCCAGTCTATTCATGCCCACCTCCCTCACCTTGGGCCTGATCACAACCCAGCACCCCATTTCAACCTCCCAGGGACATGGGTCCCTGTTCCAGTGACATTACAGCAGGGGCAGTCTGCAGCTCCCTACTGTCCTGCTCCATGCCACACCAATTCTTGCAACATTCATTTATTAATGCTAAGTTTCTTCCCCGATCCAACTCGTTCTCTGTAAAGAAGGGTGTGGGGGACAGAGGAAGGCATGATGCTTGCATTGATATCCTGTTATTTGACACCAGATTTTCACTACACCTACTGCAATGTCACATGAGCACCCTGAAACACTCTGTATACCCTCAGCCAGTAATCTCTATTTCTTGATCCCAATTCAAGACGTGTTTTAATTAAGCAGTACTGGTAAAAATTACCAAGAGCTACACCAAAGAAATATGAAATCAATATTCTCTAAAGCCATCCAACAAATTAGCTGTTAAGCTTTGCAGTAACAGGGAGTTGTTAGAAGTTCAGAGGGGGCAATTGCTTATGGCAATGCAACAGCAACAAGTAGAGAAGAAACAGTTCATTATCTCAAAAAAATGCTGTCAAGAATCGAAGGGTTAGCAACATGGGAATGAAACTAGAAATCCAAATGAGCCTGTCAACTGGTCTCAGACTAATGGAAAACACAGACCAGACTCTGGTCAACAGGCTAAGGTCCAAGTGCACTATCTGCAAGCTCCTTCTGGTTCTCTCCTTGCATAAACTTCCACTCAATTATTCATTTCAATGTTTTTTGCAACATTCTGAAACACTACCTATGTAGCACAGTGATGGGAGATGGCCCAACTGGCTCTATTCAAGGGTTAGCACCTTATTCCTTATGACTTTGAAAGATGTGACCTGATGAACCAAATGAAATTAAACAGTCCCCAGAACAGCAGCCTTTATGGCAGACCTGTTAGGCCAGAGTATCCAAGCATAAGTGAATAATTTTGTCATTGAATGAAACACAACTCAACTTTTTCCAGTTCATTCAGTCTCTCTGGTTAGCTTCATTTTGCTGAAAGCAGTCATCCCTGCTAACTCACTTCTGTGAGAACGACTCCAACTCCTTGACCACATTCTGTCTGACAAGAAACATTCTCGACCCAACTTTCGAGAGCGGAGTAGAGATGTCTGACAAGTTAAACACTTGGGATGGATTTTGCATCTTCCAGCATTTGCTCCAACCTGTCTGATGATTTCTAGCAACCAAGATTAATAAAATTTACAGTCACGTTAGTACGTTTTTGCTAGCAGACAGAGCAAGTCTGGACTTTTGTATCCAAAAGTAGAGCGTGAGGCAGAGAAGTGGTGTCCTGGGACTTGACAACAGTTGCGCATTTCCTCCCACTCCCTCCTTTTTGAAAAAGATCTTGTCTAGTGCCATTTGGCACCTTTCAGGCCTAAGCACTTCCTTAACTGTTAAGCATCTACTTTTGTAGTGGTAGGCAATAGCAAGCTGCATTTAATTTCCAGGGAAGCATATAGTTTACATGAGCCAGAGGGAAACACCTGCATCTCTCTGGTCTTAGTATGCTCATGGCTGCATATCAGATCAAAACATAACTGATGTCAAAGAGACACAGGTGCAGGAAGCTTGCTCCAGCATTCATTTCCACAATATCCTTTTAAAAGGACAGCTTATCCTTTGCTAACTACACTTAGGAGAGCTGCTAACTGCTCAAATGATTTTTCTCTCTAACATATGTTTTAACTAAATGCCACTATAAAATTACAGTTTGAGAAATGCTGCATGGCATGCCAAGAACCTGACTTGCTCCTCTTAAAGTTTAGTCTTCAGAAACCATCTGTACTGCGACAAGGAGCAACACTACTTGTCCAACCAAGTTAGAAGCTTTGCCGAGTTATCTCATTCTCCACCATGCTATTCAGTACTGCATTCGGCGGAGTCTGAGCTAAACCACTGCTCTAACACAGAAGGTTTCAAAATACTCTTCTACCAGTTTCTTAGTTCATAGTGTAAGATACAATTGAATGGAAATGCAAAAGTAATTCAACATATCAGGGAAAAATTGCCAATAGGATAAGTGTTAACACCAAAACACAGACACACATTTATTAAATGTTGGCTTCTCCCAAGCTATAAAACATAACAAAACAGCAATTTCTCCCTCAAACATTATCCAATTATTTCCTGGAATAGTTCTTACCTTCATTAAAGGCAATTTAAGACTAATTTTTTTCTAAACAGTGGCAAAAACCCTACAGCAGCAGGAAGACCACAGTCCTACACCAGCCTGGAACAATAAAGCCCTCTAACTCTGCCCAGGGAGCACACCGAGCACCTGGACCAAGTCCCAGCGTAGCAGCAGTTCAGGTTACTACTGCCCTCCCTTCAGCTATTGCCTCACCTGTGCCAGTGGTGAGCAATACCTGCTAACACAAACCAAGCAGACCACATCCTTGCATAGTATGCGCCTCAGTGTAAAAAATCTGCTAATCCACACTAGGTCAAGCTAATGTGCTACTGGAGGACCTGAGAGATGGGAACAATATTTAAGTCATCCATCCACACCTGTTTTGTCACTGCCTGCTGCTTCATTGACAACGGTGATAAGCTTTATTAGAAGTTACTTGCTCAAAATAAGGGAAGGGGAAGTGAAGAATACAGGAGAAACTTACCCTATTCTTATGTCAGAAAACAAGTTAAATATATATAAAATTTTGGGTCGCACATGTGAGGTGATATAAACAATATTTTCTAAGCCCTATGCTTCCAACAGTGTGGAAGAGATGCTTGTACTAATGGAATGAGCATACTACACCACTGAAATAAACTGAAGTCTACCAAAAGGAAGTCACAGTAGAAAAATAACTGAGAAGCATTTCACTGTACCACTACCACTGTTTTTCTAGGAAGGTTCTACAAGGTACAGCACACGAGATATCAGCATGGCACATCTAGTAATTCATAGTGAAACCAAAGAATAAACACTATTTGAACATCCACGCTGACTTGAAAACTCAATGATTTATTTCTGCATATAAATCCACACACATACATGCATACAGTCAAGAAGAAACATAACAGCCTTTACATTTTTAAGATCAGTTCAGAAATAGGAGTCATACAGTGTAACAACTGCACCAAAATTACTTCTTTGAAAGTTGTGGTATTTCAGATACTAGTAGACAATTCACAGCAAACTCTCTCACTAGTTACTTTTTCAGCTGTGACTCTCCTTGACCTTTTTCTTAGTAATACTGCACACTTTTTGAAGTGAACAGTCTGATTTGAGCCACAGTAGTAAAATCTAGCTTCAATAAACATCACCATGAAACCTGAAGCAGTAGAGACAGGCACCTGTTAATGACAAATATCTTTGGTAAAAAAGATGACTCATAACTGGCCAAATAGATTTTTAATCTAATATCTAAAGCATACACAACTATTGAAGATCCCTTGCCAAAGTGGTTTTGGCACACAAAGGAAGAGATGGATACTGAACATGCACTGAACTGGGTCAGACAGAAAGGTCAATCTGTCTCTGAGCTCTGGCTGACAGTGCTAGACAGCAGATGCCTTTTTGGCACTGTTACATCTGACTCTGAAGAAAAGCACACCTCTCAAAAAGGACTACTATCATACCCTTGTCATTTTCTCTTACCTTGAAGCCACGTAGCTATTAGTAAATACCTGTTTGAAAAGCAAACTCCATTATGTAAAGCTCCATCTGCCACCAGGGTGACCTTTCGCTATGTAAAGCTATCCCTATTTCAGATGGATAAACCTCAGCTTCGGCTTTCATTACCCCACTCCACTGGCCTATAATAGTGCAGACTAGCTTGAATTAGTTTGGCGGTCTCTCTTTCCAAAATAGGCACCACTGATAAAAAACATCTTTTGGCAAGAACTCACATTGCTTTTAAAAAATCAACAGAGTGAAAAATATCCCCAGGCACTACCTCACACGAGGGAGGTACATCCATGGTTTACTGTACCCATCCTGTCTGCTGCTTCACTGACACAACCCAAACGGCTCTTTCTCTACAGCCTTCAACTCCAGGTAATCCCTCGTGACATCCACGGGCACTTTCCCAAAGCACCCTTCTAGCTCAAAATCTCTGCAAAAGGTACGTCTCCCTTTGAGCCTCTTAGCTGAATTTGTCCATGATTCAAGCAGGCTGCCAGTAGGTAGGCAAACAGCTATCAAGCCAACTAGTACTAAATACCATTTGATTGCTTAAATCTCTCTTTCTATATCCATCTCACCCATTCAACACACAAGACCACAAGCTCTGGAGAACTGAAATTTTATTGCTGCACTCCAGCATCAAGAACAACCAACCAACAATGTCTCATTTCTGGAAGGACCCAGGGAAAGATTGTTTTTCTCGTTTTTCTGGCAAGGCCAAGCAGTTAATCTTATAATTTTCACTGGAAAGAGCAGCAGAGAACAAAAACCTCTCTGCAAGTTGATCAAGTACCCACCACAGTGGGTAAAACAAACTGCCAAGTGACATATAACAGGACCCCTGCAAAGGAATGCAGGGTCACGGTACACTATCTTACACAATGATTTATTCCTTTAAAAAGTTGTAAGAGTCAGGGGATAAAGTAGGTGGTCATGTCACTCTTCATATAACACGTCTGCACTGATATGGTGCACTCACCTAGACTGTCTTTTGTGACAGCATTGTCAAAATCCACAAAAGTATCAGTAACTGACAGATGACTACGCTGTGTGCTTGTAAAATGCTACTTACTATTTCTCCTGCACTGGCAGGAGGAAGAGATTCCATACACCAAAGACTTTACAAAACTGTAGATGAGCTTGTTTTTTCCTCATCTGTTCAGCCCCTTTTGGTCTGTGCTTGAACTGGAAGAACACCCTTCAGAGAGCATGGTCCCTAGGGTGCTTCAGGTTTCTCATCAGCCCTGACTGCTCGGTTAGAGTTTGTCCATGGAGAAAGTTTTAGTTACATCATGCTGGAATTTGGCAAGAGTCCTGGCACTTAATTAAACAGCTGGTTTTTGAAGCAAAGCCCACTGTAGGACAGACCAAGAGACACAGAGGTCTGATGATGTGTCTCATAACAGCTCTTTCCCTACGGCCCAGTACTGACTTTGTGAGCAACCCTGTTCTACCAGGAACGTAACATTTCAGATCACTGGGTGCCTACAACCAGACTAAAGGGGGTGGGCTGCACCCAGGAGTACAAAAGCCACTCACATTTTCCAAGAACAGCGAGAACTGTAGTTGACTGACTTCAGGCAAATTAAAGCTGTATAGCCAGTGTTAGGAAACAATTATCTGGGGCCTTCCCAGTTGCCTTCTGCTGTGAACAACGGTCCACAGAATAGACTTGACACCACATTTCTAGGCACTTACAAATGCAAGGCCCAACAGGAAGAAAATTAAATAACAAGCATGACTGCCAACTAGGCATTTTTACCTAGAAAGTGACTTTTTCCTGAAGTTACAGGGAAAGGCCAGCACCCACTAGAACAGTTTAAAGACCTCTTGTTTTAACATAGAATCCCTAGCCATGCTGTTGGTTCTGGAAGATAACTTTTAAACTTCATTCCTATGATCAAGCTCTACAACTTCTGGTTTTAGCCTTTTTTTCCCTCCCATGACTGAATTATATCCCTCTGAAAATCTGTAGAGGGTTCCAGGGTGACTCCCCAGAAGCACACACAGCATAAGCACATCTGTCCAGAACATCTGTTCTACCTCTGGGACACAAAACTGGTTTCTAGTTTCACAGTCCTGAATATAACTGTCTTAAAGGAAGTCTACATGGAAGGTAGAGTTCCCACTTTCTCCAAGCACTCTAACAGCAATTTCCTACAGATGTTCTGGTTTACATCAGCCATTCTGCCACTCTAAATAAGATCTTTCACACAGGTTCTAGTATTCTTCTATAAAAAACACCAAGAAAAAAAAAAAACTTTCCCCAATGTACAGTAGCATTTCTCCTTCCCCCAGCTATACACCACACCATTATAACAATCTGTGGTCAGTTTAGATTCAAGCAATATATTCTTAGTCCTTCTTAGCTGCCTCCTCCTCAGTGAGATGCCCACTAAATATTTTACTGTAATGGTCTCCTCCCTGCAGTACTCAGCATTTTGCATCACTGTGTTAATCCCTGCTGCAGGAGGGGTGTTTCCCATCATTATTCACAAATTTCTGGAGATCATCTAGTTCAAAGTCAATAATGAAAATGTTAGTTGAGACAGGTCTCTGAGGGAACAGCATTAGTAACATCTCCATTGTGATAATTCCCTCTTGAAAATAACTTATTACACCCTTCACATCAGCCAAGCTTTTGTTCACCCAAAGACAAGGCTCATTTCATTCTCCATTTTTTCCTCTCAATAGGAACTTCTCTCAGAGGATTTGATTAATTCACACAGGCACAGCTAATGCAGTAAATCTAATCAATCGTCTTATATTCCAATTAGAAACAACCCACCTTTGCCAAAATAGCACCTCTTGTTTGAGTTCACATTTAACTCTTTTGCTTGAGGTCTCACTTTCAAAACAGACAGAATTGGAAAAGATCAGGCCAAATGATCAATGAATTATTTCCCACTGAGTACTTAATTTCTCCTTTCTCCACTCAAATCACCACCATCTGCTCCCCAAACCAGGGGGCTACCAGAAAACTGCTGCTATACTGTTTCACTTTCTTTGCATTTGCTAAGCTACAGTAGAGAGATCACTGGGCCTGTATGGCAGAGGATTACCAGCCCAGGCAAGAAGGTGATTCTGAAGGAGGGCTGAAGGGTTACACAAACAAACTGTGCATGAAGTTTATTTTCTTAAGCCCTCATAAGGCCTGTGACAGGCAGGATCTGCACAGGCTGGCCTCACAACTTGGGAAAATTCAAACTACCAAGGCAGTAGGACTTGCATGCTCAGAGGCTAATGTCCTGTCCCAGGAGACAGGTTTGCAAGAACTACTGGGTCTGCTGGTGGTGGGGAAGGAGATGAGGCAGCACAGTTGCCACCAAGAACACCAGGTCAAATAAAGACTCTTAAGGCTGATTTACAGTCAAAACCCATAAATAAGAACTTTAAACTCTTGTCAACTAAGATTTATACTTTCACATGTAAAAACTGAAAGCTAAGCCTGCACAAATGCTTGCACACACATCCCCCAGTAACACTGATAATACCTGCAGCTAAAATACTTGAAATGCTATGAAAGCCAAAGTATTTGCTTGAAGACTAACCCACATTTTCGAGAATGCCTGATATGGTATACAGACTATAGCGATCCAAATGTATGAAAAGCTTCGTATGAGAACCCATTAAATTGAGTCATCTCCAGACAAAGCACCTTACAGGGAAGATGTGAAGTTCTTCTGTCTTTACAAGCACGTTGCATGTTCAAACAAAAGTTTATGTGAATTGGGAACCTTTTAAAAATTTTGCTGCTGTATACAACAGCTGCAGTGTGGTATTATAAGTTGCTTCCATGCCAAGACTTGGTTTCGATAGGACTCAGTAGCAAATGCTAAATTTCAAATGTAATCCCATGTACCATATCGGATTTTAAATTCTTCTATGCATCAGCATTTTAACTCTGAAGAGACAGACTTAAAATGGAAGCTAAAATTCTCCACAAAAAAACCAGCTAAAGGCTGTCAAAATTGATATGACTGCAATGATTTCAAGACACAGTTAAATACACCATGGAAGGCAGTACTTATGAAATCAATTTCTGCTGTCAAGATTAATAACAGCAGATTATTATTTTCCATCTGTTTGAAACCAATGCTAACTCTATTTCCTGGGTCTTGGCTACAACTAAGCCAACAATTTCCACTCTACCCAAGCAAGAAGCAATGGGAGCCCTGGTGACCTTGAGCAAACACCTTTTTCTGTACACCAGCATTTTAGATGAGGCTTTTGGAATGTGTTTCCACTAGTGACCACTATTAACTTGCTACACCTGGAGTCAAGAAAAGTACTGGCAGGATGGCAAGACAGAGCACAGCTGAAATAAGAAACACATCTGCTTATACAAAAACTTACACCACTTAGGGCCAGCAAGGTAGAAGTGTCATATCTCATCTCAGGAAGTTCCACCTCCCAATCTCCTTTCAAACAAGTGTGTAGCTCCATAAGTACTAGAAAATTACATATATTCTATATATAGGTACCCAACCAATGTATCTACATTCTTCTGATTAGTACTTACATTTGAGTCAGAATTCTTAAAAAAGCATTGAAAGTTGTATCTACAATCTGACTTCAAGCATATACTGTAACCTATTATGATTTAGCATTTCCTACTCTGTTTCTAAACTCAGTCAGAAGCAGTCACGATGTCCTTTTGCATTCCATCATCAAATTTTAAACATAAAGAATCCATATGTTTATTTTTCTTTCTGTCATGTCAAAGGTTCCAGAACTTTCATTAAAGGATACAAAATTTTGAACAAGACCTTTCTAAACCATGACTGGGATACTATATATCCGTTACTGTGAAAAATTCATATTACAAACCCTTCAGGGTCCACATATATTTTAGGAGCTCTTTGATGCCATTCACACTGGAGCTACCCAAGGACACCTCTACAGAACCAAAAACTGTTACAATGAATGCTAAGTGTTTCCCCTAGTTACTCTGACAGCCCAGCAGACCTGTTTCAGGGCAGGGTGGCGTGGGTGGAGGAAGAATGATGTTTTAATAAACTAGAGCTCTGTCATGTCTATAAATACTGGGGTCCAGGTAGTTACTTGTATCACCACCCTGATCTTCAGACAAAACCATATTAAAAAGAGAGGTATTGGTCAGTTGTGCATCTGAATAGCAAAGCCCTGAGAAAAACAACTTAATCGGGGCTTGGTGTGGGCTGCTGTTAGCTCAAGTAGGAGAGGTTTTGAACAGCCTAGACAGACTGCTTAAACTTTGCGTCCTGTGCCTGCAGCCAATGATTTGAACAAGGATATGAACAGAAACAGAAAACTCATGACAAAATCAAGCCTTGATGCAGAACTTCTCTAATAAAGACATAGCCAAGCAGAAAATAACAAGAGTTTATATATAAACTCTTGTTAAAAAAACCAAACAAAACTTTTATCTTTATTTTCTCAGTGCAGGAAGTCTGAATGCCTGATTGGAAAGTTTCCTGAACACCTAGCCACACTGGGAGTACACTTATATCTACTTAGGCTATCATCTTCTGTATCGTATTTTTGATTTGTGTGTGAAGTCTCAACTGCATCTTACTATTATATTTTTGGAATTTGTCTTTACAATTTCCATAGTGATTTTTATTAAAATGGGGGGGTGGTGGTGGTGGTGGTGTGGGTTTTTTGTTTGGTTTTTTTTTTTTAAATCAATAACTGGTAAATCATGCCAGTACTTAGCTTTTAAGACAGACCTGACATTTAACTAAAGCATATCTGGATTGCTTCTGTATTTCCCAAGTTACATAACCAGAGTTGTATCTAACATTCAACACAGTCGATTGAAAAACTTCTCAGTCCTCAATTTACACTTTTGCAGAACAAGTTTCCCTGGACTCCCAGTTTGAACCATCTAGTACAGCTGTTTGCTGGCTTAGGATGGGGAGAGCCAGGGTTTACAGAACAGTCGGTGTTTCCAGGTCCTGGCTGCTCAGTTTAATCCGGAGCATTAACACAGGTTCCCTGATGTGGGAAGCAGCCATGCTAACATGCCTGCAGGTATCTGACATCCAGCTACCAGGAGCTGTTACTGCTGGGAGACGCAAAGCATGAACAAATGGGCCAGTAATGAGAATACTACTTGGAGAAGAGCGGTAGATGCTGACAGTACTCAGCTTTTAGTAAAGTACCTGAAATTGAGTACTTAGCATTCTTCTTTCAAGAGCATAGTCCAGGAGAGAGCAACAATCCTCATTAGCTCTTAAGAGAAATATGACCTGCAATTAAGCCATTACTAACAGACATTCGTTCAGATATGGAGCATCCCACTTTGCGATGGGAAAGAAAACCCTCCAAATCCCTTTAGTCCGGTATTGCAGGAAACACTCACTGTACAAAAAACAGCGTTCAGGAAAGCAAGCCCAAGCAGGATTAGATAATTACAAACAGAGACACATACAAGTTATGCAGATTTGAGTCAGCACTGTTATCATGCTACAAAATCTGCTTTTTGCAGGATTCAGCCAATAATCACAGATAGTAAATGTGTCCATTTGCCTGACTTCTATCCTTACCAAGAAGGAAACATACATCTCACAATCTTACTCTCCTTAAACCCCTGGAAAGTCTTCAAGTCCATAAAGGAATTCTGCATAAGTTATTTGAAATACATAGGCCAGACCAACTTTAGAAACTTAGTGATGTCCATTAGCAACAACATTTCTTCCCATGCAAAACTTACATATAGAGAAGGATCTCATTTTAGACAATTACACCAGCAATAAATGGATTCTCCAATGCTACTTTACCTGAACTAAGGAAACCACCATAGACTACATTTGAAAATGCCCTTTTCCCCCTGTATAAGCCAAAACTAAGAGGGCTTATAGTTATACCTGGCTGGTAGATTATCCCTAAATCTACCATCAGTTTTAAAGGTGGTCTCACTTGTGGAGACTTTCAGAAGACAAGCATATCTTCTGCATACAAACAGAGGCTTAGACTTGCAGACAGTCACTCTCAGTGAAAGTTGTTCCAGTCATACCCATCAAGCCCAAGCCAGGGGTTGGAGCTCCAGCAGTCCCATGCGGCACAAGTAGAGTATTTGAGAAAAAACTATTCCAGAGAAAGATGAACTCAAGCAACGATACGCTTCAAAGCTTTTACTGTAAAAATGTTTTATAAAAACCTTCCCTTATTTAGAGCTATTGAAAACAGATGAACAATAAAAATGGTTATGCAGGAAAAATAAAAAGCTTCGAAAAAGGCAGCGTTATTTCTTATGGTCCATAAATCCAATAGTTAGGGATGTACTGTACATGTGACAAAATTGAGTTTCCAGAACTGTAGAAGGGTCCTTTATAGTTCAATGCAAAGTCACAGAGCTTCTACTTCTCTCAAGATGAAAAAATGAATTGTTCACACAACTAGGTAAATACATTGTCTCAAAACAATGCTGCACTTTTGGAGTAGAGCTAGAAAAGCAGCATTATACAGCAAGGAAAAAAACCCCACACCCTCTCTAATGAAATTTCTCATGTTGATGCTGCTCTGGTGCTCAACCACAAGGTGTTGGAAACAAACATTTGCAAATAACTGTGGTGATACTTGATCACAATTTGCAGGGTTTAATTTTTAAGCACAAAATACTACTTCAGCTTTTCACTTCTATTGACTAGCTGTAGTATTTCAAACAAGGAACAGTGAAGACCCAACACTCCCCCTATCTCTACTTCAGATAGAAGTCATATCCCTAAAAAAACAAACCAAGCCAAAAAAAAATCTAGTTTATGTGTTCTGTCAAATAACTCTTCATGTGATTCCATTAAACTATTCTTTCTTTGGGATTCACTAGGGGTTACTGTAGAAGATAGGGCACCAAGCTACAGGGATCTCATTTCAGCCAGTACAAGTACTTCAGGCTCTATGTAAATGTACTTTCAGGAATGTCTTTAGAGAGAGTAATCTTGCCCATAGAGCCCTTTTCTTCCAGTTTCTAATGGCAGTAACAAAAGTGGGATTTTAATTTAAATCATTAGTTGTTGGGCACACACACATAGTCACTATGCAAACCCTGAGCTCTCAGCCCCGAGAGCTGAACACCATCTGTACAGTCAACCCACAGCACTTCTTAGGGAAAGAGCAACGAATTAGTACTCAACTCTGACAGAAATAAAACACCACAACACACAGAGTCTCTCCCCAGTAGAAACCAATACAAAAAAGTACTGCTCTGAAGGACAAACAGACACCCACATGTTGCAGAGGAAGGCAGTACAGGTCAAGTACATGTTTTAGGTTAGCAGAAAGCACACTAACAAAACCCAAAGAATCAATCACCATTTGAGGTTAGTATCAACCAAAAATAAAGACATTTAAGTCTAAATGGCATTTTTACATCACACATGTGCAAACAACATTTTAAGATTAAAAAGT
>VZTU01012571.1:5416-22628 GCA_013400835.1 Zapornia atra | reverse complement strand
AACAATTTATTTTATTGTCACTAAACATTCAAAGAAGCAGCAACTCTAGCCTATTTGCTATGGCTAAATGCCCAGATTTAATTTTTTTATATATTTCTCATGCAGCTGTTTAACCTAGAGATCAGAGTTTTGGCTGCAAGAAAAACAGAAGGCAGAAAATGCAAACAGCTTCACCTTGAGGAAAGGGGACTTGCAAACCTGGCAGGTCATTTATCTTCACAGCAACATAGGTTAAGTTTCACCAAGCCTAGAGATTCCCAATTAGTCGGGGCAATACAGGATCATCCAGTATTTTAACATCAATTTCCCCACACTTAGAATGTGTCCTTAGCATCCTCCATGACCAACTGCAACTCTAACTAGCAAGAGGAAGTCAAGACCATTTATTCTACTAAGAGAAAGTGGAAGTAAATCCTGCCTACAAACTTGCCTGCAGCTCTGGTACCTACTTGAGAACTTGCCTACATAGTTAGGAGATTTTGGCAGAGGGGAGGAGAGGAGGTTTCTCCCTTTTCTACTTGATAATTTGCCTTTGAACATCTGGCTTCATTTCCCTCTGCTTTTCTGGAATGAAGGAGCCTTGATCCAGTTCTCTCACTGGATTTACGAGAAATGTACAGCAGAGACCCAGTGGGCAGCAAGGCCCAGTTCTGTCACTCCTGAATTTTCCTTTGCTTCAGAGGAGTTTGCCGGCTGCTATAATTTAGTTGGCTTTTCTTATTTCCTGTGCCTCTCAGACAATAAACAGAAATATTCCAGACATTACTTTTTGTCTGGATCCTAAGAAGTGTTTTCAAAACAACACAAGCGCTGGCAGTGCCCACTCGTCCACACTTCTACTCGAAATACACAGCAGAAGATAAATACTTTTGAGGAGGCCACTATGCAATTAAGCAAGTGAAGAATAGCTTCTGACCCACTTCAGTCTACTCAAAATGGATTAGGAGGTGTAAGGGAAAATTCTTCAGGATGTTAAGCACTTCTGGACAGTCTGAACTACATCAGCAGAGAAAAACCCACTACTTGAGCTGCAAAGAGTCAAGTAGCAGTTGCAACCAGCTAGCCATCTCCACACAGGAGCATGTTTAATTTACTTTAATAAACGTTTTATTTACTTTAAAGAAAACCATAGAAGTATAAGGAGCTGTTGTCAGGCCTTACAAGAAGGCAACCAGAGTAACAGTGAATCCAGGAATCAGAGACAACCAGTGATGTTCATGTCCCAGAATGCAATAAGGTGAATCCGGACTAACTTTAGATTGAAGTTGGCTTTCGGCTGCAGAGAGACAATTTGAGAGGCAACTCTCGAAGGAGTGATACCAGATTTGACCTCAAATTACAAATTTAAATTCCTTTGGCAGCTTCTGGATGGATTCATTACCTGTTCTGTTTTAATTTAATTCAAACATTCAAAGCCCTACCTGGAAAAATGAGACCATCTCTCCTGCCACTTACCTGAATGGTGTTATCTACTCGTACAGTGTTATCAAATCATAAATCCATTACACTTCAGAATAAATCTCTGTGTAAGTGGCAAATAAACTACAAAACACAAGAACTCTCCATTTGCCACTCACAACTGATATGATTTCTTCATAGGAGTGTTCTTAAGTCTACCATAAAGACTCGGCCATCAAGAAAAATCAAGCTATTTATATTCTTCCCCAACCTAGTTAGAAAGCACTGAAGGACTGTCTGATGCGTCAGATCCTTGAGGTGTCTGACTATGGCCAAACAGGAAAGATAATATTAAGCTACTCTTGTTCTTTTTCCCTATTGGGAAAGAAAAGATAAAAGTTAGTCCTTTAGTAAATGGAAGACAGTAACAAATTTGTTTAAGTTCACAAAATGCTATGATTGCACAGCTCCACTTTATAGGGGTTACTCTGCCACTGCTCAGATGCAGTATCCCTGTCTCCATCACAGAATGCAAGAGAGTCCACCTGTTGCATTTGGGGGTCTCATCTCATCACCAGAGGAGCAGCAGACTAAGAGCATGTTTCGTCAGTAAACAAACTGTAATTCCCCATCTTTTCAAAGGGTTGTAGCCCTATAAAAATAGATCAGGGCTGTCAGACTTTGCTGGGTCAATTCAATGTATGGCATTAAAATATATTAACAGAAAGCACTAGTGTTAGCATCATTTGTGTGTTTTGAATACATTGCAAAACAAATCACACTCTGCTTTTCATGAAGCTACTACTACTAGACCTTTTAATACCTGGGAAGGGTGTGTGTAGATATAAACCTGTTAACAAAAAAACACCAGCAAACAGACAGCAATGCTGAAAAGAATGCATATGTAAAAATCAGAGTTTAAGATGCATACATCTCTTGAAGACTACAGATTCTGCCTCAATTTTTGTTTTTCAGTCTCACGTAAAAAAGCCAGAGTGAATCTCTTTTCCTTTCCTTCTAAGCTAAAGTTACAAAAACATAATGGCAAATTGTTTATGAAAAATGCAATTAGTTGGTTTCTGGTCTGCTGGCAACTGGAATTATCAGAACTCAGCTGATGCATTTCAGAAGATAGCCAGGATTTAATGACTTTCCTGTGTAACTGATGTGGGCCTGACAGTCTCAAGAAAAATGACAGTAAGTTTGGTTTCCGGTGTCCTTAACACATACTATTCTTGCATCACTTGTGCTGGGATGTTTGCATTTTAACTTAAGGCACAACTCAATAGATTTGACTGTCCCTATCAGAATACTGCATTTTAATTTTTAAAAAAGGTAATAATACAGTTCAATTACTCTAATGAAGTGTCTCAGAAAAGCCATCCATTTTAGACCACAAAAGTCAATGCTAATCACAGAAAACTGAAATTCCTATTCTCGACCCTAACCCTTTAAAGCCATTTTACTAGAACCAGATTAAAAACTATTTTGAGGATTCTTATTGGAATTTTAGAGGTTAAAATTTTAGAAATTCCATTAACTTAGCACATACAACATTAAGAAGAAATAGGGGCTTGAAGCAGGTTGTGAATGCAATTTATTTTATTTTTAATACTACACTGTTAAACTAAAGGCCAGAATATCAGCAGCAATACATAGTGTGAATACACCAAACTCGTTGTATACATTGACCTTGTAGAACTTGAAACTTTAAAACCAATTTCCTAAAGAATTTTGCTGTTCAGCTATTTCTAGTCTCACCATACAGCTTTGCAAAAGTCAAAAATATATTACTCATGTTGTATGTAGTCTTGGTATCACTAACTCACAACTTGAGGCTGGCAAACTCAAAACCTAAATACATTAATTAATATATTGGGAGGAGGGCTGTTTTTATTTTTGGCTGATTTTGTTTGGGGGGGGTGGGATTTTTTTTTTTTAGCTTTTTGTGGATCTATCATGAAGGATGATTTTTAAAATACATGAAGTCTTTGTTTTAAAAAAGCAGTAGCTCTTGTTCTAGAGGCAATAGGCTGAGCCATACCGCGAGATAGGGTCCCGTTCTCAAAACTAATGCAAATTCAGCTTTGATGTCACTGTAGAATAGCAGAGAACACTTCATGTAATTTGCTCGTCTTCTACTATATCATCCAGACACACAGTAAAAACAGGAACATCCTAGTTAATTAGTGAAACAGATAATAGGTCAATCTGCAAGCCATTAATTACACGGATGTTTTCAAGCAGAGAAGTGTCTGCTAAGTATCTGCTAAACATCTCTTGTGTGGCCCGGGAAAGGTTTTCTCTTAATCTCCTATATACACAGACCTTTCCACTGCATCCCCACCTCTCCGCACTTTCAGTTTTAAGACTCAGAAGATTCTAGAATCCATAGTGAGATTATATTGGGTTGGGTTTTTTCTGATGAAACTTCCTGTTGTCAAGTCTAAAGCAAAAAGCTCTTATACAAGAATCCTCACGTTGGAGCGGCGTTATGTTGTTACAATGCAATTAATGCTGGGAAAGAGTAATCTCCCCTTCAAATCCACTTAGAGCACCCACCGTTTGTAAAGCAGGGGAGAGTAGGTGGAATGGCTTTGTCGGTTTTAATTCTGACATCCACTACTATCGGCTGCAGAGCAGTCCTCAGTCCTCCTACAACCCCACTCGATTTAAGTAGCTGTCATCTGTGTTGGCAGATCACACCCAAACCGACGTGGGTGGAAGGGGAATAGCAGCAGTTCTTGCTCATAAGAAAAAGATTTTTCGTTGGACCCCACAGAACCTCAAACAGATCAAGTCCCAACCAGGTGGCATATACCTGCAAGAACCACTGTAAGTGCTGTCCTACTGCCTACTAGGTAAAGATTTGTGTGAAAGTCTGAGGAGCTCCAGAGACACCACCCTCTTCCCCACCCTGCCCTTCCTTACTCTGGCACGTAAAACAAGCTTCCTCATCAGCCATCTAGGACTAGATTACCTCAGACCAACAGGCAACTGCCATGGCTCAGCCCCATGGGGCAGCTGAGCACCACAGCCTCTCATTCCCCTCCCCATCCCTCCGTGGGACGGGCAGGAGAAGGGGCAAAGGCAAACAGCAGGGTGGGGTACAGGCAGTGTGCTGGGACAGCACAGGGAGGGGGGACCAGCAACGGGGCTTATGACAGAGTATACACAACAGCAATAACACAGAGCACTGCACTGACACAATGCCACACCCAACGCCCAGCCAGACACCCACTGCCCCTGAGCCACTCGGACACAACCAGCCCCTTTTACAGGGAGTCATGTCACATGGTGTGGAAGCAGCTCTGCTCACTGTGCTGGCTGCTTGGGCAAGGTGACTCTGGCCTGGCCAGAACCAGGACAGCAAGCTTGATCTAGCATACTCGTTAGTTTTTGAACTAGACTCCTCATTATTTCTGAAGAATGCGACCTGCTGGGAGACTTGACCATGTGAGGTAACAGACTCATCTTATGCAAAGCAGTTGGTTTTGAGTATGAGCCAGCAGGCTTGAGGGCTCTTCACAGGGCTGCCCAACAGTCAAGTGCCATCACTTTTAGCCCTTGGTAAATACAGGATTTGGCCAACTATCAAAGAAAAACAGATTAATACAGGGATTTTGTCCACACTCCACTCGCTACCCATAAACCAGCATCTATGGGGTTAAAGCAAGTTTGCATGAGGATTCTTTTTGTCTCAAGTGCATAGTTAGAGACCTGGCCTTGGCTCCAGAATGACTTCTAAGTTTCACAATCCTTCACAATTCGTCTTACATTTCCTCAAAGCCATAGATGACTAGGGTTAGAAGCAAAGCAGTTATCAGTACTGCTCAATTCACAAAAAATCCCAGGCTCTGAATCCTACTTACCACACTCCTTTCAGCCAAGTGCTGATACCTCAGTTAGGAGTAAAATTGAGGAAAACAAGAGTAGGATTAATTGGTGCTTAAAAGGCACAAATAGACAAACCGCACAGCACTAACAGCCAGCTCTGCTGTGTGAAAGGCTCCTGTGTCTGACTAGACTTGTTCTGGTTTACATTCTAATCCTGTGGAAGCCAAACTTCACTTTCTAGGAATGTTTTTGCTCATGTAGGGACTTAATGAAGAAACCCTACACTTTGGTGAAGGACACCGAGATGGTGAGAGCAGGAGATCTTACCCACAGAAGGGCATGAATGTATTTTTAATAGAAAACAAAGCCAGGCAAAATGAAAGCTGGAAACCCAGAAAGGTCTGCAACATTTGCTTGTGCCCAGCTTCTGCTGCCAACATTTCTTCCTGTGCTTGAAAGAGCTAAGATGGTTCAATTCCACCTTGTTACCTGAACCTCAGCTAGAAGTGCACATACCATTTTTAAGGTGCTAGACAGTCATTCTAGTTCAGCCCTCAGGGTCAGAAGTACAGTTGGATATACTGCATGCTTTCACAATGAGAAGCTAATAGCATCATCACCAAAACCCCAAATCAAACTACAGTCCTTCAATCAATTGTTTCCCAGGCAGCCCAACAGAAACTGACCCTCCTGCTTGCTCCCAAGCCCTGCGCTACCTCTGGATAAACTGTAGCCCATGAGCAGTCGGGTAGTTTCTCAGATACAAGAAAAGCCCTCTCACAAGCAGCTTCTGGAAACCAGAGGCAAAGCTGGAAAAATTAGTAATTGTTTGAGGGAGAGGAAGTCCCACATTCACCTTTGTTCCAGCAGTTCCTGGCAAGAGAAATAAATACCCACAGCAAGCATTCATGTTTCTCCACAAAGACAACCACACAGTGCAACAAAAGGTACACCCACATGGGAATACAGAGTCACCATTTCCCAAGAGAAGTGAAAGCATAAGCAAAATATTCTGCTCATGACTAATGAGAGCCAAAGAAAATTCATACCAGCCTATGCTGTGTAGTCTTTACATAAAACAGGTTTTCCTTCCATTTGTAAGAGCCACCCCTAAAATGTTCAAGCATAAAAAGACTTTAATTCAGGCACTGTAGATACAGTTCCAATCCCAGCATCTTTAATAGACCTGATTATGCCACAGGGCATTTAACTTTGTCTTGCTAGAAAGTCACCCCCTCTCCCACACAACAATATTGCTATTGTTGAAGCAACAGTCAATGTTAACAGCTGAGTTAACTTCAAGGTATTTATTTTTGATACTTGTCGTGGTTTTGCGAGGTTGGGTGCTGGAAAAGAACAGGGGTGCACAAAATGGCTGCTATGAGGAGCTGCAGGAATTCTCTGGAGCTCCAAAATGTAAACAATCCAAGGCCAGAATCATTGTTGACCGGGGCCAGGCCAGTAAGAGATAGTCACAGCGCCTCTGAGAATCACATATAGGAGAAAACAACCCGGAAGCAGCTGCATTTTGCCACCGGAGAAGGGAGTGAGAAGATGTAACGAGCTGTACAGACACCAAGGCCGGGAGGGGGAGTGGGCACCCCAGGTGCCAGAGAGAAAGATGCCCCTGCAGCCCGTGGAGAAGCCCCATTGTAAAGGCCGAGACCCCACCTGCAGCCCGTGGAGGGGCTCCACGCNACAGCTGAGTTAACTTCAAGGTATTTTTTTGATACTAAAGCCAAAATGCAAACTCCATTGCTGAGTAACACCTACCAATACTCAAAATATATTGTGTAATACATGGCTTTAAACGTAAGATACTAAACTGAAGGATCTACTAGCACATTAGAGCATTAAAAATTAACAGTGGCATCTGGTAATATCACTGGGTTTTGTTTTCAGAAGAAAATTTAGGACAATCATATTTCATTACTTCACTTATAAAAGATAAGCTGTTTCTTCTAAACTTGAGTATGAACTTATTGATTGCACCATATTTTAAATTGGGGATTGAAATACTTTGAGCCAAATCTAGAATATATGGAAAGAAATAAACCTTTACACCAACAGAATATGAATTGCTGTCAGGCATTTTTACCAGTCATGGCTACATCAACTGGAAAACTGCAGAATATTTTTTTTTCTACCATGATCAATACAAATAAAGCTTCTTAGCAAATTGAAGCAAGTCTTCATTTTCTAGGAGAGAAAACAAATTTGATCCTGGGCCAGCTGTTCCTTCTGAAACAAGCAAAACTCCATTGAAGAAGCTTTTCATAAAAGCACAGACCATTCATACTGCCAGAAACAGCAAGAAAAAAAAATGGAGCCAGATTCTATCACCACAAATCTTAGAAGGATTCTTCTGTTTTATCTGTTCTCTGAAAAGAGAAAGCAGAGTCATTCAGAAAGACCAAGATTCTTTATACAATGGAAATTAAGACTTTTTTTAACCTTAATAATACAAGGTAAAAATAAATTATAGCTGAAAAGCTCTAAAACAGCTGTAGACACAAGTTTATGGAGCACTGTTTAGAGATACTCAACTACTGTACAACAGCCTTAACACTTGCCAGAACTTCTTGCTTCTGAAAGACTGGTAGTATCTTTTGTAAATATAAATAACAAGTGGAAGTGCAGGGGTGTCACGTTAGGGAACATTTTGACAAACTGGGCATTGACACAAATCCATGGGACCAGACGGGATACACCTCAGAGCTGAGTGATACAGAAAATTCCATGGCAAGGTCACTCACAATTATCTTAGGTCACAGCAATCAGGAGAGGTTATTTATTTTTTGTTTTATCCAGTCATCAATAATCAGACTTATCTTCAAGAAGGGCAGGGACAATCTAAGGACCCACAGGCTGTTCAGCCCCACCTCAATCCACAATAAGTGACAGAGCTTGCTGGAAAACATTTCCAAGCCAAGGTGGTGATTTGGAGTCAGTAGTATGAATTTATAAGTAGAAGTCATGCCTGACCAACCTGATGAACATTGGCAGTGAAATGACTGGCTCGGTGTATGAGAGAAGTACAGCAAATGTGGTCTATCCAGTAAGACTTCCCAACTCTGTTTCCCATAGCTCCTTCAATGGACAAACCAATGAAGTACAGACTAGTTAAATGGATGCTGAGGCAATCTTAAAACTCACTAATCTGCTGGACTCCAACTGTTGTGACAGAGGGGATGAAGTGCACCTGGGTGCCCCATCACCAGTGGTGACCTGGATGACATTAGAGTGCACCCTCAAGTTTGCAGATGATCCAAAACTGGGATGAGTGTCTGATACACCAAGTGGTTGTTGCCATTCATGTGGACTTCAACAAGATATCAAATGGGTCACCAAGAGCCTTCAGAAGATAGTTCAACAAAAGGAAATTAAGAGTCCTATGCCTGGGGAGGTATATCCAGCTGGGAAGCAGCTTTGTAGAAAGGATCTGGTGGTTCTTATGGACATCAAGTAGAACATAAGCCAGCAGCGTGTCCTCATAGCAAAGGCAGCCAAAGGCTGAATCGCTGGTAGGAAGCTATTGCTAGCAAACCAGCAGAGCTGTTCCTTCTCTTCTACTCAGCACTGGTGAGGTTACATCTGGAGTGCTGGATCCAGGTTTGGGCTCCTCAGTAAAGGTATAGATGTTCAGACAGGCCAGTAAAGGGCCATAATAGTCAAAGGAGTTGGAGCATCTGACACAAAGAGAGGTTTAGAGAGCTGGGACAGTTTACCCTGGAGAAAAGAGGTCTCAAGGGGTAACTTTATCAGTGTCTATAAATACCTGAAGGCAGGAGAGAGCGGACTAGAGAAGACAGAACCAGACTCTCTTTAGTGACAGCCAGTGAAAAAGCAAGAGAGAATGGACACAAACTGAGATACAAACACCTTCATTTAAGCATAATAAAGAATTTTTTCCCCTTTAAATCTACAGATGACTGAGCACTGGAAAAAACTTCCCAGATATATTGTAATGTGTTGGTTTTTAGAGGTGATCAAAAATCTGAGTACACGTGATTCTGGGCAATCTGCTCTATTTAACTCTGTTTAGAGCAGTGGGTTGGCTTAGGCATCTCCAGAAAGGGAACCTCCAACCTGTGAGTTTGCATACTTCAGGCTTATGAGTAGACATCAAGATACAGCCAGGCATTGATTGGAAAGTATTCTAATTTAACTTGACTGCCTACATTGATGACCACTGACAGTCTCACATTACAGAACAAGAGAGCAATTCCCCAGCAAGAGGATCTGCAGTAAGAGCACCTATGTTCTCAAACCCTGCTAAAAACAGATGAGGGCCTTCAAGCTTGTTGGCTACAGAAGAGTACAATCAAACGTGAACTCAAAGAGGAAGGTCAGCTACTAGATCTTCTTGACATACAAGAACATATTGTTAATTTCAACTTAATGCTAGCATGGCTAATGGGAATTGAAACCCTTCTACTCCGAGGTTTTTATTTATACCTCTTTCAGTAAATCCTAAGGTTCCAAAAATTCTAAAAGCATGAGTTGCAGTAGTATAATATCAACAAATTTCACCACATATTTCAGCAATAGCTTATTGTTTTCATCTTCTTAGCTTAGAAAAAAAAGAAGTTATGTTGATGCTGCAAGTAACTTCCTTGTAAATTGTCAGAGAAAAGGCAAATGAAATACATAGAATTGCAATTTTTGCTAGGTATCACATAAGAGGTGATCTATCCAGTACTTGTGTTGATGAACAGCTGTTGCCTTTTGCCTTGTGCTCCAGCAGTGAGCTAGATCAAGCACTGCTATCATGGCACCAGTAACAAAACAACAACATATTTCCTAAGAGCCACGGGCACCATAAAAAACTCTCAAGCACATTCACTTTCTGTTCATCAGTTCCCACAATAGTTTTACTATCTTTCAAGAATGGGATTTAAATAAAAAACTAATTATTATGCAATTTGAGAGAAAAATAAAACCCTCCAAATTCCTCTATCCCATGCAGTCTCACTTACACTGAAAGGATTGTGTGCAAACTGGCAGTAAAGTAATATCAGAGCCTTCAATAGATCGCCTGCTTCTTCACAATGCATGAAGTCATACAAGCAGTAAAAGTCTGGGCTTCCCATGAAGTGACAAGATTACACTTGCAATGTGAAAACAAGACTTGGTCCAAATTCTCTTTTGACTGTCAAACAATCCTGTGTAGCTCCTGATCGAAAGGGCCTCTTCCTAGTTAGCTATCATTGACATTACGCTCATGTTTCTGGCTTCTTTTTCTTTTCTTAAGTAACAAAAAAAAAAAGCAAAAAAAACCCCGACCTCATAATTGCTGTTTGTTTTTATGTCATCACCCACAAGTTTCATTAGTGTTTTTACAGAAACAAAGAGGAAAACTGAGGAAGACCATTTTTAAAATAGATCCACCGAACAGAGTATTAAAACACTTTCCACCAAGTTAGTATGCTGTCTGGGAATACTTCAGTACAGTATTCCTGCAGCTACTATACACATTTGTACACAAATCCCCAAGAAAGTAAGTGTCACATGATTTAAGATGCTGATATGACAAATTTATGTGTTGTAGACAGGAATTTCCTGATTCAAAACGTGGGCATGAAAGAGCGCTTCCTGTTTCTGTCTTTACTCCAAGAAGGGTCTTTGGAAGGGTTTGCTAGCACAGCCTGCCTGGAACACAGAGCTCCAGGTTCAGCACTGTGCCACCATGCACATTGCTAAAGCAAGGATGTGGTGACCACTGAAGTCTAACTACATGATCCTTCGCTGAAGAAAGTCACTATGACACCTATTTCCAAAAGCACATTGCTGTACACTGCACACTTGCATATCTCTGTTCTGAAAATGGATGCATTAGGAAAACAAATCCTTCCTGTTGAGCAAAGATCCACTAAAATCAGAGCACTAACTGATATGCCACTACAGATTCTTCAGTTTAAAAGCCCATGCGCATACACAAAACCTGGGGTTGTGCTTTCAGCAAGTGGCACTGATGACCACAGGAAGGCAAGAGATTCTCAATGTCATGCAGATGTCTACAGTAATTACCCAGTGTGGGCAAACACAGACATGTGTGTTAAACACCTGTTTGCATGAACAGATAGTCCTACAAAAAGGGGTTCAATTTCATGGAATAGGGATGTCCTGATTTCAACTAGGATGGGGCTGAGGAGGGGAGAAGGAACACACCCAACACTTTTTTCCCCACCATTTACTTGTTTAAGGCAGAGGTTGTGAAAGCACATAGAGTGAAGAGACCTATTTTGCAAAAAAATTACTTTTGTTGAATTTGAATACTGGCACAGAGTTGGAGCCTTTTCCTGAAATACCTGTTCAAACACAGCCAACTCAAGCCTTTCCTTTAAGGCAGTACTTGAAACTGTGCCTATTCCAGGCTTTCCTACAGTTCAGTCTATGTAAAACAATCGCAACAGCACTTCTTCACACCTATGTTCAGAAGACATTTGAGAGCATTTCTCTGATTAGCACAGTTTAGTCCTGTTTGGTTTTGCTTTAGGTCTTCCTGGAGTAAAGACCCTTACTTTGTTCAATGCGCAGACCTTACTAACTTCTTGAAGAATGGCCACGGTCCCTGCTGAATTCTCCTTCTGTATGGTGACACATACAGAAACTACAGGAGCAAGCACATAAGAGGTATGATCTGGGGTAACAGGGAATTCTTTAATAACCTACAGCACAACATCAAGGTGACAGCACCTCCTCTGTACTTCAACTCCTCCAAGGAAGCCTTGCACAAGCTGTCCTTAATGCGATGTCCATGCTAGAAGGCACACAATTAGACTCAGAATTAAGTGAGGGGTATGATCAGACAGAATAGCTTTGCCACCCACAAGGCCACCCAAGGGCAGCCACAACATTACTCAGCTTAAATGCTGCTCAAGTAACAGCCTCACAGCATGCCTGCCCAGTCTCAACTTGTACCTCCATATTCTGAGAGACCACTGTATGTTTCATTTCCTTATGAGGGAGGAACAAATTCTGCAGACAGTCCACCACCCATTTTTCAAGTTTTGAAGCTTTTTACTCCTTCATGAAACAGTTGCCCAGTTCAAATACAGGCATAGCTGACTACAAAACAAGGAGCAGAAATAAACCACTTGTGCATTTCAGCCTTCAAATGTCATCCACTGGCTTCTGCCAATCACTTTCCTTACACAAACAAGACCCACAAAGCAGCAAACCAATTCCTAGTTAGGAATTGTTCCCAGAAGTGAGGAATCCAGAAGTGGCCAAAGGGCTGAAAAATGCCAGAAAATGAAGTTTGCTGAGGAGGTTTGACGGTTAGCAATTTAGACTTAACACCATGCAGCCAATTCTGAACACGTATTGATGTTTTTCTACAAATAATGATACAGTATCAACTTCATCTTGGATTTTAATTTTTCATGTCATGCATTACCACCACCAAAGCTTGTTCAGGCCTCTAACTGGCACCCAGTTATCTTGGGTTTTGGGCTGGGTTTTTTTTTGTTGTCGTTTGTTTGGTTGTTGGTTTTGTGTTAGGGTTGGGGTTTTTTGGGGTTTTTTTTTTTTTTGGTTGGTTGGCTTTTGTTTTGTTTTAATAAAAAGTACAAAAGAAAGCGCCTCCAGTTACTTCTGCACTGGACTGAAGCAACCATCCAATCCAAAGATAACTCCCTAGTTAGTTGGCTTACATCTCCTAACAAAATAATAAAATAAGAGCCCCTACCTTCACCAGAAACATTTTATAAAATGAGTGACATTTTATGAAGTAACATGCATGTGAGCCACTAAGTTACAGATAGCATCAGCAACTTTGTAAGCTTCAGTCCCCCACTAATCTGTTACTCTGTATGCGTATGTAAACACACATGCCCCAGCACACAGACATGCAGGACTGGGTTTTGTGTGTGTTTTCATTTGAGGATTGTTTTGGGACCTTTTTTTTTTTTCTTTTAAAGATTCAAATAGGACAGGATGAGAAACTGAAATAATCTCAGCAACTCGGTGGAGCGCAGTATCCTCCCCCTGCCATGCGATCTGGACAACAACAAGCAACATGAGCACTGAGCTTAGAGTAGATTTACATTTTGGAGACAAACTGAGTAAACACACAGAACCCTTTTGCATCACTCAGTTGAAAGTTACATTAGAAAAAAAAAAAATATATATATATATAATAAGCAGCCTTTATAAAGGTCACTTTCAGTCAGCAGCAGTTGGGCCCTCTCGGAGTACAAATTTGCTTTTAAAATCAACATTGCTGGAAAGATTGACATTTGGAATGTTGCTATCTTTCCTGTCCAAATCTGGCCCTTAAGAGCCAAGTCTCAACTCTGAGTGCAGCAGAGTGGAGCACAGGTAAAATACAAGAAGCAACCCTGGCCGAACACCAGAAAGGAGAACATGATCCCAAAAGTAAGCACAGCACACAAGAAGAGCCATTGAGCAGTGCCATAAGGTTTACAGATGCCCTGCGGAGAGTGTGAAGGTTCAATTCCAGCTGTTATGCACCAGAGAGGTGTGTAAGATTAAACAAACTAGGACAAAAAGTCTTCTCCAACAAGTCCTTCTCCACAGCTTGTCTGAATATCTAACCCAGAAAAGGACCAGAACAGTAAGCAAGACACTGGTAAAAGATAGGTGCTAAACTTTATGTTTAACACATCAGATGGTAATGCGTAAACACAACTTGGACATCAGGACTAAGTGGGAATAAACTGCACAGCCTAGGACCACTTAGCACCTCACCTGATCAGCCTCTTCACTCCACTCTGGGAATCTCAGGGGGTGGGAGGAAAAAACCCCACAAGAATACCCACTAAAAACTGCCCTGAATATCAAAGATTTAGTACACAGATAAGATAATCCCTCTTCTTATGCCCAAGGTATCATACTTCTGTAATTAAATAATTCAATAAAAGCTTATTACTGTATTTTCCATTCCCTTAAACTTGTTGAAATACCTCGTGAGGCTCCACAAATTCTACCTACCACTGTAAACCACTGGTAAACTATTCTGATTCAACTCATGAAACAAAATAGCCTACCCATCAGAAATGCCATTTCTCGAGTCCAAGACCACCACGTTCTGATCCTTTTCACTGACATAAACACTGCACAAGAAGTTTAATCTATCAATATTTTGCAGAGAAATAAATCCCCTAAAAGCCTATAGGCCCTGAATAACAGGGCTTTTGGATGTAAAAGATTTCCACACACAATGTCTGACACATCTGAGTGCTTGCTACCACTAAATTAGCAGAGATCTAATCTAAGGCAACATTTGCAAGGGATTACTGTGTCCAATAGGACCTTCCCACCTGTGAAGCTGTCAGTCTGTAAAGCTGTCAGTCTGTAAAGCAGACCTTGCCCATTTTTCCCTGCTGAAGGAGGGCTTTCAGAGAACAGCCAACTCCAAAATGAAACCAGGTCAACCTATTTTGCCACAGTGGAGTAATGCCAGCAGTCCCTAGAAAACTTCAGCTACCATATGCCAGCACACATATGGAAGTTAAAGCCACCTTTGTGAGCCATGTTGCTTGTCCTTTGTGGCACCCACATCCCACAATGAAGGCAGGATTCTGCTCTGGCACTTAATGCTACCAGGACATGGGAATTCTCCCTCTGGGCAGTTTACAAATCGAAAACTCCACAAATAAAAGTTTGGAGAAGGAACATTTTTCAAACCCTGATTTAAGTTAGAGTTACTTATAGAGAGCTTCCATTTAAATCTTTCCAAATTAAATATTCAAATTCAAAAAGAAGAAAAAACACCCAACAACATTGTCAGGGAGGGGAAGGATGCTGATTTCCTTGTCTAAGCTGTTATTTCATCTATTTCTCCTTTGCCATCCCCTGTTCTCCATAGCATCAGGCACATGGGTCATACCAACTCTTTCATGATGCATTTTAGCAGATGAACCAGAGCTGCTGAATGCGGTTGTCAACCTTCTGTAGACCACCTTCTGGAAGCAGAAGGGGCAGGAGATAACTCAAAGAAGGTTTATTGATAACTACAGCAATCTGGACAGTTGACTCATTAAAAGGACATCCCTGCATAAGGTCTGAACAGTGATATTGTGGAGTGTTGCACAATTTTTTAGCTGTTCTCAAGTTTGACTGGTTCCCAAGTCTCACATTTTGATGAAGAGGAGAAATGCTGAGAAGTTATGGTTATTTTGCAGAGCAGCCATTCCACCTCAATGCCACAGCTTCTTTCCACATGTAAGGATACAGATAACTCTGCTAGCTCATATCACAAAGCAAATTGCCTTACTAAAGGCACCTATGATTTTAAAGTGTGTCATGTCCATCATCCTCCCCAGCTTGTAGATGCAAAAGTGTCTCAGGTAGTAAGACAAGCATTCAGTCACCTTTCCCCAGAGAAAGAGGGTAGGTGTCAGCTGCCCCCACCCCAGCAGCAGGCTCTAGGGGCAGCTCCCCACTGGCCTTGCACTCAGCAAGGTCGTTCTGTGCAGAACTGTTATCGAAAAGGTGCACAACAAAGTACTGCTTAGGTGTCTAACCAACTCAACAATAGTTAAAGGGTGATATATAAAAGGTGATTTAAGAATATCTTAGTTGCAATCTTCCTCTTCCTCACAGGTCCCATTGTGTAGTTCAGGGTTCCTGCTTATCCATCACAGTCCTCCCCCCCCAAAACTGTATATTAAAGGAAGCAAGCCTTCTTCTGAAGTCCCAGGAAGGCTCAGGGATACAGCCATGCCTTCCTACTACCCCTCAGCAACACTTTTTTCTTTTCTTTTGCAAGTGGATAGAACTAGGATTGCTCCCTGTGGGAAGAATCAAAAGAGGCTTTGATCACAACTTCCAGGTTCACCCCACATATGCAGAAATTATTCTAATGGTGATATCAAGTGAGTGAAACCCCACAACAGTGAGAATATCTTTAGCTTGAAGCTTCCGACTCCTTCGGTGTTTCCGAAAGTGGAGCTCTTTTGGCAATATATGAAAGGAACTGCAGAAACTGCATGAGAAGCAGTGGGTTTTCCCCCCCTTTTTACAATCTTCATGCATATTTTGGCTGCGAGAGAGGTTTATTCTTTGGCAGTTGCCTTCCGGACTCCCAAGGACTCCACCAGACCGTAGGACCATCTCCCTCGCTCCACCCACAAACCTTCAACAACAACATAAAATAAAAAAAAAAAGTGGGAAGGGAGTTGTAGTGGTCCTACCTAGCTGCCCAGTACTACAGGGGCAACACAGATATGAGACAGGTAAAAGTTAATGAAGTTAGAAGTTATAATTAGCTGATGGGAAGACAAGCTCTCTATACTTGCCATTGGTTTGTGCGACACCAGCTGACTGTTCCAGGAGTCCTTCACACCAGCAGCAAAGCAGCTGAAATTCATCCCTGATGCAACTCCAGCGAGACTAATAGGTTTCCACAAGAATGAATCAGGCCCTGTATATCTAAAACCAAACCCACTAAAGTTTCACTGAAGTGAAATTGCAGGAGTACAATCTATGGATAACAGCTGGAGAACATTAACTCCCCCCCCTCCTTTCCTGGGGTTAATTTTTTTTTCTCTGTTCAGACAGGAAGCAGTCATATAGCATACTGCATAATATAAGGATCCTGGGATATAAAGACAAGTCGAAAAAGGATTACAAAGAGCGCTCTAAAAGCTTTTAGCGAAGTTATGCTGCCACAGCCCCTGAGCTGCCTCCACGTTTCGAGCCGCACCGCGACCCCGACATCGTGAACCGGGACAGCAGTTACCCCCATCTATTTTAAAAAAAAAACAAACCACCAAAACAAAACTAAAAACCCACTACCAACAACAAAAAACCCACCCAACAACCATAATTAAAGGCATCGTAAGGGGGTCAGTGCGGCGAGAGCCCGAGTGCCGCGTCCCGGTTCCCGGGGAGGGTCGGTCCGGTCCGGGGAGGGGCAATACCCTCTGCCGCGGCGCCTCTTGCCCGCGCATCATCCCCCTCTCCGGACTGGGAGAACCCCGCTGGTGCCCCAACACCTCCCTTTCCC
>VZTU01012570.1:83992-132459 GCA_013400835.1 Zapornia atra | reverse complement strand
GTGGGTGTCTGGCCTCCAACGAGGGACAAACCATCACAGCCTTCAAACTCAGTTCTGCAACCACTTCTCTGGGGAACCTGTTCCAGTGTCCAACCACCCGCTCAGTAAAGAACTTCTTCCTAATATCCAACCTAAACCTACCCTGTCACAGCTTCATGCCATTCCCTCAGGTTCTATTACTGTTTATCAAAGAGAAGAGATTCAGTACCTGCCCCTTAGCAACCCTTCATCAGGAAGCCACAGATTGTGATGAGGTTTCCCTTCAACCTCCTCTTCTCCAGGTTAAACAAACCAAAGGACTTCAGCCTCTTCTCATACCACTTTCAGGGGCTGCCCCAAATCACCTTTTTATGGGGGAATGATGTCAGGTGGTGTGGAAAACAGCACAGGCCAGCTCACCCCACCTGTGTTGACTGCTTGGGGAGGTTAACTCATCAACTTTGTAGCTCTCCACTGGGTTCTCTCCAATAGTTCCATGTCTCTCTTGAACGGGGGAGCACAGAACTGTATATAGTACTCCAGATGTGGCCTCATCAGGGCAGAGTAGAGTGGGAGGATAACCTGCTGGCCATGTTCTTAATGCTGCCCAAGATACCATTGGCTTTCTTGGCCATGAGGGCACATTGCTAGCTCATGGAGAGTTTGTCCACCAAGACTCACAGGTCCTGGGGATGATGTGATAGAGAGCAGTCCTGCAGAAAAGGACTTGGGGGTACTGATGGATGAAAAGGTTGACATGAGCCAACAATGTGTACCCGCAGCCCAGAAGGCCAATCACATCCTGTGTTGCATCAAAAGAAGTGTGGCCAGCAGATAGAGAGAGGTGATTATCCTCTACTCTGTTCTCATGAGGCCCAACCTAGAGTACTGTATCCAGCCCTGGAACCCTCAACACAAGAAGGACATGGACCTTTTCGAGCAGGTCCAGAGGTGTGCAATCAGGAAGATCAAAAGGCTGGAGCACCTCTCCTATGAAGTCAGGCTGAGAAAGTTAGGCTTGTTCAGCCTGGAGAAGGCTCAGGGGAGACCTTATAGGGACCTTCCAAAGGAGGGGACCTACAGGAAAGCTGTGGAGGGACTGTTTGAAAGAGCATGTAGCAATGGGAAGAGGGGCAATGAATTTAAACTAGAGCAGAGTAGGTTTAGATTAAACATTAGAAAAAAGTTCTTTACTATGAGGGTGGTGAGACACTGGAACAGGTTGCCCAGAGAGGTGGTGGAGGACCCATCCCTGGAGGCATCCAAGCTCTGAGCAACCTGATTAGTTAAAGATGTGCCTGCTTACTGCAGGGGGGATTGGACTAAATGGCCTTTAAAGGTCCCTTCCAACCTAAAGCATTCTATAATTCTATGATTCTATGACTCTATGATTCTTTCTCTGCAGAGCTGCTTCCCAACAGGTCAGTCCCTAACCTGTACTCGTGTCTGGGGTTATTCCTCCCTAGATACAGGACCCTACACCTGCCTTTGTTCAATTTCTTTTTATTCCTTTTCACCCACCCTTCCAGCCTGTCCATATCTTGCCAAATGACCATGCAGCCTTCTGGTGTGTCAGCCACTCCTACCAGTTTAGTCTTGTCAGCAAACTTCTTGAGGGTACACTCTGTCTCCTCCAGTCCATGTCTATTCATTTTAAGATGCAGATAGGTCCGTGTCAAAACTTTTCAAATCTATCCTCTATTGATTTCCATCAGGTGCTGTTGAACCTATTTAAATATCTGAATAATTTGCTGACTTTCTTCCATATCACAGTAAGTATACTCAGAACTCTAATTCAGAAAAATAACTGCTTCTAAAATAAAAGCACTAACATCCACTCTATTACTCTCCCTAGACCATCACTCAAAATATAACTCTGTCCTCTCCATTGAATGAAAATGATTACCTGTTATTGAATCTAACTAGCTAAATACATTCTGTTTAAGAGCTATCTTGTAAACTCAATAACTGCCTGCCTTGGACAATCAACAGCAAATCGTGGCTCTGGTTTTGGCTCACTAACTAATCAGCATTTTCTCTAACAGTTTCCTAGACACAGTGCTGTCCAATTTGACAGAGCTCATTAGTTTCCAACTCTTGAGAAAAACAAAGTGTTGCTATAAAAATTTGTTGAAAGGGCCAAATAAAAATTCAATTTGCATGTGCCTTTGCATGCTGGAGCTGCTAAGACTTCTTGCCTTAAAGAAAACTGCCAAATTTTAAGAATTACTTTAAAAGACTACATTTTAAAATGAATAGAAACAATATAGGAAATATATAGCACCATATAAAAATGATCAATTCTCACTTGTAATACTGAGCTCAGTTGTGGTTGACTCGCTCTCAAGAAAGATAAAGCAGAGATTGATGAAGTCCAGAGTAGAGGTAGAGGTAAAGGTAGGATTTATATTGGACGAGAGATTAACCCAGACAGGACAAGAGTAACAGGAGACTTGATAGAGGTGTACAAAATTGCTACTGGTATAGTAATAAACTGATCAATCTCTCCTCTTATTAAACTTGTGCCATCATATAACAACATTGGGTTGCAAATTAAAAGGCAATAAATTCCAATTAGAAAGAGAAGTATTTACTTACAAGAGACATAGTACTTCACAAGGTCATTAAGTGAAATACTATGGATATAGTTTAAAAAGCAGGGTAATGTTACAACCATTAATACCTTCTGTAGACATGAAAGTCATCATAAATGAGTATTAAATCTTGTATGATGGGATACATAGAAAATGTAATTTTTTTCTTATATAGTTCTACTCACCTACTGGCTTGGTTCACTGACAAGGATTTTATCTCCCTCTGTAGCATCTACTGTCAGCTGCTGCCAGCTTATTCTTTATAGGTTTTAATTTTGTTTCACTGCCCACTGGTTGTAATTATCTCAGATGCATGAAAATAACATTTTATCAACTGATTTTTATCCTTTTCCATTTGGCAAACATCGGTTTCTTGTGTGTGTTTTGAGCCAAGCTGAAATCAACACATCTGTTTCAGTTTAATATCTTCAGCTTATATAACAAGACCTATGCAGTAATATGATGTCTTTACAGTGGTGTTTCTTAACCAGTGAAATCAATCCAAAACACCTATGGCACTTTAGAATTTTACTGATTATAGGTAATCAAGGCCTTGATTATATATTTCTGCTAAAAGACACCTTCAGTCATGCCAAACCACCTTTTCTTTTTTGCCAGCATTATCAATTGCTCAGGAAATAGTGTGCTTAGTTAATTATTACTTTGGAGTCAGCAGATGGGGGACAAATAATCTCAGTTCAAGAGCTGCAGAAGTAATAGGCATTGTTTTACAAATTCCCAGTGCTATAGTATGTTAAATAACAAGGATTGGACAGTGATTTTGGCATCCTGTGATACCATGCCACTGAAACCAAGAATCCCTCAAGTAATAGCCATTTGCAAACCTGCCTGAAGACACAAGGGTTGAATTTGCTCCGAAGAGACGCATCAAAGCACAAAATTCCAGTCTGCTTGCAAATGACTAGTTCTTGGTGATAAGGGTCTTTGGATCCAAATACAAATTGTCATCAATTTTCAGATGTTTTATCTATATCTTGAAGTTGAGTGACACTACAGTCAAAAATTTAAAAGCAAAACCAGTAAGATTTAAACTCATGGCAGCTTTTGCTCAGAGGATAGTATCCTTATGACAGGAGCCCAAGGGCACCCATAGGTCTTACCCTGACAGAGGCTGCCACTGTCACCAACCCGGTCTTGTTCAGTCCTTATAGGATGGTACCTAGTGGATGAGCACCCTGCCTATGTGGAGGTCACCCTCCACGAGCTTCTGGCTCATCCTCCCTCATGGTCTGAACCTGCTCTTGCTGTTCCCTGGCAACTGAGGTATGCATTTCTAAAAATTTCAACATGGAGTTTATTATTACAGTGATTTTCACCTGAGCAGATGATTTCTCTAACCTTCAGCTCTGTGTATTTATTCTGAGCCCAAACGCCCATCTGGGGTCTTCCAGCATGTTTTTCTCCCAGTGATAACAATTCTGTGCACCCATTTGCGCTATTCTGAGTAGTTGTATGTACCAACAGAAAGCATTTCTGATGGTACTAAAGAGTTCAAAAATAGCCCCACAGTTAATTTCCAAATAGAATTCAAAAGTACAGCAGCTTTACACAACCATCCCCAAGTGACTGTTTCTGAAAATAATTTCCAGTTGTCTGCTGGGACTGTGACAGGCAGCATACACGACTAAGCGAGAGCCCCTTTGCTTACAATAGATTCTTTGCTCAAACTGGATTTGGTCCTCCCTGCAGCTCCAGAGGAGTTTAAATTACTTGGTCATTGAGCTATTGACTGGATAAAAATATCACTTCTACTCTTCCCGCTGAACCTGTCTCACTGTCAAGAAAAAAACTTCAAAACTCATTGGATGGAGAAAAAATACAGAAGAGAAAACATTTATTCTACAGCTTAGCAACAGGACTTCTTTCAATCAAGTTCTGGCTTTTGAACCATTCTTCAAGAAAAGTTTATTAATTCTATTTAATGCAAAATAGGCAAACGATATTTGAAAAATAGGACCAGTTTCTTCCTTCTATCTCTTTCAACTGAGACTGAAAAAGCTCTTCTAATGATACATATGCTGGATCACAACCCAGCTAATTTTTTTTTTTTTTAGTTGCTTTGGCTCTGCTGAATTTCTCTGTCAGAGAAGTATTAATCTTTCATTGTAGTCACACAACAGAAATGGTTCAGCTGTGGCTTAGGGGGATTCACAGAAATACTAAGTTATCCACATTTATGTAATGATAATTATAGTCTCAGAGCCTGCTCAGAGGAAAAAAGACCACCTTGCTTTAACTAAAGGTCCTTAAATTCACCAGCTCTAGGTCAACCTCCCAGTTGTCCACAGAAGTGATCAAGAATAATTCTGATCTCAGGTATGCCATGACAAAAGAGAAAGCTTAAGATCACTGTGTTTCTAAACTCCTTGAGCTGGCTTGCTAGACTTAGCTGTATCTCAGAGGTTGTTGTTCCTCACTCAGATGCTAGGAGCTGTATTCAGTCCGCATAACTTCAGCTGTATCTTTTGCAGTTCTATATTATGAGCTTCAAGTTCAAAGGATCCCGAGTCAACAGGATGTAGCCTCCTATTTTACCAGAACACTTTGGAAAATCTTATCCTTTCATATTCAATATAAAGATGGCATTTTTCCATAGCCTTCTTCCAAAGTAATGGGTTTCCAGAGCTAATGCTTTGAACTATAGCAAATTTGGGAGCTATTCAATACTCTCTCTTTAGTGAAACCTACATTTCCCCTTTTTACCATGTTTCTCATTCTCGACCAAAGCAGCAAGTACTGTTCTCATGTTTTAGAATTGTGAGAGATAAAATTGGGCAATAAATCCTTACATGCTGATATCTTATGTTTTAGCAGAGGAACAATTTATATTGAATAATAAGCAAAACAATTTTCAGTTGGATGACTGACAAAAGAAATCATTGTTCATTCTTGCACAATGAACCATGAAAACCAAGTCGAGGTAAGAATAAAAATATAGTTGGTACTTGCATGCCGCAGGCAAAGGACTGGGGACTTAGAAACTAGCTGAGCTCATTGTCACTAGATTTTATTGAAACTCAAGAGGTTGCGCTCACAGAGAGGTTATCTGTACATTTTTTCTTGATTTCAGTCCACATGGTTTCAACTTTACCCTTTTCAGTCTCACTGGGAGCTTCAGATCCAAATGATTTCAAAACCTCCGAGCAAACTTCACTCAAAATCATTCTTCTCATGGAACTCTCCTAGAATTAAAAGTTTTTCCAACCCAAAATTATGAAGTAGTCCTAGCTATCTTTAATGATACAATGCATTCAAAAAGGAGGCATGCCTTAATGATCAAAGATTAGTCTGAATTTTATTTCTGTAGAATAAGATAAATGTGGGGAATGGACAACTAACAAGATATCTTGTGTATTTCACACAGTTAGTACATCTGACAAAGCAATCCTCATTTAACACAGAGGGTGATTCAGAAGCTCTTACGTACCTGCATGACGCCACTCGAAGTCCTTTAGGTTACTCATGGGAAGGATGATTATAAGATCAATTCTGTTTGAGGTTTCACATATATTGCTGATACCTGAAGTCACAGATGCAGCTAGTCAAATAATGGCAGGGAAAAAATGGCAATTTACTAATCAGGAGGACTTGTAAAAGTACATTACATGTTAGGTCTATTAAAAATGACAAAGCATAAGACATCGTTATTTCATTGTTGTATAAAAACACGACAAGCATCTTGAATGCAGTGTGCCATGTTGGGTCCCATCCCAAAGTATAAGAACTGGAAAAATCGAAAAGAAGATAAATATGGGAGATCAAATAGTGCGGAATAGTTTTTGTACAAGGAACAGATAAGCAGGCTAGGGCTTTACAGCCTCAAAAAAAAAAAGGATGCCTGAGGCAGGATGTGACAGAAGCCTATAAAATCAATGGCACAAAAAGGGTGAATAGGAACTGATTGTACTTTGTTTTTCTCTCAATACAAGAACACTTGCTAGTATAAAACAAGTCACATAAACAACACAAACAATTCCAAGAAACCCCAGTTCAACCACCTGCCTTAATATTACACAGCAGCAGTACTTCTTTTTAAATGTACACAATTGTCTGTCTGAAAATCTATGCAGTAAGTTCAGCGATGTGAATGCCATCAGATCTTTTTCTGACAGCTTGAATTAGGTGAATACCCACCTACAGCCATAGTTGAGAAGTGAAACTGAATCCCTTCTAAATAAATTATATGCATTTCCTACTTCCATGATGTTTCTGCAGTGTGAAAATGTAAAGAGCCTCCCAACCCAGAAAAAAAAAATAATTTCTAATATTTCTTTAGACATATTTCAGACTTATCATAATCTTCTGGTAAAATCAGCTACTAAAATAACAATAAGCTTTTTGGGTCGATTTTTAGGTCCATTTGGAGATCTGAAACTGGCTTCAGAAATCTGTTCTTGTCCTCTGCTGCTCATCAGTGGAATGCTGTCCTGCTGATACTGTCCAACAGCAACTAATACACATTCCTGTATATTGGACCAAAGGCTCTGGAGTCTCTTCTGCTACTAGTACAGTAAAACCTATTATTCTGACAAACCTTCGCAGTGAAGCCATGTTAATCAAGTGACAGCACAGTTAAAAGCACATGGTAAAGACACTATTTAAGGATTAGGGAACATCAAATTAAAATCTGTGGTGGCCTGTTGAAAACAAATGAAATGAAATATTTTTCTCCAAAAGTACAGTTAAATTGTGTTAGTTATTGGCATAGTGTATCACAGATGCCAAAAAGGCTTCACAATTTCCCAAAATGATTAGAGCAATAGAAGAAAAAGACACCAATAGCTGTTAAGCATAGACATAATATTCATAGTCAGGGAAATACACGAACTGCAGATCGCTAGAAGTTCATTAATTGTGACTATATGATTGTCCATAACTTATAAAAAAGTGGTTATCCTCTTTTGGCCACTTTCAGATAGCAGTTTAGCTGGATCTTTCGTCCAACCTGCTGTTGCTATTCTTATGCTCTGCCTCAATCCTTTCAACATTTCTCCAGGTTATGTCACATGCTGACATCACCTTCACTTCCATGTTTTCTCATCTGTAATTTGCTATCAGAAATGCTGATGGGTCACCACTTGCTTGTTGAAAACCCTAACGTGTTATGTCCTACTATTATTTCCAAATTAGAGCAGTTCCAGAACACAATTGGATTTCAGTGTTTTGCAAGAGCTCTGCAGTATCTTTGCACATCTGGCCAAAGAATTGATTCACTAGAGACAACTAGTCCCCAGGTAGGCTGGTTTGACCATCTAAACTTATGGAAATGTGTCATGCTGTGGTTTGCCTCGGCCAATCTTCTAATAAGAATATTAACAATAATTCCTCTTGCTATTACTATTGTGTAATTTTTGTGGTCCTCTGGCCTACATGAATATCCTGTCATCTGCTCTTTTATACATCCCATGCCACTTACAAATGGTCTGGCTCCCTGTCTGCATCTTATACCCAGCATTTACTGTTTTAGCCAATCAACTTCATTTTGTTTCGTCATCTCCCTGATGGTTCACGACCCAGTGCAGAGACAGCATTTACCTATTTCAGTTTCCTTGAGGTCAGGGGAGTGCTATTGGAACATCATTGTTTCATCTGGCACATAGGGAATCACTGAAATTGCTTCTTGCCCCAGGGCCATGCCAAGTTGAACAGCTGAGGCTCATGAGACCAATGTTTAGAGGTTTTGAAGAATACCTTAAGAACAACTTGCAGATTTTCATTACATTTACAATATTATGTGAAATATATATATGCTGGGCATGTTGGTGGACTACAGAGAGGAAAATAGAGAGGAGAGTTGGATAAGAAAATCAATAATAATAACACCAAAAAAAATTACCCCAAGCATGTTCAGAAATTCTTCTAAAAATTGTAGCATCCTACTTCCATGATAAACCTAAAGGTTGGCCTCCATATTGTTTTTGACAAACAGTCATCTCTGGTATCTGACTTTCATTAATTATTGTCAGGTAGAAGGTTAGTGGAATAACTTCTTGTTCTTGCACTTTATATTCATCTCCTAAGATTCAGCTATGCTTTATTCTACCCATTTTGTCAAAATGTGATGATTCACTATAGTAGATCTACATGTCAATATCTGTATTTGAATAATAAAAATATAAAATTTCAGATTAATACATCTGGTTTACTATTGTACTTATTCATTATTTGTATTAGTCCAGTTCATCAGATTTATGGGCCAAAATAGATGCAAGTTGTTGTACAAATACAGAATAAAATTAAGATCCTGCCCAGAAGAGATTCAAAATGCAAGAATTACTGGAACTGGTAGTTAACAAAAGTTAAATTTACCAGTTGTCTACCAATAGATATTTAGGATGGAAGTGAAGAAGGACTCTTAAAAGCACTTTGAAGAGAAACAGTGAAGTATTTTCGATAAGGTGGCAAATACTATCTTGCAACTGGAGAGAACAGGAGAGAATCATAATTCTTACACCATGAAGCATGCAATTGCTACAGAAATCTTGGGGTCTTATTTAGAAAAAAAACCCACCTGTATTTTTCTTTGCACCCATTTCACATTTCAGCTTGGAGAACATTCCTTCCTCCAATATCAGCCTGGCCAAACCAGTTGACTCTGTCAATGTTAGTGACTGCTATGGGGAAAACAGTCCTCTGTGGCAATGAGTTAACAATGACTTGATAATGCTCCACCACCTGATGCAATCAGCCTGCTCTCCACACATGGCAAACCAAGCCTAACTGTGAAATTGCATCCTATAAAATTGTAGATGTCCCTGCAGAATAACACTTCATTGAGAGTTTGCAAGTACTTTTTGCTGAGTTGAAGAATTTTTTATATTTTCCTCTCTAGAACAGTTTTCATACAGTTATTTTTTTTTCCTCTCAAAGGCCACTTTAGAAAATATAAATGGTAATTATGTAAAACATGTAAAGGTAGTGCTGAATTCCTCCTTTTAGTAACTCTCTGTAGAAAGGCACACTAGCAGAAATCCAAGTGGATCTTGAAAATAAGACAGATCACCCCTTTCCAAAATCGCTTTCACTGAAAGCATCCCATGTGCAACATATGCAAACCAGTTTGAGTTCATGTGACATTGTAACAGGCATGAATTTCTCTTAGTACTTTCACTCGCTAGAGAGGATTCCATTATAAAAGATTAGTAAGTAAATCTAACAGCCCCGTGTGGCTGAAAGCAGACGGTCCTGCTACTTCATCCACACGTTCCCACTCCTGCACCCAATCTCTGCACCAGCTCTAGTGCTCATCAGACCCCTAAGTAAACCAGCTCACTAACATTGTAAAAAACTAATCCAAAAAGATAAATTACTATTTTCGTCTGGGCTAGTAAACTGAATTGGCTCAATAGAGAGTGTAGTGAGCACTGGAGCCAAAACAGAAGGCAGAAACCTGGTAATAGAAGGGGTGGGACCTCCCCATTCCAGCAGAGATGATTTGTGAGATGGAATGAATTAATGGAATAGGAAGACCTTTTTGAAGGATCTTTCCAGTGAGTAGTGAATTCTTTGAGCAGCTCATCTCATGCAATTTTACCTCAAAAACCACATGCAGCCTTCTTCCTGTCACTGGATATCAAACTGCTATCTTCTTTAACCTCAGCTTTCCTGTATTTCACTTTAGCTTGAAAAAAATTATCCTTCCTGATCAATGTAACAGGTTTCTCTCTTTAGTGTCTATGAGATGAGACAGATCTAACTGGCCAGGCAAACCTGCTGTTGTAACCAATGTCAAGATTCTGTTTTGTTACTTTCGCTAATAGAGTTCTTCCATTTTCATGAACACATCTTGTGTTTAAAAGAAGGGAGCATCAAATGTTCAGGATTCCTGGAAAAATAATAGTCTTTCAGATATTATGTTTATATTACTCTTGCTACATGACCTTGAAGTCTGTATCTGGAATTATATACCTAGAACAAGCATGATCCTGAACTTACTGTATATATAGTCTGCTCAGCTTTTAACAATCCTGAATCAAAATGGAATAATGTTATCTCATCCTACTCTTCCCATCCTTTACAGAAGAACTGAGGACTCCAACACTGAAGCATGTGTTTTTGAGGGCATGGTGCAAAACAGAAACTGCAGTGGCAAATGTAGTGATGGTCAAAGGTGTTGTAAACCTCTCAAAACCTGTCTGTTTCTTTATTTTTGAGACATAATTTGAAGCCTGGCCTAAATCTTCAGGGAAGCTTCAGTTTCTGATAGTTGTAGTGATTCTGAGAAACACAGCGAAGACAGACACTCATCCAGCCGTTTGATTTCACAAAGTAGTAAGGTATATGAAAATGGTATTGAAGGTAACAAAGCTGCTATAGTTTTCAATGGAGGTCTGGGTCTGCAAGATCCTTATGACATACCACTCTGACACCTTCCATATAGATTTTATCTGCAGATACCACAGTTCTGATTGCAGCATTGGATCTGATTCATGAAACTGTCTGGGCCACAGGGAAATGCTTCCATCCTCTTTTGCATGTACCCTGATACATATACAGCATTTTGTCCATATGTTTGCAAAGGATGGGGAGGTGGTAATGCTAGTTCAAATGTCACCTGATTTGTTACCCTTGGTTTTATTCTCTCATTCCCCAAAGTAATTCAGTCACCAGAGAAGTGAAATTAAAATACTCACAAATGGCATTTCTTTTCACAGTTGGAACAGATTCTACCTGTGCTAAAACTGAGATGAAATCTGATGCTTTGTTTGCCTAAAGGGGTTGTTAAGAAATCCTGTCCATAATTCTGACTCTTATTTCTGATTCAAGCCATCAGAGTACATCTCTAGGATGTAATTTAAAGACATCTACTCTTCTCTGGAGACTTGCTTATATTGTCTTTCTTATTAGCCCCCTTGGGGTAACCTGACTATAATTTCCGTGCAACTTTGTACTAACGTTATTAAAATCTAAGATTTTTACAGCATTGACAGTGGAGTGAAGAACAAACACAGAGCCCCAGAAATCTTTACCCTACATAAATTTTGGAACTTAAAATGTCAGTAAATACCCAGGCATGAGGAAATATTCCCTGCAACTTTTGCCATAATCTAATTCTTTGAGATACAGGGGAGCAAGCAGAGAGCTTCCAGGATTTTTTGGACTTGAAGACATAAATAATACAGACTGCATGTATTTGGCAGGAGGCCTCCTTTTTTTGGGTAAAATTAAACTCTGTACAGAGCGTCAACATCAGTCTGAGCAGTACTGATGTATACCAGTTAAATCCTATTTCAAGAGTTCTGTTAGGACTTCAGAGGGCTTTGTTTTGGCCACTTTGAGTTTGAGAGATTTTCATTGTCAGTGATTTCTTTTCTTGCCAAGGTTAATTATATCCAAGCTTTGGTTTGTTTTGTTTTCTGAGTTGAAAGGTAATTTTCACTTCTTTTCATCTCATTGTAAAGTTAAGGTTTTCATCTGAATTTTGAATTGTAAAGAAAACCATGAAAAAATCATGGGACTTGCAACAGTTTTATGTGTTTTGGCAATACTGCAAACAGATTGCTGCCAATAAACTGTTTGAGATAGGAAATAATTGGAGTCATGTGGTTTTGGACTGATTTGGGGGGGGAAAAAAGCACAGATATTAAACATAATTCAGACAGATATTTTTCATACAAAGGTGCTTGAAATGTGGAATTTGCCATATGGTCCATGTATGTAAACATGTTTCATCATGATTTGCAGCACAAATAGCTAGTGATGTGGACGGATAAAAGAAAGATAAATTCTACATGCCTGAGGAGATCAATGTCATTACAGAGAGTAAATTTGCTTAGAATAAAACAGAAATTATGAATATACAATGACGCTACCCAACTGGGCTGATTACTATACTACTTACTGTACTAACCAGGTGAAGTGTCAACACCCACCACCGAGGTGACAGAGAAGAAGACTGAGAGAATTATTGTCTGATAGCTGAGGGTTAGCTAAATGAAGTGTCTTGGTGGTTACAATTTTTCTGTCCATACTGACCTATAAAGTCCTACAACCAGCCACCAGACCTATCTCTAGTTGACACCAGCACTTATAAGACTGGTATCTCAATTACGGATAGGTCATGGAATGCATGAGCTGTTAATTGAGGCGTAGATATACAATGAAAATATGGCTGCACAGCAACGTACCTCCCATCACCCAAGCAATGGTATGCATGATTAGCTCAAACTCCTTAATCAGGGTTAAGCTACCTAATATATTACTTCACAGCCAAGCAGACTCAGAGCATGTGCCTAAATTTCGGCAACAGTTAGCATAGGTAGTTCAATTGACACTTGACAAGGTGGTAAACTACCATAGCTAATTCATGTGTGTGACCTTTGGTTTTTACTAATTCCAGCATAGAAGGCTATGTTTATTTCAAAACACACTGTGTATGGTGGTACAAGTGGGACCTAACCTTAAAGAGAAAGGGGGGTTGGAACTGTATGATCCTTGAGGTCTCTTCCAACCCAGACCATTCTATCATTATATGATTTTCTTTCTACAAGTGTTTCGGCAAGTGGATGCACATTTAGGACTTGAGAGTAAAATTTCAGACTGAAACAAATTTCAGACTTCTGCAAGACTTCTAAAACTCCCCCAACAGGCCAGGAGATCATTGCTACATCATATTGTATCAAGGTGTTGTTGTTTAACCCCTGCAGGTAACTAAGCACCACACAGCCACTTGCTCACTCCTCCCTCCCAAGGAAACAGGAGGAAAAAAAAAAAACAAACGACCACCCACCTCATCAGTTGAGATAAAGACAGCTTAATAGGATAGCAGAGATACTAAAACAACATGATACACGAATGCTTAACACAAGAGGGAAAAAACGACAGTAAAAACCGATGCCCAGTGGTGTTTCTGAGCAGTGATCCCACATCCCAGCCAGCCCCTCCAGTTCTATCGGGAGCATGATGTTCTGTGGCAGGGAATTTCCCTTTGGCTAGCCTGGGCCAGCCGTCCTGGCCAGGCTCTCCCAGCTTCTTCTGCACCTGGCAAGGCGTGGGAAGCTGAATAGCCTTTGACTTAGTGTAAGCACTACAACTACCTAGCAACAACTAAAAACATCAGTGTGTTATCAAGATTATTCTCTTACTAAAACCAAAACACCGTGCTATACCAGCTACTAGAAAGGAAATTAACTCTTATCTCAGCCGAAATCAGGACACAAGGTCAAGATTACAACCCGTTTGCAACTAAACCTTCTCACCAAGTGAATAGCAGCTTGCATTTGCAGGTCTTTATAAACAATGATTAGTTCACATACAGAAGGCATGCATTACTAACAAAACCACTGAAGCAGAGTTCATTCCCTGGGACAGTCAAATGAACAGCTTCCATCAACATATTCAGTTTTAAAAGACAGAGGATGAGAGCGTAAACATTGTTTGAAGATCAAGAGGGTAAAAATGTAGTAGGTGTGCTACTGCATATTTTTTCATTGTGGTACTGAACATTTATTTTGAAAAATGGTTGGTGTTGAATTTTCCTGGAACATTTTGACAGAATAAAGCTGCCTAGTCTCATAACAGAATTTCTCTGGGACAAAGACAACAATAATTAACAATTAGGACAGGAGATTTGGCTCCACAACTTCTTCCCCACAGCAAAATCTATTACTAGTAATGTTAGACAGCAATAATTTAAAGTAATTTTTTTCATACCATATTGCTTCAGTGTTCCAGCAGGTAGGAGATTATTTCCAACATGCGTATCTTTCAGGTACTAGAAACCCTATTATAAGGAAGTGTTCCAAAATTTCTGAATTCCACCTAAGACTGTGAATTTGATATTTTCCGGAAGAAAAACTGGTCTCATTTCTGCATAAGGACAGGGATGGCTATATGTAAAACACTAACAATCCAATCTTGTCTTCAAAGGAAGAAGATTTAATAAAAGCCTTTTTGTCTACACCAGCTACATTGCTAGAACATTATGACTGAGTATATAGAAAGCAGCAAAAGAAACTGCAATGATCTAGTTGAACTATACTGTTTAGAGGAGCTTGTAGTTCAGTGCCTACCCTGTTTAAAGACTCACTTTTATTTTCTTTGTTGAAATTCTGTCAGGTGCATACTAGGGTGAATTAATCAATATTATCTTTAATTGTGCATAATGGCAAAGCTATGGTGCCTTTAAAAGCCTGTATAACCAAAAATGTAACAATGACTCAGAAAAAGGAGAATTCTGCACCAGGAACTTGTGATTGGTGAACCCACAAATTAGTGATGGAGCTGGAATTAAAGACGTGGCAAACAGCTTTAAAGAAGAAAATAGATTTGTCTTTAAAGAGATAAATCTATAAAACTGTCTTAACTGTCCACATGAAGCTAATTCTAAATCCCACTCAGCTGCTGCTTAATCTGGAAGGTACCTCATCCTGGAGGTTTGCTTGGCAGAGGTATCTGAACTAGTTTCTAATACCCATGTGAGTAAGAGAATTGTTTCAGGAGGAGAGTGATAAGGCTATAAGCCTCATCAGAGGATGTCTACTGGTTGTTCATTTGCCTGGTTGCTGATGACACTCTCACTCTCCTCCTGAGAGGGGAAAGAAGTACTCGGGTCTTCTTAGGGAAGAAACAAAGACAAACCTGGCCCTCCTTCATCCTAAAGGAGTATTGTGCTCACTGCAGCAGTATACAAAGGCAAAACCTTTTCCACACCTTTCAATCCATATGTTTGGACATGCAGTTCTCAACAAACCTCCTGTGGAAGAGATAAGCACCACAATCTCCAGGGGTGTAGCAGGAAGCATAACACTTTCCTGAACTTTTCCCCAGTGCTGAATTCAAGAGATCAGCCCTCTTCAGCCCACTGGCCTTTCCGAACCTCATTCACAGCCAATTCTCCAGGGGTTGTTCATGCCATGAAACCACAACCTGGGGCTGTGGCATCACACTGATGCCACAGTTTTCCAGGCAACGCCTAGATCATTTTGTGAATCTAATTTGAAGTTCCCAAACTGGGAGAAAAAGAATGTGACCTAAAAATTAAAGAAAAACATGTCAGAAAATATGAAATAGAGATTAGGAAAGGCTGTAAGAGGGTCTGCCTTCCATTTTGAAGACATCAATGTGTACATGAGTTTTGTGGCAGGGAAGAGTTTACAGGCAGATAGAAGTGACATTATTTTTGTTGTATTTTCTTAGTTTAAAAGTGGTACAATTGAAAAAGAAAGAAAGAAACACATTGACAATCTGAAGACAAAAAGATGTCATTCTTTATTTTGGATGCACAAAAATTAATAAGAGCCAGGTGTCATTTTAAATAAAGGAACAAGGAATAAGCAGTATGCACACTTAGGTTTTGCAAAATTCCATGTATTAAAAGAACAGCAAAAGGCTTAGCCGTAGGAAAACACAGTTCTGGAATGATCTCTCTCATCCATCCCTCTGTCAGCTGCATTTTAAAATTCTCTATTTCAATGAAACAATATATTTTCAACCTGCTCTTTCAGCAGTGAGGGTGGCTTCTCCTCTCCATGCAACCACACATGTTCTCAAAGTATTTAAAATATATCTCATTACAAACTTGTCCTTGGTGCACAGCGTTTTAGCAGTATCTGTCCAAGAACTCAGCATACCAGTTTCTTCCTTCCTGGAATGGGAATTTGGGTAAGCCACTTCTCCTCTTTGCCTGTCGTGTCCAAAATGAAGATTATGACAACATCTTCCTGATGAAAAGACTGTGACTGACATCTAGGCAAGAGTAACGATGTTACTATTCAAACTAATTATCACAGCAATTCCTTGCCATGCTGTTTGCTTTCTGAACCTTCCTTCAAATATTTAAACTCTTCTGGATAGCTGAGTTTGAAATCTTAAACAAACCATAGAAATATATCTACTTGTAAAAATACTGTAAGAAGCGTGTTCCAATTATCCCAAAGCCTCATTGTCCCTCCTCAAGCAGTTGCACCATCATTTATGCAGGCGCATGGAATTGATGGATTTTGTTCACTGGGGCCACACATATTTAACCTTGCTTTCTAGTCCAATGAGATGCTCACAGAAAACAAAGTCATGCAAATGGTATATAATGGTGGTTGTATATGAGAATCCATAACTGAGGGGAATATATCACTTTGACTCTTCGTGTACCATTAATGTAGAAGAACCTTTTGCACAGACGGGCCTAGGCATAGGATATAGTTTCCCTAAGGAAGCTTAAAGCTCATTAACTAAAATCTAGAGAAGTATGGGGAAAAAAGCCCCACAAAACCGAAAAACAAAACCAAGACAACAGCAATGGGATGGAGTAAATCTTCATCACAAGCGCCTTGCAGCTGTGGATGACAGTGTCATAGAGGCAGAGAGTGAGATATTGTCATGCAAGCTATTTAGTTGAGCTAAACTACAGAGCAGGACAAGGTGCCAGGCGAATCAGGGGACTGAAAAGTGCAAAGACTCTTCAGATGAAGTGGGAATATGCGTCACACAAGCCAATGCTGGTAGGGGGTCTCTCTCTGGGGACAAGGTTTGAACTAGAGAAATTAAATCAACTAAAAGCTATGACTGTAATTTACATTCTCTGTTTTGTATTGCACTGTGGTACTAGTAACAGTAGCACACAGAGGCTTTCCACAAAAACAAACCTTTTTTTGCTGTGGCTTGTCTACACAGGGAAATTTAGTAGTATCTTTCTAACAGCATAACTCCCCATGTGGACACTCTTCCTTCAGAATAATTCCAGGATAATTACAATTACGTTGTATAACTATGCTGCATAATTATAACAGTTAATTTCTTGCTGTAAACAAGCCCTCACTCTTTAGCTGAATCTACTTGAACCTTCAGAATTATGTCACTGTCTTTACTGATGTTTACAGCCTTCTCCAAACTTGTCAGTTGTATGCATTCCCAGGCCATGAGCTGTTGTTTATCCAAGCTAAACATATTTGATTGTTCTCATTTGTTCTCAGATCAGTCCCTCCAGCCTTACAACCCTATCTGACATTCAGAGCATCATAGTATTTGCTGGGTCACCTTTAACTTCAAAAGCAAGACTTAGAAGCATGGCACATGTATCCAGACACTTTTAAGCAGCTGTAAATTTGATCTGCTTGTTAGCAGGACCAATACAAGAAATTTCCTTCTCATTGTTGAGAAGTCCTGAGGAAAAAAAGTTGTCTCACACAACTGGCAGAGCAATTCTCCTCACAATTTTTCAATAGTTTCACCATCATCCTCAGCCTCACCCAGCTCTGCTGCAGTTAGCTGAAGAGTCAGAGGAAGTGTTTTAATCTTGTGGGCTGCATCACAGGATAGAAGCATTCATCACTGCTCCATATTAGCATTGTTGTCCTCATCAGCAACCATCAGTTTCAGGGGCAGAGCAAGATTTGTCAGTGGTGGTGCAAGGTCAGGAGCATTTTCAATCCCGTTTTCTTAGAGGTGTGAGAAGCAGTTAATCATCACAAGGTACACCGTTAGACAGATCATTAGTCCAGCATTTAGGGAATGTTTCTTTATCACCTTGTTTGGAAGTGTTGCATGACACTGAAAAACTATTCACTGATCTTCATAGTTGCTCTAAACAGTCTGCAGGTCATTTACTGTACAGGATATTCATACCTAATTCCCTTCCCATTTCTAAACCACATCATCAAGGATATTACTAATAGTACTGATGTTGATTATACCAAATAAAGGTAATAAATTGTGATTTATCATTCTCTTGACTCTGACATATTTCTAGAACATTTCTAGAACACATATTGTGATTCCCTAGCACTCCAGTAGATGTAAGGATGGCCTGTGCACCAGCCAGGGAAATGCAGGTCCCCTTGGGCTGGAGTGCAGCAGATTCATAACTGTAAAGAGGCAATATAGAAAATTAGTCAGTATTGCCGATGGGGGAAGTTTTGGACCTTAAAAAGTGATAAGGAATAAGCCATACAACTCTGCATCTCAACCTCAAACTCTTGATCAACGTTTTACTCCCCATTCACAAATGTACTGGTGGACTACTTTTTTTCCCCTCCAAACACTCCATTTTCCATCCAAGCAGAGGAAAACTTTTTTTTTTCCCTCTTGATTGCAAAGAACATCCTGAAGCTGCTTTTCACTGGTGCATTCATAGCCTGAACTGTGTTAGTTGGGAAAGATCACGATAGGGCAAGTAACAAGGGAGTTCTGCTGTGTCCCTAATTAGCTGAGCTACCCAAATAATGTAGAAGGTCATCAGAAGCCATTTTTACTCTGTTTCTCAGATAGGGAGAGAGGCAGTGTTCATCTGAGCACTCTGATCTCATTTTAAAGAAAACAGAGAAGGAAAGGAAGATTTTTATCCATTCTGATAATTTATCACATGCATCAGTACAGCTGTTTATGTCAGAAGGTGGGAGTGGAATAAGGGCCTTTGTTTCTGTTAGGCAAATTTTCCATGACACTCTCAGCAGAAGAGAGCTATTTTATTCTGTAGGGTGCAGCTCTCACATGGGAACACAACAGCAACAAAAAAAAGACAGGCTTAGCTGATGATTTGGCAGCAGTCTAGCATTCTTTATTTCTTTATTTAACATTAGCATTCTTCTAACTTTTTACAATCCTGAGCATTCAAAAGAATTACAACGTTAAAAAAAAAAAAAAAAAAAGGATCCTTTTGTATTCAAATGCCCAGTTGATACAAGTGCAGGGACCATCTGCATTACTCTGTTAATTAAGCTGCCCCAGTGCTTGGAGCTGTACAGTGGGAAAAGAGCAATACTGGATCAAAGGCTGAGTAGGTGGATGACACTGTGATTCACAGCGTGGCACAGGGTGCTGGGGCCAGTTTTATCCCAGAGCCCCCCGGACAGGATTGCAGGGCAGCAAGGTGCCAGGGTCAGCACTGGCACAGCACAGCCAGGGCACAGGCAGGATTCACCCAGGGGAGCAAAAAAGAAAGGTGGGTTTTTCAGACATCGTGAATGAACAGAAAGGGCTAATATGTTTCCACTGAACATGCTTGTAGATTTCTGTTGGTGAGAATATAGCTCAGGAAATAATACACACATCTTTTATGTAAAAAAAAAAGACTGGATCTTAATAAAGGTTCAAGTTAAGGTACTACCAAGAGGGTAGCCAGCAACCCAGTTTTGCATTAATGAGTGTCTATATATCATGTTCAAAATTGTTCATTAGGAGCTTCACTTTTAATTGGGCTCGGTAAGGGTCTTTGTTCAATTAGCTTAAAGGTCCTACTAACACAAAAAATCCACTGATATTAGGAAAATTTTACATATATATATATATATATAAAGCCAGTTGTGATAATGTATCTAACTTCATTGTGAACTGAATTGTGTTGGGGAAATCAAGATAAAAAAATTTGCCAAATGGGACTAAACAATTTAATTTTAAATAAATTAGAATTTTCTGTTGCATTATAACTGTAATAGTGAAAGGAAAACATGGGGAGGCAGAAAAGTAAATGTCAATACAGAAATTTAAGGATAATAAGAGGAAGCACTAATACTGATTAGGATGATTATGATGATTATAACTTCCAGTATATAAAATCATAATGAAAATGATACAGTCTAGTATGCTCTCAGAAGTTATACATTTACTTAAGCACTAGGAAATTTTTTTTCACATTAGGATTATTTGTACATTTATAGTAGAACTTATGAAGAAATAAGGAAAGGAGTAAAATAACCTGATGGGAAGGACAATGTTCTATGCAAAAGAAAACATTTCCCAGTTCAAAAAGATCTTCCAACCCCATAAATAGGAACACAGGAAAGTAATAGATGTATTGAGAGGAAAGGAAAATATATTGACATTAATCATTCAGAGGTAACAGTGGGCAGCATGGTGACTTCAGTTGCAGTCAATATTAAGATTTATTGATCTGAGAGATAAATATTGACCAAGGTGATACCAAAGTCAATATTTAACTTCAGGGACCATAAATCTTAATAGTGACTGTAAAGAGCAGTCAGTATCATCTATGTTTGATATATATTTTATTGCCTTTTACAAGGGTATAAAAGGTTTTTTAAAAGATAAGCTGTTTCCTTCATTTTGAAAAGCTCCTTGCCTTGCCAGAGCAGTTCAGATGTATACAGCTGCCTTTTTAAAGATCATCTAATGATTGGGGTGGTCTCAAAATTGTGAGAATCATTTGAGTGATGAAGAAGGGTTTTATTTTTATTTAACAAAAAACCTCCCAACCAACAACAACAACAACAAAAACTGAACCCACAGTTGGCAGCATCTTGTTCAGATTTATGCTAGCTATGAAATGCTGACGTACATGCAACATGCTGCTAGATAAAGCTATTTAGCAACTTAGAGGAAAATCGACTATAAATCATATAAGGTATCTGCAGTTCTCTAGGGTTTTCTTAATTTTCCACTGCCTCACCTCAACACATCAGCTGGACCCATAAAATGTTCATGTACTTAGCAGTTCCTATTATATTTACAAATTATTCCAGTATATGTACTACTGTTCTCTCTTGCACATAGCATTTTGCTGGGTTTGTTATTAATATTTCTATCAGTTCCACTTGTAATATATGAGAGCTATTTCTCAACCCAGTGTCTAGGGTTCATGGTGTTAAACAGAAAGATCTTTTTCTCACTTGCTATGGCACTGACAACCAAGTAATGGAAGTTAACAAATCATTAAGCAAAAATCCCCACTAGGTAGCAACTGATAATCTGGTTAACAGTCTTGAAGCATTCCTGACCCTACCAGAGTTCTCTCTAATGTTCAGAGGAGATTTCTGTTATTACATTAGATGACATTTGTTTCCAAAAGTCACTGCCTATTTGACATCCTTCTGACACCTGAAAAACACATTTATAATGAGAGATTACATGGACACTACTACAGTGAGTGAGCCCAACTCTTCCTGAAAATCAACTTTTTTAGACCAGTTTATAGGATCTAACCCAGCACAAGGGAATGATTTGACAAAATTTTATGTAATAAGTCTTTAATTCTATGAAAAGGAGGCTTTATGACATTAAGAAGCATGACAGTTAACCTAAAATCGTTTATTCATGTCAGCACAGTCCAAAGACATAATTAGTTGTAATGTCCTTACCCTCAGAGTCAGGGGTTTAGAGAGGGAAGAGCCACTGGTGCCATCGCCCAGCTCCCGCTGCTGACTCCCCAGGGGGCTGCACTGTCTAATTTTACGTCTCAGGGTCCTGACAGATGACGGCCTTCCTTTCCAAAAGTGTCGGTACATTGCCAGGACAACTTACAGGGACATTTTTCATGCCTGAGAAACAGTGAACATGCATAGGTATAGCTAAACGAGTGCTGAGCTCAGTGCTCAGGCGCCTCAAGTTAAATACATGTTAGCAGGCACTTGTTAGAGGTAGTAGACACTTAGCTGTTTTGGTATGAGCCTTTCCACAACCCATTAAATTTCTGACTGTCAAAAGAAAACAGAGTTGTCTGGAAAGGGATTCATTTCTCAGGCTGTTTTTCATTACTTTCCCAGTCTTCAGAACTCTGTGATTAAGTGATTTAATTTTATTGATATTATTTCTCTTGTTTTAGGAGGTGACGAGGCTAGAAACTGTGGTAATTAGTGAACACAGTAAAAAATCCTGTCCATTTCCTCTGTATCAGTGCTTGTAACTGAGCAAACACTGATACTGGAAGTACTCAAATTCAGAGTTTACACGTGTCTGAGGGAGTACTATCCAAACTTTACTATAATGGGAAGTCAAGTATTTTGCTCATTTTAAGAATCTGCAATTGTAAACAGTGGTGATAATACTGGGAAAGAATGCACTTCAGAAGAGAGATGACTCTAGACATGATAACACTTTAAGATAACATTTTAAGAGAAGCAAACTAAGGAGGTGGGGGTGTCCTTTATCTGCTGCATGACAGCAATCTGGCTTTTGAAACATTCAGTAGGTAGCTGTATTTACAAACTTTAACTCCGATGACTCTAGTGATAAAGAGAGCGAGAGTCATCCCAGTTTGGGAAAAAAAAAACAACCCACAACCAACACTCCATACTTTGTGTTTCCACTGCATGCAGTCATCATCTGGCATTTGGCTGGGGTGTAATAGCTTGGTGCGTCTTTGTTCCCCCTTACAAGATGAAGGCTTTAATCAGTTTTGTCAGAACGTTTGCTCAGTTAATCTCCTAGCAATGTGTGATGAATAATCTGCCTATTGACTGTCTCAGCAGTTGGTGGGTTCTCCACCCTCACCCCATGGTGAGACACATCTAGTTTCTGCTGGCTGCTCATTTTCCTTTAAAAGAGGAGCACTGTCTCTCTCCCTAGCCCCCAGCAGGCACATCCCACCCAGCCCACCCCCTTTAGCCTCACACCCCTCTTCTCTTCCCCTCTGGAATCTGGAAAATGCCTGCCCGCACAGGGGTTTGTCCTTGGATAATTGCTCTGTCCGGTCACCTAGAGCTCCCATACCAGGGAGTGCTCTATCTCTCTCTCTCTCTCTGCTAAGCTTTGTATCTTTATTTTCATACCAAGAAAAAACAGATTTAGGGTGAACAGGAAAGTTTTGGCAACAACTGTCATCACATTATCAACACAGTGCTAGTGATGAATAGTTCTGGAGCAAAGAAAATGCCATAGGAAGCTCTACTTCATTGGGACAAAAATACAAGGGCAGATCTGAGAGCTTCCTTCATCACCAATTTGGAAGGAGAAAAATAAAGAAAAACCCTAATCAAAATATCCATCCTCAGTTGCCTGCAACTGTGAACTGACTTGACAGAAAAAAACCTCTGGCCCGGATCCTGCCCATGTGACTGCACACAAGTCGGGGGGCTCTGCTTGTGCCAGCTCTTTGTAGAGCAGAGAACGGAAGGGAAGTTACTTGCAAGCAGACCAGATTTTAACATGCTTGGTAACAAAAGCCTAACAGAACATCTCTGCAAAGTAGAGGGTTTCAGCTCCCAACTCAGGACAACATTTCTGAACGCTCCTAAAATTAGGCCAGAAATTAAATCAGCTATATGAAAAAAACAGTGGAGATATTTGAGGCAGTGACAGACTTTCAGTTACAGAGACTGACAGAGATAGATTGTGCATTGGGAAGGATACCGAAAATGTTATATAAAACATGGGTTTGAGGAAATATAAATTAAAAGCTTCATGGCTTCCATCTGCAGGGTCTTTTCTGACCTACCTGAAATACACAACTGTGCTACCTGTGAATATATGGAGATGCACTGTTAATGTAGTATTGTACTAGTTACAGAACTTCCTCTGTGTGCAGGTAAATCTGCCTTAGATCAAGCTCCAACTCTGACAGCCAGGTTTCGCCAGTGACAGATGTGAAAGCAGAGTTCTTATATTTATTATGCAATTTGGATTCAGCATCTCCCTGAATTTTTAAGGATGTTCTGCTTTTTCCCATTGATGATTCCCACCTAAATAAAAGTGTCTACAACTGCATCGTCCCGTAAATAAAAATAAAATTGTGTCTACTTTTATCCAAGCTAAACAGTATCAAAAGCCACTTGGCTTCTCTGTGTTCCTGAACCCCACTTAACTCCTGCAGATGACATAACTTCAGTCGGAGTTTGTACTGTCTACACTTCCTAACCCTTCTTGGCTATAAGGTGGCACCACCACTCCAGCTTTGATTATGTATCACTGAGCCACCTTGACTGCCCAACCAGGAGGGCTGATGGGATAGATGGAGCCAGGCATAGCACGTCAGGTCCCAGCACAGAGCAGTCAGTGTATCCCCAAACGTGTCCTTGCACATTTACATGCAGGTCTTACCCAGTGTTTTCCCCAAACGCATAGCAACTGAACCATCTCAGAGCTCACAGCAAGCAAACAGATGGTCAGCAAGAATATGATACATGATGATATCTGTGCATAAAAGTATGCATATTTGAAAGTGTGTGCATGTCTCCTTGGAGCAAGTGTATAGAGTTTCACTGCCTTTCTAGGGTTCTGGGAAGTTGTTTTCAACTTGAATTTAGTGTCAAATAAATCTGGTTTATAGGTCACTTGTGATAGCTTGTGACCGAGTTGCATAGCACTGTGAAGCAGATACCATCACATGTTATATCTTCAAGAATTTCTGATGCAAAAATAAGGAAAACATTTCAGTTCTGTTGACTTTGTGTTTTGAAGCTCTTGCAACTGAGAAACTTGCTAAAATAAATGGAATGCTGCATAAAGCACCTAACACAAGCGAATTATGTTAATAGAATGGGTATGTGTAGTTCACCATAGATGTATGTCTCACGATTCTTGTTTACACCTCGGCATCTCATTCACACATTCTTGAGAGAAGGATCAATCAAAAGTGGGGTGCTAAATAGCATGCCTTTAATTAACTAGATTTCAGAAGTTTCTACAAGTCTAAGAAACAGGGAAGATACATATTAATGGATTTTACTTTCAATGGTAAAAAGATCCTGCCCTTCAAGTCTCTGTGCTCTCTCCCTAGCCCTTGCCTCTCTTTTCCGAATCTTGCTTTCCCACTGGTTCCTTTCAATGAACACCATCCTTTCAAGCTTCTTACCCACCAGATGATTTGCCATTTCATCAGCTCTATTCATTCTAAACCATCTCACCATCTTCTCAGAGATGCTTTGAAGAGCTATACGGAACCTTCTTGCTGAATTTTCTTGACAAAAAGCATCATGTTGCTGCCTAAGCATTAACAGGAATGTTTGGGCATGGGAAAGTGATGTGAGAGGACTGGCATAAAAGAAGAAGTAAAAGAAAGCGTGAAACTTTTCAGCAGAACAGTTGAGCCAATCTACTACTCCCTGTTTCCAACAGTGCCTTCACAATATAAATCTTTCCCCTGCATTTGCAGGCCAGGTACCACACTCAGACTCAGAGACCCCTCTCAGAGCTCTCTCTATCAGGCTGGGTCTGGAAAATAGGAAATCTGGGGGGACTGCAAAGGTTATTCCTAAGGCCCTACTTTTTGCCTTAACTCCCTTATGCCTAGATCTGACCTTAAGTACTTTTTTTTCCACTGTAGTTTGTTCACCAAAGCTAAAAGAACCAGAGCTTTTGCCAAAGACTATCTCTGAATCTCTGTAGTTAGGAGTCATTTTCAGGAACACATGACAATCTTTTCCAAACAGATAGGAATTTAATATTTTATGATGTGTCAACCAGAATGGAAAAGCAAGGCTTCTGTATTTTCAGATCAAACTGCCATGATTCCAACTCTCCCAATACGTTTTGCAGCAAAGAACTTATTGCCAGTTCTGGAGTTATTACGTTTTCACATATGCCACCTCTTTTTACGCTAAGTCAACAGTGTTAATAACTAGTCATTTGTTTTGCTATAACTCAAAGTAATGCCCTTTTAAAGTAACAGTTTCAGATCAGTCCTTCATGCTAACTCAAACATGCCAAAGCCAACAACTGATCTGATCCCTCCTGTTCCAAGGAGAAAATTTACTTCTCTGGTCTTCAAAGATCACAGCACTACAGCGTATAAGCAAACTGTCATATATGAAAGAACCCAACAAAAAAAACTCCACCCCAAACACACAGATACTCACTGTATTTTCTGCAGACTTTCACATGGTTTCCATGGACTCATCTTCCTTTTCTGCCTTCATTCTACAGGCTTCTCCAGACTTTTTATCTGAGGTAAGTGATTGTCAGTTTATTCAAGGCACTTACCATATTTGCAAGAACTAGCACAGACCTCTCACATATTTGGTCTAGGTGTGATAAGAACATTTGCACTTTATACATTAACCCCACTTAAAGCCTGTCAAAGACACCAAGTGGTCCTGCAATCTATCATCCATTCTGCAGTGCAAGCTGGGTGATTAGTTTCATCAGCCCTTTGAGATCAGATATCACTACATAGCTGCCTAAAACCAGCCACTGCTGGAAGAACTTGGCAAGATACATGTATTATATGACATGATTTGGTCTGTAGATAAGCAGCTTTGTGCCCTGAAGGTGGAAGGTGCCCTGAAGATAGCAGAGGTAAGTACTCTAGGCAGAGACTGCAGGCCCTCAGGCTACATCTGCACCAGTAAAATAAACAGTGCTGGGCAGGCTTTGGCACTGAACCTCCATCATCTCCACTGCTAAATTTCTAGAACAGTTTTGACCCTGGCTGACTTGCTCTCACCCAAGTAATCTCCAGGAAGACTTTCTGAGCAGCACAGGCCAGGGACTCTTTCCATCAGAGCATCTGGCTACAACCACCTCGCTCTCACAGGGTAGAAGTGTTTAATCGTGCAGATGCAGGCAGTTCAGTGCCAGGTGACTTCAGTGGCAGAGAGCTGGCCATGTCTGATTTACTAATATAGATGTAGCCTCACTGCCTAACAACTTCTTGTGAAGCTGAAAGCAGAAACTTCTGAAGGAGCCCAGCAGGTTCCCATGCCCCCAGTCGCCCCTCTGCTAGCTCTGAAAAGCCAGATTCTGAATTCTCTGCTAAAGTCTTCAATAGCATTCAATAAAAAAGGGGCTGAGAAGCTACAAAGCAGACACAATTCTCCACCCGTCAGAATACCAACCCCAGATCCATATGCAGAGGGAAAAATGTATATGCCTGAGTTTCCTTTAATAGATGTGCGGTCTACGCACTCGCATTTATCACATGGGCTAATGTAAGATTTACTGTCCATAATTAATCAACCTTAGGCAAGAATATTTAGCACTTCTACTCCATTTTTCATTTTCAAAGTGCTTTTCAAACACTACCTAATTAAACATCAGGAACAATTATTTCCAAGCTACTTTACAGACACATTTAAAAAATGAAGTAAGGACATTTTAGCATGCATAGGAGGAATCTTTTTAAACCAAAACAGCTCTATCTGCTGCTCTATCTACCTGATGAAGGAATGAAAGCAGTAACAGGACAGAGATTTCTGAACAGACCAAAGTAGCAGCCAGTTGGATCTGTCCTGACACACACAAAAGCTGGTACTGCAGCTTCGTTTTTAAAACTTCTGTCTATCCCTCATTTTCATTTTGTCTCTGAGAGGACTCTTTATTATTAAAGAACTGCTGAACCAGGATGAGGAAGAATTGCTTCTTTGCAATGGACAGATGCCACCAATGGGCCTGGGGCTCTGATTCACACGCTCAGCAGTAACTCATGAGGTCACACCTGCAAGTCTCACCTCATCTCTTTCACAGAGGTAGCAGATCGAGCTGTATGTTCACACAGCGGTAGTGTCTTCACTAGCAAGGTTACTCCAAGGCATGTTATTTGCTCACTGAAAACTGTTCCAATAACGTTTCCTCATGACTAGAAATACAGTCAGAGCTGGCAATGTCTGACCACCTCTAAGGAGAAATACAGGTCTGGTGGACCATGCCTGCCAAACCAGTGGCTCATGAGGTAGGTGGGTGCCCACAAGCCCAGGGCTGTAGTGTGTTTTGACAGCCAGGTTTCCATATCTTGTTTGGTATCAGTCTGATGATCCCAGAGAGCTCAGGTCAGCAGGTTGCCTAAAGAGGGGTTAACCCACCCAGGTCAGGCATGGTGCAGCTCAGTTTCTGATAGTGCATCCCAGCTTACTTAGAAGCACGTACCAAAACTGTTGGTGATTTAAATCAATAGGCCCATTGACCACAGATTTTGGTTGAGAATGGACACACAGCCTCTCCCGTCCTTTCTGCTACAGAAACAACACAGAGGTAAGGCATAGACTGCAGAGGTGATATGTTAAGTCTGACAGGTATCATGAGTCATGGCTGTCAGAGCTTAACAGCAAGTTCTCATTCATGCCAGAATCCTTCTCACCTTATTAGTGAAAATAACATTAACACTGCATAAATAAGCAAATAATGAGGCACCAGTTCCTTAGGACAGAAAGTGTGATATTTTCTCTGATGAGATAAATACAATCAAGAAACCAAATATGCCTCATTAAATGTTAAGAGTTTATCGATCTGCCAACATAACCCAGTGCAGTTCTTCACAGAGATACCTAAGCGAGCTCTAAATGCGCCAGCTCTGCTACTGGAAGCAGCATAGTCAGGCAAATATGGCATTCTGCACCACCTCATTAGCCCTGCTGCAAAGTCAGGTAAATTAACTCAGATAGTGCATCACACTAATGTTGTTTCACTTCTTCTGGGGCCCAGGCGTGTTCATTCAGCATGGGTAACTCAGTGCAGTACTTACACGAGCTCTCCAGGTACGCATCAAGGCAGGGGACAGCAACCTTTTAAGGATGGTGTGTACCAGATGGTATTTTTCTTTCCCAGATTAGAGGTTAAACATGCTGGTAAGAACACTGTGGGATCCATGAGAGACTGCCTCTTACAGAAACAATATGCTACCATTTTCTATCATCATTAAATTGCATCTGTACGAGGCAGAAGCTCCCGCTGCTCTCAGAACTCAGAGTGAGCCAGAAGGTGGGAGCCACCAACATCTCTCTCCAGATGGCACAGCCCCAAAACCAGCTCTGTGCTAGTCCTACTGGTGTGTTTAGAAATTGACCTCCACAATGCTACGGTTTCAGTGTCCCAGACAATGAATAGGTTTTGAGCATCTCAGGGATGCAAAAAAAAGTCCTGTGAGACTGAAGCTTAAGACTAAGGCTTTTCTCCACATATCCTTGAGTGCTGCACTTGGGCACAGCTGTCTTACAGAATGTGTTCTGGCTTAGAAGTAGGCAGACCTATCTTCAGTTCACAATGAAACAATTCAAGTGTCTTTCATAAGAGCGCTAAAAATTGGGCTTTGGATTAGGTTGTTGACCTACATGCCTCATCTCCCTGGCTGTGAAATGGGAGCAGTCTTTCCAGCATGGACATTGTCGAGAGAATTTCATTCCTGCTTCTGAAACACTACCACAGACAAGTTAACTTTTCTAAACTATTTTAAATATTCAGAGTAGGGAAAATGGTCCCAGCCTTCTTTTTGCTTGTACTTGTATAAATGGAAGGAATTGTATCCAACATAACTCACTGTATATAAAACCTAATTGAAATCAGTCTCTGTATCTTTCCACGCACTTAAGACGAATAACAGGAACTTTTCTGATCCCACTCACAGCTAAGCTACAGTGACCTTATGTCCAAGGACCCACTGACAAAATTTTTTGTTTTATACTGTGGCTGGCTGCAAGGCTTGCTTACACAGAGGTCTTGGATATTTTGACCTACTTATGTCACTATCAGCCTTGGCTAGAACAACTTGTAGGACGTACAAGCCTAAGTTTGAAAGTAATACCATAAATAATACTAATAAATTAATAAATAATAAATAAATAATCTCTGAAGCTATTTAGGAAGACAAAGCTGAAGATATGTTAACACTTAGTCATAATTATACAGAAACAAGAGGCAAAACTAATTGAATCTACCTGGGTGCAGAGGAAGTTTCTAGCCTAAGTTTGTCACATATCCCCCTATGTATTTTTACATACATACACTAACATATCTCTTTACAACCATAGCTATTTAGGGAAATCTACACAGTGTAGAAACAGCGCAAGACTATACTTTGTTGATCACAGCCGGTTCTGTTACAATGTTTGCCCCTCTAATTTCTTGGTCAAACTAAAAGGCAAGATGGAAACTACACAGGCAGTAGAAGCAGGAACAGGTATCCTGGGAAAAGTACAGGGATGTTGCCCGGTTGTGTAGCGATGAGGTCAGGAAGGCCAAAGAGCAGGTGGGGCTAAACTTGGCAAGGGATACCAAGCAAAACAAGAAGGGCTTCTACAGGTATATAAACCAGAAAAGGAAGGTTCAAGAAAGCTTAACTCCCCAATGAGTGAAAATGGTGAACTGGTAACAAGAGATGAGGAAAAGGCTAAGATTCTCAACAACTTTTTTGCCCCAGTCTTCACTGGCAACCTCTCTCCTCGCCACTCTCAAGTTGATGGCCTGAAAGATTTGCACTCCACCATGAGTTTTGCAGGAAATATTCTTACAGGAAAGCCAGTCAGATATTAACACTTTGTATAGTTTGAGATCTGAAACAACAAGCTTAAGATCAAGTACTTTGTTATCCTGATTCTAGCCCTGATATCTCCCACTCATAGCAGTGACTGAGACTAGTATTAAGTGAATGTGAATGCAAATGGAAAAATTACAACTGTGGTGTCACTATCCCTAATTTAATACCTGATGAAACATTGAAGTTACTGGGCCAAGCAATGCCACGCATTGCTAAGTAACTCCCCAGTTATTCCCACAAATCATAGTACTAGTTTGTATTTCTGGTAATTTACAAAATATTATACTATAAATAACTACTAGTTAAATATACAAGTCAAATCCTCTTACCAAGGAGGCTAAGATACTTTTCATCTGTCAAGAATTCTGGCCTATTCAGTATTTTCTTCAGAGCTACTTAACAGCTGTCCATTACTGATGTCGCGTTCTGTTACTCTGCACCTAAAGTTTCATACTCTGATTAATGAGGATGAAAAATAACTCATTATTACGAGAACCTCAAAGAATCCTGTTCGTAACATGAAACAATGGTTTTAAACTTTCCAACGCAGTTGACATATAAATCTCTCAACAGGTATAGGAATTTCATTTAGAGGGAGTAACAAGAAGGAATGCAGCACATCATAGGCATCCAAGAAGACAAAAACTCATAACATTGCCCTTTCAAATAATCAAATGTTGGTTTATGGGTTGTTTTGGTTTTGGTTTTTTTTTTTAAATTTTATGACTAGCAGTTTATTTCTTTTCCAAATTTCAAATCAAAATCTCAAGAAATAAGAGGAAAATTATAAATGTTCAGTTATTAGCACTCACAGAAATGCAGCCAACTTTCCAAATTTACGCAAGTGCTTCAAGCTTCAGCTTTGAGTGGAGTTTGGTAGGTCAATTATTAACCAGGGGTGGGTGGGGAGGGGGAGAGGGATGAAAAACAAAACAAAACAAAAAAAAGAGGAAGTAAAAAAAGAGAAAGCAAAGAACAAAGAGAGAAACACAAAATCAAAAAGCCCCTCCTTCTCTAGCAAAGGCTGCTGCAGTAGTATGGTATGGAAAGTCAAATGGGGACAGATGAAACAGTGCATGAGATCGTTCTGAAATTAAAAATAATGTGTATTTTGTTTAACACTTTCCATGTTATTTTTTCCTTATGTTAAAATTTTTAAAAAATAAAATAAAGAAAAAAGAGAAAAAGTCCATCTGGGATTGAACCTACAGAGCCCCTTGAGCAATTTAAATAATTATAGACTTGGATAAATTGTAGTTAAAGCGTTTGTTTCAAATGTGTTACAACCAGTAACTAAACTAGCCTTTCACTACACGAGATCTGCTGCTGGCTTCGGGATGAGGTACAATGAGCTGCAGAGAGTCACTGGCCAGCCGTAAAGTGCATAAGGACAAAAGAGCTTTCCTCTGCAAATGCTGTGTTTTCCGCATTTCAGATACTGGCAAACATCATCGTCTGCATTGGCTTGCAGTATGCACTCAGAAAACAGCATTTTCCTGAAACAGCAAAGGCAGGCTTGGGTGTTGTCAGCTGTATTCTTTAATTTTCAGAATGAGAGCTGTCTCTGTAATAAACTAATCTGCACTCTTAAGAGACTATAAAAGCAGAGGCAGGAGGAAGTCTTATTTTTGTGTTAACAATGGCCAGGAGGTCCTTCACATTCTTCTCTAAAATTTTGCCTCCCACCCTGTTTTTACTGAATTTGCACCAGTTGGTGACTGCAGGTACCAGCTACTGTGCCAAATGTTTGAACCTTTGCCTTTTCCACAGTTGTGAGTGGTGATAGATGGCAAAGATTCGTCCTGAGCATCCCATGGAAATTATTGTGAACCTTGTTTTATCTTCGTTCATTTATTCTTATATGGACAAGACTCCTGTAAAAAGCCATGATTTGCAGTGAGCTTGGTGCCATGAGATTTCTCTGTACTGTCCTACAGGACTCAAGGCAGCTCAGTTTTGCCACAGGGTCTGCCAAACACGCCTCTTAAAGAAGGACGGGGGAAGAAGTAAAGACATGGAGATTTGATCCACTTGAGGGCTGAGAAGACACTTGCATGTGCCAAATACACACCAAATTGCCCAATCTGATGAAGCTTATGGATGCTGGGGAAAAACAATGGCCCTGTAGTCCAACTTGTACACCATGTAATGGCTCCACATGCTACAAAGAAGCTGTGGGTATGTTACAGAAATCACATTGCCACAGTTACAATATGAGCCACAAGTGATCATCCAAGAGCAGTCCCACTGACCCTTTCAACTCAGAAGGACAATGATTTATTTTCTTTCTGTAACTCCTTCCCATACACAAACATAAGCATGCCCAGAGCTAACGAATCTAACCGCCACATTCAACCCTCTCACACTGCACATGCAGTCGATTCAGTGTTCGCCTGTGGCTGCCAGGATCATCACTGAAGTTTGGCTGCCCTCCCTGAAGTACTGCTGCTTTGAATGTCTTTGCTGTAGCATGTAAGAGAGTTGGGGCAAGGGAACAGATGCTTCTGCAAGATCCTTTTATCTAGTGAAACGGAAATGCTACACCAGTAAATAGGTACCTCTGAGAGCACACTGAAATTGGGACAAAGGTAAAATGCCTTTATTTTGCATTTCATAGTGGAATTTCTTCTTTAAGAGGCAAAAAAGTAAAAATTGAGAAATTAATAAAATTAAGAAATTGGGCAGCATGATGGAGGATCTAGTTCAATAGAAATGGATCGCTCCAGTGCAGAAACATTTACACGCCATGCGTATGTTGATGGCTTCTACTGACATCTCATATAAAACATTTTTATGACCAATTCAGTGAGGAACTCTGTTTTGTTTTCAGCAATGATCAGAACAGCAAAAATTAACTGCTTGACTGTAAAAGATGGGTACTGGAGAAGTCTTGTGAGACTAGAGAAAAACAATAGAGTCCCAGTTGCAGGGTTGGGAAAGGAGACTGAACCAGACAATCACAGCATTTCCTGTCTATATTCTTCTCATAGAAAGATGGAAGACATCCTTATATGCAGAAATGGCAGTGGAGCCATAACCTCTCAGTAATGGAGCATTTTGAATGCTAGATTTTTGCCACAATCCTGAAATGAAGTTTTTGACAAGTGAGTGTAAATGGAATTGCGAAATTTGGAAGAAAAAAAAAACAAACAACAAAAAACCAACAGATTTCCCTTGCTCACACTGTGCAGCCTTTCAGCTGTTCCTTTTCCCCAGGATATACTTGAGGATGATGAAGAAATATACGGTTTATATTATCAGCCCTAAGTCTCCAGTTTAACACGTCAACTACGCACCTATTTAAACGTATGCATTCTTGGACCAAGGCCCGAGTCACAGTATTGGATCTATATACTGTATCACCAACACGATCGATTTCTCATTACTGTCACCGTGATACTACCATATTGAAGGAAGCCCAAGAGAGGCTGGACTTTTTAAAGAGATATAAATATATCTCTCAAAACCTGATTATTTCAGGTCAACACATGGAGTGTGCGTAGTTTGGTTAAGAGAGGAATAAGGAAGACCGGAGGAGCAAAAACTGAAGTTTCTTTAATTTGAGGATATGGGGTAGAACAGAAAGTAGAAGAAACAGAAGACCAATGGAAAGAAAGAGCATGAACGTATTTAAATCACAGGCTAATCCCAAAAAGCCTGGATTAAAGTATGTAAACCTTCTGAGCAAGGATCTGAAACGGAATAAGAATCAGTGGCTGCAGACAGAACAGGTAATTACACAGAGTTCTTCAGTGCTCAGCTTCTAGGCATGCATTAACATCTGACAATGTTATTAATTGATTGCACTGTCTCATCATCAGTCCTGAGCATTCCTAGTAGGTACCCCAAACAGGATGTAGCAGCATAATACAAAAATTGTGTACCATAGGCCCCTCAGAACTCTCTGTGGGAAAGGAGGAAAAAGTAACAGCTGAGACATCACCGATTATGAACTGAGTCTTAGGCATCAGACCAATACACTTTTCTCAGCAAGAAACAGACAGTAGATGTAGAAAACAAAATAAAAATTATAGTGAAAAGGACGGACCACTGTAACACTCATGTGTGAGGGAAATGTTCTTCTCTAAAAAGAGTATAATAACAATGAATGTGGTATTAAAACAGAAATTTTCCAATATTTTGTCCAATCCTCTTTTAATTATTTGAGCTACTTTTCTTTTGTCAACCTATTCTACTGCTTACTTTCATCCCAATACTGCCAGCGATAATTCTCAAAAAAGCCCTAAATAATGTGTCTGTTCTTTCTATTCACAGTCTTAAAGTGTTTATTCATCACAATTTGAGATTTAATTTAAGTTGGACAAGCTAGATAAATTTGATTCTCTTAATCTTCTATCATAAACCAATTCTTGTCTCCTCATGATGTTCCATTTTCTTTGATTTATCTGTATTTTCACTGACATTATGAGGTTCCAGAAAATAATGCATGATTCTGTGTATGCCCTCATCCATGCCAAAAGTTGTAAAGGATCTCTGAATAAAGCTGAACACTACAAAAGACTGCTGCTTTTCAACAGGGGGCTATGAAAGTCTCCTCTGAAAGCCAGAATTTCAACTGCTTCCCATATTTCTAAAGTATAAAAACCATTTCACTCCACTACAATAATTGAAGAGATTTCTGAGCTTCACTGATGGCACCGACGTGTTTCCTAAGTGTTGGACTTGATACTGGTCACCCTGTGTCTTGCAGGTGGTTGCCATATAAGGACAACTTACTACTTAAGAGTAAATTTTCTCAAAATCTTCACAGTCTTGCCAGAAATTAGGCCTGGTCCTTACTGAGCACACTGACTTTCCAGGCAGACCGGTAAGTAGGGCTTTCTAAAGTCTAAAGTTCAGTAAACAGAGGGAGCCAGGGACAGTCTCCAGCTTCCACTATAGGCAGCTCCATCCCTTTTTTAAAAACCTTCCTGTGCATCATCTATATAGAAAAAAATTCTTTAACGCCTGCGTGGCTTTAAAGATGCAAATAGAGTAGTGACTTTGTTGGGAAAACCCAAATGCTTACGTTTGAGTATACTTTAAAGTGTTTTCCTAAAATCAGAGTCCAAGGACAAAAGAAACAGTTCAGAAAGTTCAGCAGCAGCAGGAGAGCTGTTGCCTATAACCTGAAATGAACTCAAAACATCTTAGCTTGGCTATTTATTTACTTTAATATTCACACATAACTGTAATTCCTGCAGTGAGAATTACTGCAATAATGTGATATGCAAGAACAGTCTTGTGATACTTCCTGCACATGTAAAAGTGGAAATCTCACAGGGGAATTTGATCTTCAAAGATTTTTAGCCTGATTTTTAAACTAAAATGCTTTGTTGTGCTTTTGGATTAGCTTCAAAAATTTTTGATACCTCCTTCTGAGGTTCACCAAGCAGCACTAATGTAATGATCACAGTTTCAGTTTTAAGCATTTACTAAAAAGAAGAGGACAGAAAACTTTCCTCGGGGGAAGGGAAGAGGGGGAACAAATCCCCTGATTCACCAACATCAATTAGTTTGCATCAAGGAAAACCAAATATTTTGCATGTTGCTCTTAATTTCTCAGCCACTGATGCCATTACCCCATCAGTTTCACACTGAGGATGTGTTATGAGGCTGAGTGGGGACATGCAAATCATGCACACATCCCTGGAAAAATGCTTGGCAAATCTGGCTTTTCAGTTTTTCATTCACTTGCCAAAAAATATTCCCTCAACCCCCAAGCCCTCCCTCTGCCATGCCTAATTTAATTTCAAAAGTCAGAAGCTTAACAGGGACATAAGCTTCCTAAACATGCTGTCAACTAACAAGGAATGTGAATTAAAAGCTTATAATTATGATTTTTCTTTAGGTGCAGAAAAGACTGTGCAATCTTCTAGATATTCTTGTCCCTGAGTGCTAATACAGTGACAGGCTCCACACAGCTGGTGGAAACTTTTTACCCACCCAAAAAAACCCCAAAACCTACAACCAGATATCAGGGTTTTTCACAACCCTGCTTTGCCAACAAGACATGAGGCTTTTGTCTCTGATGCCAGCGGCTCGGAGTTGTATAAATATTCTACATTTCAGTGCAATGAGAAGCTGAATGGCTCTGTAGAGAGCTCAGGGCAAGTGACTTGCCACTCCTCTAACTGTGGTTATTTTGTCTCTCAAAGGGGACTTGCATACACTGAATTTTCAGGTTCTGAGTAAAAACAAATCCCTGACTTTCTAAGACAACCCCTCTACACCTTCCCTTCGAGTCTTTACGACCTTCAGGACGCGCGTTTTTTGAGTGTAAATACATGCATGCGTGTTTGGGAGAGGAGAAGAGAAACGATAAAGATACCGTTCATTGTAATCACTGGTTTTGAAACAGCGGGAGCGATTGGACTATCTTCTTTAGGCACAAACATTTTGGCACCCCGCCCCTTCTTGGTTTTTTTTTGTGTTCCCTCCGGTGTGGAATTCTTGCTTAAAGTAAGACTTAAGTATTTGCCAATAGCCCTCAGTAAATACTTTTTCTGGGTCTTTTCTGTACTCCTATGATGACTGGCCTTCTTTCCCCTTCAGTAATCACTGTCTAAAAAAAGAAAACCTCCAGGAGCACTTCACTTCTGTCCCTTCCCCCTGGCAGAATGCCCAGCCTCAGTGTGATGCTTTTAAACCCTTCCCCCCACAGACACAAGGTTTCCACCACATTATTATCCTGCACAGCAGAGGGAGGGAGGCAGGGCTGGGGGATATGATACCACTAGAGCAGAGGCACACGGAGACAGCTCTTTAGAGTGCGTAAGGCTTTCCATTCTGTACTGGCTGCACGTATACTGACAGAGACACACATGCACACACGTACCTCCTGCAAGAGAAATCTCATGGTGCAGCATATTTCACTGTTGTCTTGGCGAAGAGGACTCTGCCACAAGGAAAACATAATGAATATGCAATGAGTTCGGATTGCCAGGCAGCCTAAAGTGCATGAGTGTGCACGCGTGTGTGCACGTGTGTGTGTGATGTGCACACACAAGTGTGCCAGGGCTAATGGAAATTCAGCAGTGGTTCCACCAGGCTGAGAGTAACAGCCAAAAAAAGAAACAATAAAGAGCTTATCCATTGTTGTGCAACGGGCAAGTTCTCAAATAATCGTTCTAGATGTGATACAACATTCTCTGAGCAAGGAAGCTACTGGGAATTATGATGATGCACTACAATTTGGGAGCCTATCCTGGATAAACAGTGCTATCATCATCTTAAGCAGGGCTGCACAGGTCACCAGCAGACGAAGGCTGCATTATTCAAGGCATTTTGATGGAAAAATTAAACTCAGATTTACTGCGAGGAATCCTTTCAGTGCTGCAGCTTTACCAGTCACCCAGAGAATCAATATGTTTTTGCTATATCACTTTTACTGCTGCAGTAAGGAAAAGATCTTTTGTGATAAACTGTAGTTTATTCTTTTTTCATTCTTGTTCCCAAGTGAGCAGTCCACACAGGTCACTCAAATCTAAGTGTCTTGCTTGCTTCCTTGTGGCCCAGTTCTAGTTTTCTGGGTATTAGCTCAAAGAAATTGCCCAGAAAAGCTAAATAAGACTGTGTTCTCTTTGAGCTGATGGAAACAGCGTAAAACAATTGAGTCCGATAGCTTTATTTTAACTTGCTCATACCACAGTTTCAACAGAGGACAAAATAAATATAGAGACAAGTGTATCTAACTAGAATTAAGATAACCTGTGAAATGTCACTAGATGAGAAGATACAGTTCTACTGTTTATCCAGGGAAACGCCAAGACTGTGGTCAGTGACACCAAATGTTCAAAAGCAGCACTGCTTAAACTGCCCCTCCTCCCTGCTCCCAGCTGCTTGTTCCTATTTCCAGTCATTTATTTGCAGGGTTGCACCATGAACCAAATTGGGAAACAGATCCAATTTAAAAAAAAACTCCAAACAAAAAAAAAAAAAAACCAACCCCAAACAAACAACAACAAAAAACCCAAAAACACAGGAACAGCAGAGATGGGAGGAGAGACACAAAATGAACTTCTGAAGCCAGAACTCCTGCTGAGTATTTTTTATCCTCAAGTTATCAAATCAGTGTCTGAGGCTGTATTTCCACATGGCTTTCAGGTGGTGTGCAAGTTATTGTCATGCTACACAACATGCTTCCTTCCACAAATGACTAGAACCCTTCCATTTGTGCTACCTTAGACCTTTTGCGTGGCTGTAGTGTAAACTGGACCTGAGAAAGGATCTTCTTTGAAATGTTGGGATTTTAAGGGTTTGGGTTTCTTTTTTCTTGTTGTTGTGGGGTTTTGGTTGGATTTTGATTTTGGTTTTGGTTTGTTCCCTGGAAAGACAGTAGTCTTGCTTTTTAAGTGTGATTTGGGAGGCTTGGTTGAGTATGCAGCCACACCAGTGAAAGGAGTATTTGCTGATAGAGGGAAAGAAAGTAAGCAAGCAGGGCATTGGGAGCAAGGTGGGAGAAAGAGCTGCCACCAGTGGAAACTTCCTGAGTAAACCCAACCCCAACATGTGGTTTCACACACACAAATTCAACTGCGAGCACAACACTCACCTTGAAGTTCAACACAACCATTTCACTGCTCAGGCTAGCCATGCCATTTTACAAGACCTTTTACACAGGCAAATCTGTCACTGAATTCAATTCCCACCTGTATTAAGACAAGATCACTAGCAAAATTAGGGCTTGAACTTCAGCACAGCTTGATACTTCGTGATGTGGTGTTTCCCAAATCATCCACCACAGCCTTGGGGCTGAGCCAGTTAGTGAACCAGGTGAAAAACCTGGCCACACCTTTCATATCTGAAGCCTCCTGTGTTCAGATGATTAGCTTGTGTAAGGTGAGGATAGAAAGCTAAATGTTGACACTGCACTCAGTCAATCAAATCTTGCAGCTAAATAAGAAGGATGCCTTGGGCAAGACCTAGTCGACCCAGATTTCAGGACTCTGTAAATACTCTAATCCTGTTTATCTGCTACCTCTCTCAGGGAAAAGCAAATCCTCAGCGGACTCTCGAAGCCCCTCTCCTGTTTGTTAGGCCAGTTAAGGAACAGAGACAGAGCCACTTCTGTGGCCAGTCACCAACAGCTTGCATCCCAAATATCAAACACTTGCAGCTGGCTGCTTGCAAAAGGGTAAGAGAGAGGAAACTGTGGCAGGTAATTTTAATAATGAATGCATTTGGGGAAANTAAAAAAAAAAAAAAAAAAAAAAAAAGAGGTTCTGCTTTCAGACATCTTAGGCACAAAGGAAAAACTAAATTCCCTGTGTCAATGACCAGGGGGCCTAAAGAGCATCTCAAAAAGCATTTAGCATCAGTTGGAGATCCCATTCCCTCTAAAGCAGATGTAAAACAAAGCCAGATTACAATTACAGGGACTCAGATGTCCACAGAAGTGTCTTGTCACAAGGAGCATCTGTGATCCTCACCATAAATCTAGTATTTATTTAAACATGAAGTTTTTCATTACAACTACTACTGCTATTCCAGATCTTAATCAACTGTGTGGAACAGCATTGACTTAGCAGAGAAAGGAGGGGCTGTGAAATTAAGACCATCGACAAAATGACCCATGTACTACTAAAATGCAAAAGGCTGAAACCTTTTGCAAGAGAATTGCATTAAGGATGTGAAATAAAGGTTGTCCCTCATCTGCAGTAAAATTTCCCTCATGTAGCCAGCCTGCCGTGAAGCACGGGGCTGGGGGACTGACCAGACTGCTCTCCTCTGGTGGGAACCTGTGCAGGTTTATCAGCCCTTCAGGAGGGGAGACAGGAGGCCCAGAAATGCAAGCCAGTTCCTTTCAGTTCAAAATCCTGAGTATTGTCCCTCTCTTCCATAACAAAACAGTGCTTGTAGCTGCTCCAGTAAAATGCAGATGTCAAATACCCTCTTTTTTCCTTTTTAAAGTATTTTTTTCTTCCAGGACACGAAAGGGTCCAGCAAACCAATGTAACACTACCCTGTTTTAGATTGTGCAAAGCATGTTTACCAAGGCTGAAAGGAATTTAGTATGTAGCCCCTCCCCCAGAATCTGCAGGGCTTGAGAAGGGCTGAACCAGGCAGGGGAAGAAGTAGAGAGTTCAGAAAAAGAACTACAAAGCAGGCAATTTTGTTTAACATACCTCTTTTTATTTTATTCTTTAATGCCAGGACTAAAGCACACAAGACACAGTAAAGGCGCATTTTTTTATTTAAATGAGTTCCTTGGATAGATTGCTGTTTTTAAAATACTTGGTTTTCTTAAAATTCTACACCCACACCCCAGAAAGGTACATGCAGGCAATAGGCTTCTCTTTTAACTAGGGGACAGGGGAAGGGTGGTGGTGGTGGTGTTTCTCCTTTTTTTACCCAAACAATTTAAGCTACTTGATTAATGCTGCAGCCACAAACAGGCATATCAGTGCAGCCAAAAGGTGCCACAAAGTGAGGCGGGAGGGAGAGGTGGGGGGTGTGCCAACAAATAGCCAGGGGCAAGACACAGGAAACCTGTGATTCACAGTCCCTGTAGACCGGCTGAATCTCCCCTCAGAAGTGCTTGTCTCCATCAATTATAGATGGAGCCCGGCCAATCAGCCAAGATGAGACACCTGACTCTTTCTGTCTGGCAGTTGGAAGCAGCAGTGGAGAGTAAGCGATAGTTTTAGGAGGCATTTCAAAATTTTGCACATCTAAGGAACACAGCAGTTCAGCTACAGACCTCCTGTGCGGTGCAAGGCCATGAGCTCGCGAGGAAGCGTGTCCTTCTCTTCAAAGCAGTTGGGGCACTGAGTGTCCAGAAAACTCTCTTCATCTTTGCAAAATCAAATCCTAAATCTCAGCAGTGACAAAAAAAGAAAATGAAATCTGAATTTACAGCCTCACTGCCATTCTTCTTAATACAAACTTCACAGATGCAAAATGAACCTTTTTTGCTTGGTGAGGGTTAATTCCTTACAGAGTGGAATGCTATGATCCATGATGTATAAATTTGACTACGCATTTGAGCACGATTATCACTGATTCATCAGATGAGCTACTTCTGCTGCAGCTGAAAAAGAATTTGTTACAGAGTCAGGCCCTACAGCTTTGTGTCTGACTGTGCTGGTGGCAGGTGCGAAGCCATGAACTGTGTTTGCTTGCAGGTGGTCCCACTGTTTTAGCCACTGGGCCTGCTTGCTACCATGTGATTCAGTCGAAAAGTTCTTCCACGGAGAGAAATAGGCTCTTCCATCTGCCTTAGTTTAGACATATAAACCCAAGATGAATCACTTCCTGAAAGTGTCTGTATCTGTCCATGGAGTGTACAGAGTGTCTTGGACAACAGCTGTACACGTAAGCTAGGAGAGAAAAAACATCCTGCCACTGCTTTTTCCTATTGTGGCAAACTATTGTGAAAATTCCACCTAAATATTCGCATTCACGCAGTAACTAGAAATTGCTATAATTCATATTACAAACCCACCACAATTCCTTCCAAGTGAATCATCATCATCTGAAGATTAACTTCTGTGCCCAAGTCTAGTGGTAGTTTGTGCTTCAGCCAAGCAAGACCTTTACGATATTCTCACCACTTCCCTTTCTGCAGGTGCACATTTAGCAGCCATAGTAAGTGAGCATCATAGATTTAACTATGGAAGAATAAATAATGCATTAAAAGCCTTTTTGTGAATACTCAAGCCACATTTTCAACAGATTTACATAAAGTCACATTCACCCTGTCCTTCCTTCTTCATTTTCAATGTAACATGCATTAAATACTCATGGGAAGCAGAATTTGAGGTTACACACTGAAATTCCCTCAGATCTTAATTTTGCCGCCTGCTGCAGTTACAGGAATATCTCTTCTTCCAATCTATAAAACAGAAATAATATCAGATATATGAAGAACTGGGTTGGCAGACCCAAATAAAACACAAGTCACAGACCTTTAAGTGTGATCAGCTTGAATTGTTTCCGGCCAGGAGACCCACTGCCCCACAAGGTACTTAGCCCAGCAGAACAATAATTTTATCTAGGATCAAGAGATTCTATCACCATCTGCGAAGTGCAAACAGCACCGATAGCCAGAAGGAGGGGAAATTCTGTTCACAGGTATTCTGTTAATGGAAACTGAGGCTTATTATTGGTACAAATTCTTTGCTCAGTGGTATTTATAGAGTAACACTTTAAGGACCTCCAAAGCCCCCTCATTTTTTTAAAAAATAAAAGCACCTTGTTTCCTTTTAAGTCAATTAGTGTTTTCTGGCTCTCTATCTTTCCTTTTAATCTGAAAAACATTTTTCCAGCCATTACAGCCTAAATGTGCAAAGACAGAAAACAAGTGACTCTCTTGCACTGCTCCTAGAACAAATAAAAAATGTGAACCAGGGGAGGTTGCCACCTCAGTAATAACCATGTGCAACCTTTTGTTGTGTTAATAATAGTCAAACATGCAAAACCTGTCAAAAAAAAGCTGAAGGTCTCTTCTCTGAGACACTCCGAGGTCTTGGAAGTTTGTGCTCTTTCTGTTTCAGTGTGACATGCATTGTCTTTTTGGCACTGTGATTATCTTTGCCTCATTGTCTGCATCAGGAAAAGATATCATTTATGGTGCCACCTTTGTGACTCTTTAGGTATCAGATAACCTACTTAACACTGGCTCTCTAGGTGTTGAGAAATTCGGACTTCACTGCTGTGTAGGCTTTTGATGGCAATGCACCCACTGTCAGAAAGGATTTTTTTCTCCTTCCCCTCTCATAGTAGATAAGCTTTATAGGAAAACGTGCCAGTAAGACATGAGGCAGACAAAAGTAGCACAAGTGTTACTGCACTGTTACTCTTCTTTGTTCCTCTCCCCAGAGATCCCCTGCATTAGTTTTTCTCCATCATTGCACTAGATTTATTGCTCCAGTAAATTTCTGCAAAAGGAGAAAAAGAAGGTACTTGAATACCCTAGGGACTACCAGCATGGATCCCCTGGACACTCAACCCTGCATCCCAATAAAAGCATTCCAGAGGGTTCATTGTTTAGCCAGCTCTAAGCCAGAGCAATTGGGATGAGCAGTGGAGCGGGTGGGAACAGACAGGAAAAGCAAGATGGAAGAAACCTCCGGAAAGAGATGGGAAGCATGGCTGGGGATACTCATGGCCCTGCAGATAACAGGAGGAGGAGAGATGACAGAGGAGCCAGGCAAAGGCTCACAGCTTTGCTTGTGGGACCTCATCACCTCTGGGGAATGAAATGGTGCTGCCCTGTCTATTACATCTGTTGTTTAACCACGAATTCAAGTGAAACATTATCTCTCACTTTTCAGATATTACTTAGCTTGGCTGTGTGCTGTAGTGGAATACAGTGCATGACTGTTTTACCTCTTTCACTACAGTAATTTGCACACGGGAAGAAGGAGAGGTGTAGAGATCCTATGAGATGGGCCATGGAAATGTCATACCGTGTTCAAAACTTTACTTAGCACCACTGCGTGCTTCGTTTAAAATCTGACAATCCCCATTCTCACATTGCACTTCATTTAAATCTGACATTCCAGTTACCTGGAGCAAGTGCTTTGATGAAGAGAAACTTGGAGGGTAATCCACCAGGACACATTAAACTGTTACAAGTCATAAAACATCTGCACCCAATGGCAAGCTATAAAGCTGAATGGATAAAGCTATTAAATGCATAGCATTGCTGGGCTGAATTCTTCCCCCTGTGAGCACACTCAGCTGGTTCACACACAAAAGGTTTTCCCATGATTGTATCATGAGCAGCTCATATGATTATAATTTCCAGTAAGGAAGATTGCTAGCAAGAGCTGAGCTAGGACAAATTCGCGTGCTTCTGGTGAACACAAAACAGAGAGCATATAAGATTCCTCCAAGTATTTACTGAGCATACAATATGAGGTGTCCTTTCCCATCACATCTGCTGTATAACTTTATAAAGTGATGAAAACACCAAGAACAAGCTAAAATGAAATAATACTCAAGTAGAATGGAAAAAGCCACCAATGCAAGAAAACTGTATATTTTAGAAAGCCATGATACTTCTGAGTATCAACCCTTTTTATTCCATTCCTATTTCTGTGGGGAGAGGTGATAACACCCAGTTCCAGCTCTGCTCTGAAGTTCAGTGATGCCACCAGCAACCTGTCTGGGCTCAAGAAAAGTTCTACACCTGACCAGAAAACAGCAGGAAAGGCTTCTGCCCTCTTTATATTCAAACACCGTTACTGTCTTTACTGGCTGAGACTAAATAGGGGTTGATGTAGGTACCTAACAGGCTTCCACAGACATGAAGTCACCCACCCAAGTATGATTCCAAGGGGCTGTGTTTAGTTTTTTAAGAGGGAGCTGAAAGCAGTCCTCAAAGGGGAAAGAGCAGAAGCATTGTCTGTATGGTCTCACAGAGTTCTACTGGTTTTGTCGAAGAGAGGTGCCCTTGTCATCTATCCACTCATCTCTTCTTAGGCACTGCCACTCAGCACAGAATCTACTCAGTGGAAACCACACTCGTTACAATCTGTAATAATCTCTTCTGGGTCTGACAACCAAGACTTGTTCCTTATTTTCCATGTGTGGACTGCCATTTTCAACACAGGAAACAACTGCTTGTTGCCACAGGGGCCACAGAGTTTAGTCTAGGTAAGAACCAGAATTTCTGGTTCACTGATAACTTCACCATTTTTTCCTCTCAGAAGTAGAACGAATAAGATATGTATTTCTGGCCAGGCAGATTCTCTAAACAAAATCCTGGTGAGTCAATTGAAATTCTGTTTCCATAAATCAAAATTCCTTTCATCTCTTCCAGTGACAAATTCTTGACACTGAAGATTAATTTCCTCTACAAGACTTCATACTTTTTACAAAGTAGCATTTTCCAAAAGTAAAATGTTAAACTGAAAATGGTCATCTTACTACACCTACCATATTTCTGGGTAATCTTGTCTGCAAACATTAACTCAGCTACCAACTCTAGCCTGGGTAATCACTTAAGCAAACATTCATTCAGTTACTATCTCTGAACAGGCAACTCACAAATCTGTCTCTCTGCTATATGTCTATCTTCTCTAGATCAAACAGAAATCCCAGGTTGATTCTCTGTTCACTCAAGCACAGTTTTCTTCATGCATTCTGGACCACTATTCTGCCCGTATAAGATACTTAACACTTTGAATTGTCATCTAATACTCAGACCACTCCTTAGGTCTTCATTTGCAGGATTCATTTAAATTTTGCAGATTCTAGCTTCATAATATCTCCCAAAGTCTTATTTGTCTCTGACGATTTGCTTTCACTTACATAGCTGTAGGCTCTTTCCAGCAGGTCTTCCCTTGGGATCTTAGGTATGCTGCAAGGCAACTGGTACTGCTCCTGAAAAAAAGAATTATTATTTGAATAGAAAAGAGAATCGGAATCACTGTATTTGTATATTCCAACACAGAGTACTCTTCTCACAAAGATCCATGATCCCAAGCAGTGTTTCTTGCACTCCCATAGTTCCATGCAAACATGATGAAACATTTGTCTTTTGAGCGTGGCACAAGCTGACTATTCACTTACAAAAGCCCACTCTCTTGGAGTAAACATATTTTGGAGAGTCGCAGATAATGTCATTCACTGTTAACTCTTTGAGAAAGGAATGCAGAGCATGTGTTGCGTTGAAGGCATGAGCTTCAGTTACCCTGGGAGCCACAGCAAGAAAATTCTTCAAATAAAAATAGCTTGGATGTGCACACCATATAATTAAACAAGACTTCACAACATGTCTATGAAAAATACACACATTTTTTCTAAGATTAAAAAGAATATTATTTAGAAGATACCAACTTTTACTGTTGCCAGGTCCGTCTGAGGATACCTGTGTAGCAATTCTAGACTAGGTAGATACTGCTATATTTTGATAGGTTTCAAATGGTTATCCAGACCAGAATATTATGCATGAATCACTCATCCAAAATCAAATTTCTAAGGAACTTGGCAAGTTGGAAAAAGCCTTGGCATTTGGAATACTTCCTTAATAGTAACTTTGTTTTCATAAGATTTCCCTGTTCTATGTACACCTGTCAAGACATTTGGCATTTTGTGTAAGGTTTATTCTTTTGCACATCAATTTAGGGTGGTGTCTCTGCAAAAAAATGCCTTACTGGAATTTCTATAGCTTAAATTTTCTCAGCAGGTTAGAACAATATCTCCTTGATACCAAAACCTTGATAGCATCTTGCCTACAAATTGCCTATGTATATCATATCATATCATTTTAAGGAATAGCATTACTTTAGCAGTATGGAAAACATTTCAAATATTTCTATTTGAATGTCTGCCAGCCAGGGCTAATTTTGTTACACAGTAATCTGGAAAGATGCATTAAAGACTATTTTACCTGTCTGCCAAGCCATTGTACAGTTTAGAGGTATGCTGTAAGAAACATTCCTGTACATTTTCCATTACATTTTTTTCTGTGAGAGTAGTAGCCCTCCTTGTAAAACCATCTATTAAAATTATTTTAATAAAATCATGTACCCAGACAGAACAATAGTGTTACTGGCAAAACCAGACCAAAAAAAAGAAAATTGTGATGTGCTGTTCTATAAAGGAAATGGGGTCCATTTTAATGTTCTAGGACCAAGGTGATTTTAGCTTCAACAGACCATTGCTTCAGTTTACTGAAATGTAAAAGGAGATGAGGCAAACCATTCATTCTAGTGGCTGTGAATGAATTAAATTTAGCAGCATGTAAAATTTCAGTTTTGCCAGTGTCATGTATTTTTTTCCTAGATGTGTCCTAATAAGCAAAGATCCAGAAGAGAAGACTGAGACCACCTCCAACTCAGTTTGAGACCTTGACATAAGCTTTAAAATTCAGTCTATTTTTATGCATCTAATAGAAATTTTTTGAATGAATAGCTTGCTTTTTGTCTTTAACTAACATTGGTCAGATAATCAAAAGCACATATTTCCCAGCATGGAGTCTTAACATAGTTTACCTTTTTTGTGTGACTTTAGGAAGGAAGCACATTTCAGTACAGGTTTCTAAACCAGCAGCCTCATTTTCAGGCATTTTAACATGAGTATCTTATCTGAACCACAGAGTCCAGGAGGTGGGAAGAGACCTCTGGAGACTGCCTAGTCTACCCTCTCTGACTCAGACCAGGGTTGACAAGAACAGGTTGCCTAAGACCATGTCCAGCTAGATGCTGAGTATCTCAAAGGGTGGAGACTCCAGAGCCTCTCTGGGTTTGTAACAGTGTTTGATCACCCTCACTCTAAGGTGTTTTCTTATGTTTAAATGGAATTTTCAGTATTTTAATTCGTGCCCATGGCTACCCTGTCACTGAGCACCAGTGAAAAGAGTCTGGCTCCCTCTTCTTCATTAAGGAGTAGGATGGCTGGTGGATCTCCAGGGCAGCCTTTGGCACTGGGCACCTCCCTGAGGACAGGATCAGGCCCAAGCTGATCTGGGACATGGACATGTGGATGGGGGTCAGGATCAGAGCCATCAAGGGAAACTAGGGTCGAACAGTGTTTCCAAAGTAAAAATTATCAAATTAAATGCTTTTTTCTTTTTATACTTTTTTTCAGGTGAAGTAGCTTTACAAATTTAGCAAAATATGTGAAGATGTCATCTATATCCATATTATATGACAAAAAAATTTCAGCCATCTATACTAAGTACATCCAGGGAGATTTTTTTATCTATTCCATGTTTGAAACTATCTTGATAAATCCTGCACCTTCCATCCCTGTTTCTAAAATTGCTGGGGCAAAAGTACACTTTCCTGTTGGTACACCAGAATGGAAATATGTTTCTAGTTTTAATTCTAAATTTTAATCTACTTCTAAAAAAAAACCTAAGCCCTTAATAGTAGTACTTTGATATGGATTTTTCAAAATATACAACCCTGGCAAAGCCCATGGAATCCCTTTTAAATAAGCTCAAATACTAATCAGTGTATACAGTCCGTAAATCTCATTAACCTCCACTTCAATTTATTGTAAACCTTTTTTGTTTTCTAATGTACATTTTACAAAAAGGTAATATATCAAGGACCACTTCTTAAAAA
>VZTU01012570.1:0-83965 GCA_013400835.1 Zapornia atra | reverse complement strand
AAAAAAAAAAAAAAGACTGGCCAAATGCATATCTCAAAATAAGCCTAAACTGGTCCCCTTCAATTCTGTCAAAGCCGTGGATTTCAGAGCAGCTTTGTCAGAAATAAAAAGGGGATTGAGAATGTGTATAAAGGGGCTTTCAGACAAAGGGCCATATATTTAGCTTCATTTATAGCTTTACCTTTACTTAGGTTTATATGTATATCCTATCTGTCCCTGTGAAAAAAAAGGTTCTACATGTATTTCATCACACAATCAGTGACAGAATTATTACTTCTGTTAAAATATGAGTACAGCTGAACAGTACTTGCAATCCTTATGAGGATTTCCTGTTCAGATTACTTCAGTTCACTTGAAGTTCTATTGAGAGGACCAGTTGCACATCCTGGATTACAAACGGAAGAGAGTGAGAAAATAGAAATTGCCCAAATGATCCTGTCTTGACATCAAATCCTTGTGTGGTTTATTTTTTCTATATGGCCTTAGTTCACATAAGACAGTCCAGATACATACAGCAAATTAACTGAGTGCTCCTATAGACAAGTTTGGGGAAGAACTCAGTGGAAAGGTATTATTCAAATTGGTAGGCTTATTTTTCCAAACCAGAAGTGAAAACAGGAGACTTCATTCTCTGCTTTAGCACAATGCAGTCTATGATACAAAGTCTATTACCACATCTTCTCTCCCCGCTTTTTAGCTTATCTTTAGGTCATAGCTTCTTGTACATGACTTTGCTCTTACAGATGCTTAGTATATATTTTAAAAGAATAAACCAGCTTTTTTTTTTTTTTGCTACAGCAACACACAGAAAAGGAGGTCCCAAGGGAGTAATCTGGTTTTCTAATTTATATTACCCTTTGGTCACTTCTTTGTGTAGTGCTATATATTTTCATTGGTGGTGTAGCTTCATCTAGCTGCAAATAATAATGCAAATTAGGTCATGGCTCTGCAGTCAAGAAATGCCTTTAGTCAGTGAATGAACAGGTTGATTATTGACTATGGTTTCTTTAAAGGCTTTTCAATGGAATAAGACTTTGCTTGAACCACTATTCAAAACCATGGGTGTTTGTGCCAAGTTCTTCTGTAGGAAATCTAAGTTTTCCAGCTTTACATGCAACACAGACCACAGCTATTTTGAGTCCTCATCAGTTCATTGCAAATGGGTAGTGATAAACTCAAATACAAAGTTGTGCATTCTCTCTCGTTTGCAACACCAGTTACCACTCCTAATTTAAACAACCTAACAGACTGTTGGGTTTTTTTCTCACAACCGGTTGAAGCTTTACAGTTTCATTAGTTTAGAAGTTGGTTGACACCTCTGAAAGCAGAGACCTTCCCAAAGACTGTAGAGCCAACTGGAGAAGCAACTCCATGTAAAACCCAGTGCTCCAGCAATACTGTAAATTTAGCTTTTAGATGTATAGCCAGAAGAGTAATGCATAAAAGCAGAGCAGAGGTGAGTAGTTAAACTTGATATGGGATACTGAAAGTTTATTTTTCACTTCTGGTGCTCACATTTTACAGTGTTGATACAGTCCACAAGGAAGAGTCACAGAAATTATCTGAGGATTGAAGGAAATACTTTGCAGCAGAAATTAAAGAGCTCATTCTATTTATTACATCAGAAAACATGACAAGACTTTAATTAATCACAGTACATAAGTACTTTCATGAGGAATCAGCAGTTACTGAAGGCCTTTAAAAGTAATAAATTTAAAAAAAAAAAATCAGAAGCTGAAAACATCTGAAGAAAAGGCAGGTGAGGAATCAAGCTCAGAGATTTGACAGTGAAGGTGATTAACCATATGCACACCCAGACAAGCAAAGAAGAAGGTTTCTTTTTATTGTCTTCAAATCATGATACTTTTCTGGAATATATAGCATCTCTCTGGAAGACACAAACTCTCAGATAGTTTGGTGTAACTGTGGCTGAAAGTCATCTATGAATCTGTGTCTTTGAAATGGAGGCAGAAAAACCCCCAAAACAACAGACTAAGAGAGCAGCAGACAAAGCCAGAACACAAACTGGGAACACAGCCCACAGCCAAGCCAAGAGAGAGCTGTTGGGATAAGTGCTGATTAGAAAAGAGCTCAGAGCTTCGAGGAAAGATAGCATCTCTTTGCATTTGATATTTTTTGTACTGAAGAAAAGAAGCCTTTGTACATTTTTTTAAAAAAATAAATAGGATTTTAGCATCAATTTCTCTTTCCTACTGACTTAAACAACTCAACAGAATCTGGACTTCTGGCTAACTGCTCCAGTCAGAGACAGATAACATTGAGTTTTATGAGCTCTGGACGAGGAGTAAGAGGCACATTTCAGAGGCCTGTCATCTGACTAGAAGCTTTCATGATCCCCTCAGTCCTTCAGTCGTGTGAATCTATGAGTTCTCTGAATATTTGTTGATATGTCTTTCCTGCTTAATATAACAGACCTGAATTAATGGCTACAATTCTACTGCTTTACATTTCTAATGCTCTTCAGTGAAATTTAGCATTGAGAGCATAATAAAAGTAGTTGGAAGATGTGCAGTCAAAGCTGATACAGAGAAAGGTCTCTCCAAAGTTAATTTATTTTGCCTTCATCCCTAAAGGCGTACCATCATTTCCAATTTTTTTTTTCTTTTTAGTATTTTGGTGGCTCCAGACAGTTTTCCATCACGTTTTACTGGGATTATCTTGGTTATAGTATCCTTGTTCATCTATTGAAAGTGTGTCTCATCAAGAGGTACCCTTAGACTAAGCAGATCAGCCTTGTGTGTTCCCACCAAACTCTTCTCACAACAGTCCATGAAGCCTGGCTGATCTGACACATAACCGGATGATGTTAATTCATATAGGCAGAGTTCATTGGATAATATTCCTATGATTTATTTGATTATTTGTATGTTTTTGTGCCTTAAATTATTTGACAAATCAATCTTGACAAGATTTGACAAACTCTGTAAAGCTCACCAAACAGTGTTTGTTTTGTAAAACTTTGGTTTAGTTTACTACCTTTATTAAGATGCATAACTGGGGATTTCTGTGCACCAGGCAGTGCACATCAAAAGATTCCTATTACTGCTTCTTGCCCACAATGGAGGTACAGGAAAAGTTTGATTGAAATACCGGGGCCAGTTTGGAAAACTTAGAAGAAGGTTTGTCCTGAAGTCTCCAGCACTTCTGGTCACAGCTACACACTGCAAGATCCACCTTTTTTTGGCCACATTTCAGGTCATTCTAATTCAGTCTCCCAAAATTAAAGTCTATTATTGAAATCTGCAAATGCTGTTGTAACTAGACAACTGTATGTAGACAACTGGGACATCAATGCCTCTGAACTTCCAAGGCACATTCATTCTCTCTTGATGCAGACTTTTTTTTAAACAGCCAGCTCTGCAAACTTAGCCTTGTTTCTGATTGTCAGGTCTGTCTTTTCAGACTCCTGCCTCAGAGTCCATTGTAAGAGTTTCCAGTCAAATTTTGGTCTTCTACACCTGTGCAAGACTATTGCCTTTGTTGTCAGAGCCAAAAGCCAAAATAAATCCCAGTTAGTTACTCTGCTCATAGGCTGAGCAGGAAAGGTCTCTCAGTAATAGTTGCATTGGCTCTGCGAGGCTAAAGAGAGGAGATAGAAATATAGATTTATTTCTATGCAACTAATGTGAATAAATACGATGGATTAAATTCAAGGCTCAAATGGGTTGAATAAGAAAATGGCATTTAAATTGTAAAACAGCTCTTGAGATTCTCCCAAATGGAATGTGTTCCCATGATTCTTAACCAAAAATACAGAAGTAATGATAATAATATGGTTTCCCACCTCTATCCTTCTGCAGTGCTGACTTTCACATCACTGCTAGTGATGCTAGTAAAGGAGTTGCATGAATGAAGCCTGTAATTGCATCGTTTTAGCAGTGCTATCTTTTATAATATTTTCATCCCGTAATCTTTAATGGAATATAGATTATAGTTAACTCATGCTAAATCTATGACTCTCAATAGGTAGAGCCTGGCGCAGTGGATATCTTTTTCAGTTGTGCTTTAGAACTGGATTGTATAACAGTACCCGCAGCCTTTTGTTGCTTGTGTCATCCTTTCTGTTATGTGGCATCTTTCACACTATTCATATTCACATCTTGTACAATCTGAAATGTATCAGAGTCCTCTGTATCTTCCACTGTCAAAGTGTAGCTTAGCATCAGAAAAAAAGCATTATTAAACTCATTTGCCAGAGTATTTGAGTGGCACATATACGAAGCAGTCTGTGAACTCCCTGGAGATGGGATTTTCCAATTCTTAGAGAATTTTGATTAATTTTTTTTAATGACATCAGAAAATGAAAAATTTATTCACCAGGATTATATGAATATTCCTTACATTTCAGACAAATCAGAACCTAAGCGACTGAAAATTAAATAAATAATTATTCAATATGACAATTTCACTTTGTTTTAATAATAGATAATGCACATGTTAAAATAAGGTATTTCAAAGTTAAGAAATTACAGTCTCCATTTTGACAGTATAAAAAACAAGTCTGTTACAACTTCACTCTTCCATTTTTCTTCAAAATGGAATTCCAGCAAAAAAGATTGAGTTGTGTGAAGTGGTTGGATTTATATAAAACTGCATTCTCTGACAGAGGATTATTCAGCCAGAGCTCTTCCAGCCAGCCCTAGTTAATATACACAGAAAGGACTCAACAGAACAGGAAGATGGTTAGTGACTTATCACAAGGCATATTGTACTAAATGGCTTCAACACGAGCAGAAACAAATGTTCCTGAGCACCATATTATATTGATTTAGAGACTGACTTGAAGGGTCGTCTAGCAATCTGTTATGGTCTACAAAATAGAGACAGATATCTCTTGATGGTATCATTTTGGTCTAGTTTGCCTACAAGTGTTGCATAGCAGCTGCTGAAGAGCAAGAATACTTTTTTTTTCCATTTCTGCACAGCACTTGAAGTGAGGTCCTACTCTGAAAACTCAATAGGTAAACATGCTACAAACATGCTATTCCTCCCAATGGACAGGATCTCAATTTGTTGCCATCATCCTGATGTCCTTATGCATTCTATTTTCCTGTGCAGTTCAGCTGCACAAGCTTCATACAATGAGAGTAAGGCTGGCTTATTACACCTGGACCTATGCACAACATAGATAGAAAAAGAAACATTATTAGTAGCTACTCTCATTTTGCAGGTAGGAAGCTTAGGCACAGAAAGATTTCCTTTACTTGTGCAAAGTTAGTTTTGGGGAAAAGTGCTAACCTGGCACCTTTCCTGAGCCTTCTGTGAGCACTCAGGCTGCAATTTCAATCTACTGGGAGTGCAGAAAACTGTGTATAGCACATGATTTCTTTCTGAATCTGTATGGATGCCCCTCGTGAATGTCTCAGTGGTATAGCCACAGCTAGCTACAAAGTGCTTTTTGACAGTCAGGCTACTCTGCCCCTTCTGCTGCCTAGTTTACCATTATTCTGGATAGAAACTCCAGGTTGTAATGACCCAGCACTACCAACAAAATGTTGTCAGCTGTTCTTGATACTTTATTCCCATGAAGTGTCCAGGCAGAATCACAGAATCATATAGGTAGGTTGGTAGGGACCTCTTGAGATTGCCTTGTCCAACTCCCCTTCTCAAGCAAGGTCACGTAGAGCAGGTTGCACAGGACCACGTCCAGTAGCATTTCGAATGTTTCCAGAGATGACACTCCACAAACTCTCTGGGCAACCTCTGCTGGTGTTTGACCATCCTCACAATAAAAAGTGTTTTGCTGTATTGAAATTCCATGTGTGTTAATTCGTGCTTGTTGCTTCTTGTCCTTTAACTGAGCATCACTGAGAGGAGCCTGGCTTTCTCATCCTAATTTCTTTCCATCAGGTATTTCCATCAAGATCCCCTTCAACCTTCTCTACACCTGAGAGAAGAGATTGAACAGTCCCAGCTCTCTCAGCCTCTCCTCATATGACAGATGCTGCAGTCCCTTCATCATCTTTGTGGCCTTTCACTGGGTTCTCTCCAGTATGTCTGTATCTTTTGTGTACTGGGGAGCCCAGAAGTAGACCCAGCACTCCAGAGGTGCCTCACCAGTGCTGAGGGGAAGGATCACTGCCCTCCACCTGTCAGTGCTCTTTCTAATGCAGCCCAGGATGCTGTTGGCAGAGGAAGATGTCTGTTGTGAAAGGCAAGCAGAAAGACCTTGAGTAAAGAATAGGACTACCTGAAAAAGCTTACTTAGGTGTTAGTAGGTGAAAACATGCTGCAATATGGCAGACCTGAGTACAGATGATGAACAAGTCTCAACCCCAGCTCTGACTACTGAACCACAGTGGTATGCAGATTTTCTGGGGTAATTTACCTGTGTCCCCAGGCAGAGCTCTGTAATCCCAGTAATGCTGCTTCTCTGCCACACCAGTTGTTCCTACTTCTCATGACAGAACATAGTGTAGATGAAGACATAGAAAATACCTGCTTCAGCTACCGGCAAAGCAGCCGGACTTTTACAGATTAGTGCTACAACAATCAGTTAAGCTTTGACTGCATGGGCTAGGTTCTAACTTAACTAATGTATTATAAGTACCTTTTTTTAATGACTTCTTGGATGAAAATTACTGTTTGAAATTAACTTATGGGCACCCTGCTGTCTTATATTCTGTTCATTTAAGTGCCTCACGGACCTGCAATTGGGATCATGGTATATCTAGAATATTTCAAGGATTTTTGCTGGGGTCTTATTGACTCCAAACTACACTTACTCATTGATCAAGTGAAAAACTGTGTGGTGAAATATGTTATTTGAAGGTGAGAACAATCTATATTACTCTAAGGGGCTCCTTTTACTCCTATTACTGTTATTGTTGCTATCATTATTATTATTATCCAGCATTAAACAAGTATCAGTAGATTCATTCAGTGAAGCTTTTCTTTTGCTTTTTCCTCGTCTATCACCATGTAACATTCTTGAAAACTAAGTAAACAACAGACTAGGTCAGTAACCAGGGTGTTTGAAGTTACCACAAGTAAAATCATGTTATATTGGTTTTGTGACTAATGTACATTGGTTAGGCCCTACCTAAACTGACCAAAGACAGCCATTAGTGGTATCTTTCAGAAATACACGCAGAACACTTTTCAGAACAAAAGAACTCCCCCTGAAAATGAACAATCTTTGGTAAGCAATCAGCCTGTATTTACATTTCTCACGATTTTCATCCAAGCATTTTTTCATGGAAGATGCACAAGATCTGACAGTGGATGAATAACGGTGGTGAACAGAAACCCCATTTACACTGAGATGTAGAGCCATTTTATGATCTCAGTAAAAGGTAATTTTTGAACATGCCTTGCACAGGAAAGTAGCACTACTGTTTACATGGCCTGATACGTATTCTGCCTGCATTTCATTTAGGAAATAAACATGCTCTTCTTACCACCCAAACTTTAATAAATTTCAAGGGAGAATAGCTCTTTTTTTAACTGTGACTCATTCTTTGCTAATTCAATCAAGCCGGAGCTGACAAAATAACAAGAAGATTTTGGAGGTATTTTTACCATGTTTGTCACTCCACCAAATGACAGTGCAAAGTTCCCTTGTCTGAATTTCGATCAAATACTTACCAGGAATGCTAAGCCTTTCAGAATCCCATTGTACCTCTGTTTCATGGCATGTGAGTTATTTGCTTTCATCTCTCCTTTACTGTATAAAAGAGGATCTAAGGCTGTAAAAACTTCAATCCAGAGATTCATGCAGCTGTACATAACAGATCCTTCCTCTCTCGTCATTGCAGCACAACATCAAACCAAACAAAATGTCTCAGAAAGCTACAGTGTTTGCAGCGAGGCTGTCACAGATCTCTTTTTTTGTTTCTGAAAAAAAATGTGGCTGAATGCCCAGCACCTGCCTCCATACTGACATTTTCTGAAACACTAAGGTAGAGGAATCAACCTTTGTCAATATAATCTCAGTGATTTGTTAGAAACAATGAAATGAAAAGCCTCATCCTCTACCCTTGCTTCTGGAACACGGGATTAAAATAAAGGACACATGATTTTATTGATTTAATGAGGGGTGGGGGCTTCAGTGGAGCATCCCATGTGATTAGAGAACAAGCCATGTTTGCAGGTCTCACAACCAGTTGTTTCCCATTTTCTTGGCTTTCCCCATTTCTTGGGAACTTGTTTATGTATTTGGCTGTTACAATGACCCACAGAGTTCACTCCTGTGCTGCACGAAGCATTCAAATGCCTGCAGTGATTTCAGTCTGTCTCTCTCAACAGGGAAAGAAAGAAAGACTGAAGGGACTGCAGCACAGTTCTGCAAACTGAAGAGATGAAGAAGAGCAGATAGGGAGAGAGAAAAAAACTTTAAAAATTCCAGATAAAACACAGCAACAGGAACAGGAATAACACCTCCTACCTATGAAGTAGGCTGTGTGCAGAATGCATTAATCTTTTAGTATATTTTATCAGAAAGGAATCCCTCCCCCCAGCTATGAACTGAGAGGTAAGCAAAAGGAGTTCACTCAGTGTTTAGTGGTAGAATAATCCACAAACAGCAAGTTAATCTCCTCCCTTAGACCTTTTACCTTTGTTCTTTTTTTTTCTTGAGGTATTCATGTGATATAAAATGACATTTTCATATGGTAATCTCTACTCCTTGTAGTGTTGCTCTTCAAGATTAGCCAGAGGGATGAAACACAATGAACAGTGCCTTCTCAGGGAAAAACAACAAAAGCCCAAAACCAACCAACCAAAAAACCCGAACAAAACCCCACCCCCAAAAAAGCAACAACAAAAAGCAAAACCAAATTGAAAACTAAAATTCATTCTTTATTGTCGATTTGGCTGTGCAATAACAGTAACAGAGTTACTGGGGCTTGATGTATGTAAATATAACACAATGGATGTAGGCTTATGTCATAAACACCTACAGTAATAGTTCTGTGTACATGAATACATATCAATAAACCAGATATATGGCATCGACTTCGCCCACAGGATAAATTTTCTCAGTTCCCTCTGGTGTTACAATTTCCAGGCTCTAAAAGTTAGGAAGATCCAGTGACTGAGCATGCAGTTTCCAAATCTTTCCCTTCCCCCTCCACCATTTTGGTTTCCCCAAATTGGGTTGCTGTTTCTCCCCCCATCTCCTTTACTCTCAGTAGGTAAGTGAGTTTGAAACCAGGGGGCAAAATCATTACTTCCCAATTATCTTAAGCCATGCAAAATAACCTCTCTCTCAAGGGCTGATGCTAAAATATGCACACAGTTCTGATGTCTAGACAGTTATGAAATATAGGTGTAGGGCTCTGCATATGCAGAAGAGAAATGCATCCCAAATGAAGTGCTTTTATTAAAGAAGTATAATCACTGGGATAACTAATTACGTCAATACCACATAGTTAATTAAACCCATTATAGTTACTATTCCCATGGAGGGGAGGTCAGACAAAGCAGCCGTCCCCCTGACTCTGCTGTGCTAACAAAAGAGAAAGAAATTAAATATATTAAACAATACTTCTCGTTCAGGTTAAAAAAAGAAAAGTTTAACAACTTCACAGTTACTCAACAAAGAAACTCCACAGAGGTAATTTATGTCGGTACATTTGTATGGCACTTCTTCAAATGGAGGTCTTAACAATGCACTGTAGTTCCATTAGATTTGTGCTAACTGAGCAGATGAGGAGAAAATACTGGTCTGGCAGAATTCTTCCACATTTTCTAATGGAATTTAAATACATTTCTTCACCTGTGGATATATTTGATAAGTGACCAGAAAAACATGACATAATGTGCAACGATAATGAGGTTTGCACTGCTACTCAGTCAAATCTCATCCTGTCCCTCTCACCTAAAGATTGAATAGATAAAGATGACATTGTGGGATGCCCAGAAGTGCTGGTAAGAAAAGAGGTCTGATTTCTGTTCCCAGTCATCCATCAGAAAAGTTTTCATAGGTTACTATCACCTGTCTTATGACATGGGTAATTATGCTCTGAATCCAGGGACTGGGGTTAAAAATCTGAGCCATAAGGAGTTCTTGTATAAGAACTTGCAAGTTCTTATTTATTATCCAGTTAATACTGAAGCACTAATATCAAGATGCACCAGGTATAAAGTGCTCCAACAACACCATAAGGATCCTGCAATTATTGTGAAGGACAGGTATGAGTCACAAAGCCCAGAAGTCTTAGTAATGCACTTATACATATGTGCACAGAGACAAAGCAAAAACCTTTGTAAAGCTTGAGGGACACTTTCACCAGAAAATGCAGACAACACAATAATCAGTTTGTGATAATTGCCTGTGTCAATGTTTTTCAGCTTTTGACCCATAGATTTCTAGGGATCAACAGCATACTCCAAAGAGGGCCACGAGTGGTGCCAAAGTATATCTTCACAGATGTCATACAGCAACTTAGGTATAAGAAGCTTCCTCAGGAGTCCTCACCTCCCTGGTGATTCTCAAAATCCAGAAATGAAAAAGGATCATAAAGCTTGTCCAAGCCCGCCCTGGAGGGAAGGAGGGAGGAATAAGAAAGGTAAACAAGGGGGGGACAGAGAGAAGGAAGAAGGGAGGAAGGAAGGGATGATGGAAGGGAAGTTGATAGACACTAAGCACTTAAAACTTGGAATTTTTCCTTAAAGAAAAATAGCAAAACCTAATATTTGGAGGGACTGAAATTCTGCTGCAAAATTATTTATCTACCCAAAGCAATTCACAACTTCTTAATAATGACCCAACAGCTCTTAACATCAGTCAGTATCATCATAATGGTATTATTAATTGTATTACATTATTGGTTTATGTAGTGCTAGACACTGTTTCTACACACGGAAGAAGAAAGTCAGGCTGCCCTGAAAAGCTTAATATCCAAATAATTAATATAATGATCGAATAAAAGAAAAGGAGTATCATTAGTCCTATTTACAAATAGGCAAATGAGACATAGCAATCAAGGATATGTTAATATTGTATAGTACAATGTACAATAAAAATCCCAGACTAGCTCTGAATGAGCTGGTTTGCCCAGAAAGCACCACAAAGCACAGCTCCCTGAAGAAATAGTAACTCGCCTCAGAAATTATACTACTTCATCACTGCACCCAAGTCAGGATGGCTGTAGGTGTACCACATGTGGCAAGCTCAATGTCACACAGTAAATTCATGACAGAGGCAGTTACACATCAGCTGGGAACATGCTGTAAGGGAGGCTAATCTGCTTCATGACATTTCCCAAGGGAAATTGAGGTGGATTACACTGTGTTAGTGGGGGCACATGACACCGTGGGCATCTGCTCATTACCCAGTATTGAAGCCTTTATCATGGTCTTTCGTTTGTTGTGTTTGCTGAGTCAGACTCAGCCATGACGTTCATCCTGAGTCATGATTCATCAAGGATTGGCCACACTTTCTAAATCACAATAACTCTGAAAGGCAAAATTGTCCCATTTATCTTTGTGGATACCACCTTATATGCCCAAAGATCGTCTCAGTACTGTGAGCTTAAACACCATGTGGTGAGAGAGGACCTTACTCCTGTCTGTCTATGCAACCTAGTCTTAGTGAGAGCTCTTCACATCACTACTTACTGTTATGCTGCAATAGGGAAGGCATTGCTGCCTTAGCACACTCATTGCACTCTAGCATACTCTAGCAGTACACCCAACTCTGCCAGGGAAAGTGAAACCCAGAAAGATCCACAATCAGGTAGGTACTACAACAAGAATAACCAGAATGTAAAGAGCCTTTCAGCAGGTTGGAATGAATAAACTACCTGTTCATTCAGGTGCCTGAAACCCCTCTTCAGTCTGTTTCCCCTCAGAACTTAGCTTAGATCCATCTCAGTCAGAGGCTGCCCCCGTAGCAGGAAATACCTTGTAAGGCTCAGGGTTGCAGTGTCAGAGCTCATTCTTTACACTGTTAAATGGTACAAATGGTCTCTGGAATGCTTTTTGCTCAGATCACCCAAAAGTCTCCCACTCAATTTCCAGGTATGATTCAGAAGTTAACCCAGGAACTATTCCAACTATGCAGTCAGATGTATCCAAAATCTTTCCTGCTTTGGAAACCAGCAAAATTTCATCATACAGGTACAGTCACACCATGCCAGCTGGACACAGGCCAGAGAAATGGCAATGGTGCTGTTTATTTTACTATACAGAGGTAATTCAGTTTTGATATGACTTAACTATTGGTCCCTAGACAGTCAGACATCATATCTTGATCCTTTACTAATTTAGCCCTTAATTTCCTGAACTTCCACTATTAATACTTGAAAACAAACCATTTCTAAAATGTCAAAATGTTTCAGAGACATCAGAACAGGTTTTGAACTCATGATTCCTCCATTTCTTCTTGCTTTTGATTAAGGTTTGCTGCCATAAAATCATACCTGTCAGCAAGAAAACTGTGCAATCCAAGGAAATAATAAGCAAGTCATATATGGTTTGTTTTAATTTTTATTTGGCAGCTAGGCAGAAGGAACATTTAAGGAACAAGCTCTTCACTGAAGTGGATAGAATAACTTTAAAGTTCAAGATACTGTTTTTATTCTTCTATGAAGTCTAATCATACACTGTCAGAAAAAGTGACTCTCTGAATGATTTTTTTTACAGTTGTCACATAACAGTTTCCTAATCCCAAATCGGACAGCTGTACTTGTCAAATGTTTTCACTGATACAAGTGTTCAGTTCCAATTCAAATCAAAGGCAGACCTGTGAGCTCTCCCTGTCAGAGTGCTAAGACCAATTAGAGAGAGCTCTAGACACCAACCAGAGTCAGAACCCACTGTGGAATTAAGGTTAGTTACTGGTAGCTTAAAAAGCTCTTTTGGAACCCAGGTAGACTAAAACTAAGAAATCTGAAATAAAGACCCTTACTCTAAAATCTTAAGGCACCACAGAGTAGCTTTTGCTTAAATTAAAATAAATAAGTAAATTGATCCCGCTGTGTACATTCACAGTGCTAAGAATCTTCTAGCTTTCTGCCTTGGGGCACCAGGTAAAGACCTGACAAGACTGTCTCTTTGGAAAAAACTGACCATCTGACTCATTTGCCCTAGAAGGACTTGACTTGTCATGAAGCAGGCTTTCAGGATATGAAACAGGAAAACACTAGCACTGAATTCTGTTGGCCTGTTGCAGCAGCTAAGAGAGTGAAATTATGTATATACAAAGGCTGCACTAATTACCATAGGCCCTGGTGTTTTTTCAGTACATGTTAGTTCCTGTTTAGGAAGGATCACTCTTGACCATCCTTCATGAGTAAAAGGAAATTATGTGCTGTTATCCTCTCTGGAAAATTCACCTACACATATCAAGGAAAGCAGTGATCAGTGATTTCCAGTTGTTGGGAATTATTTATCTGAATAAAAAACTGGTAACCTTCTAAGCAGCAGGTTGAAACCATTTTCATTGCTGCTGAGCATAAAAGATAGTCCAAAATTCATGTTTTGCCTACAGCTCCTTCCAATTAGTAAGACAAAAGAACGTGTGCAGAGCATCAGCTTCATGCCTGGCTATAGAGAAACACTAAAGGCAGCCCAGCTGTAGCAGTAGCATAAATAACCAAACCTCCTTCTTTCCTTGCTCTGGTTTTCATTCAGGCTGCATTTTCTCACTGCTGGAAACACTGCTGACCTCTGAGCAAGCCCAAATGCTACACATACAAAACAACTGACATTCCCAAAAGTGAGCTTGGAGACAACCTGTCCAGTTTCTTACCTATTCACCATCCTTCCTTCTTCAGATACAGAAGTCAGCTCTGACAGCCTTAGTGATGAATGGGTTGGGTGTTGACAGTTGAAGATGAGGGGCTAAGGCAAAAGGAGAAATCATTGAGAAACCAAGTCCTGTGACGCTGACTTTACAGTGGGAATAGGCAAAAGAACAAAATGCAGCTAAACTCGTGTTCCATGGCTCTCAAATTCACCTCAAGTAGTCATGCAATTTTCCAAGAGGCTGGTGGTCAATGTCTTGCATGTAGACAGGAGTATGACCATACTGTTGCAATGCTATCATTAAAGGTTCAAAGGCAAAAAATGTCTTTCTAGTTCTAATCAGCCACTAAACTCATCACCATTACAGAAAAAAATGAGAAAAATAAACTGAAGAAAACATCAGCTTTCCTATTCCCATCTTTGCTACATTTGTCAAGATAGTTAAGGTGCATTTTCACATGGTAAAACCACCAGGCATATGTCTAATTATAATACTTACTGAAAGTATGATTCAATCCTTCTTCTAAAACATCATTGCCTTAAGTTGACAGAGCAATATATGCCAATTTATTGGTAAATCCCACAATTACAGGAGCGGAAATGGGCATTGAATAATCGTTTGATGTACCTCAAACAAAACCAGCAATATCTGTCACATGTCTCACAAAGGTGTAATACACCAACTGCCATGCCGTAACGTCTCTCTGTCCCATTTTAAATCTTTGCTGTAGTTATCATTAAAAGGTTTTCACAGTTGCTTTGCCTATCCCTTTTGTCTTATCCATCATGGACAGAAGATACCGTTGTCTTCTACATCACTGCAATCTTTCACTTCTTTGCATGTCACTACATTACATACCTTCTAAATCTTCAAAAAATTATTCTTAGGCTGAATAAACCCTTTCCTCACAGACATGTTTTGTAGCTCTCTGATCATTCTATTTCGTCTCCTCCAGGTTCTCTGGTTAGTTTGTGTCCTTCTTAGAGTTCAAGTGGGGAAACTGTGCTCTATTTGAATCCTCATCAGTGCCAAGGAGGATCCTTTCATACCTGCTACATACCATAGATCTGTTTAATGAGAACACCGTGATGATTGCTTTGTTTGGTAACGGTATGGCATGTAGAATCATATTCAGATATGATTTTCTACACTTCTCACAGCCTTTTCTCGGAAGTTGTCACCCAAACAGTTATTCCCGCTTTATTGTCATCCAGCTGATTACTCCTAACTCGGTGTTAATACCTGGAGCTTTGCTTTTTTCCTTCTGGAAAGTATCAGCTTTTTTTCTGGAGAGAACACCAATGTCAAAGATTGTCAGTTTTCTATCAATTGTGCACAAGGAATTTGCACAAAGACCAGAACAAAGCTAGGTGAAGTCAACTATAAGGATTCCACTGCTTTTTGTGAACTTTTCATTGGGCACTACTCCTAGTATCATCAACAATGTGAAACCCTAGACTCCCACAGACATGTATCAGGGATTAGGCAGGCATGTAGCAGGGTAGGATTTATCCTAAATGCCTAGATTTAAATTCAAATTTATTAATCAAAATTTAAGAAACCTAGTTTTTCCACATCTAGACAGTTAACTCAAGAGAACATATGGATCGTTTACAAAAAACATATTTACCTTTGTTAATTCTGAAGATCACACTCACAACTTGAATTCAAGACTTGCGCAACTGATAATGGCAGAATTCCTTTATACCAACCCCATAGGCTAATGATTTGCCATCAAAAATTTAAAATACAGCTACTTAACAAGGTACACTCAGTGAAAGAAGTTTCATAAAGATTGTTGCCTATGGACAGTTTTGAATGCATCCATAGCAAAAAAAAAAAAAGGAAGAAAACTGTTACTTTTAAAAGATCAAACTATACCAACATTAGCTTAATTAGACACTAATTATAGTAATTTCTTTCAAGACATGTAACAGTGAAGAGTCCTGGGCCCTGAAAACATTTAGTCTCTATTTTTTTCTCTAAGAATGAGCCAAGGATGACCTGGATAAACCTTTATTGGGATACCTTGCTCACAAAACTAATTTCTCCTTCACCATCACAGTGATACAGCTTTATTGCCCCAAGGGCAGGAGGACTTGCACAGAAATTGTAAAAAGGCTTTTTCATTTTTGTTAATGTCACCATGAATAAGCTTATTATCCATAACAATGTCTAAGGCTTCTCTGAAACCTACTGAAGTTTTGGCATCTCTTGGTGCCTCAAGATTGGAATCACCAAGATGTAGGCACCACAACTGAACATATTTTTTTCCGTGCAATTGCCACAGATTCAGATTTGTGTGGAAATAACTGCATGAACAAATGATCACTTAGGTCACTAGTAGACTGTTTGCACCTGCAAAAACCCAATTTGTTTTCATAACTATGGTAACCACATTTCCATGGAATCTCCTTTATTTTTTTAACAAGGCTTTTATATGTATTCTGGGGGGCAAAGTCCTCCATATTTTGTGATACACCTAACCAGACAGGCAAACTGGATATTATTTGAAAACTGCACTATTCATGATGTGTGACATTGCCACTCAAGGGCAGCTGAGACCAAGCTTTATAAATCCCACCCAATAAGCTTGCCTTAATCAAGCATTTCTGTGTGCAAGCGAAGTTAGTGAACAGTGCCAAAGTAGAAGTGCACAAAACCTATGTTCCCTATTTAAAGGAGTGGTACAGCAGCTGTGGAAACTTTCCCTAAACTTCCATGCCAATTTGTCTCATCTCCAAGCTTGTTGCTACGCACAACCGTGTCGCTGATCTAATCAAACGGATGCATGTCCGAGTGACAATTTGCATCTGCAGCCGAGGGATGTGTACACAACCTGCTCGGAGCTTCACATTCATTCATGCACAAGCTTAATTTAAATAAATAAATAAACAAGCCATTTATCACAGCCAGTGGAGACCAAGCTTTTAAGTGGTGATTCACTGAGTTCCCATTTAGTTTTACAGGCCTGCCTGTATTTCCTTTTCATTTGACTATGCTAGGGTTCTGTGCACCACGGCAAATATTTGACAGCTTGCTCAGCAGGCTCCGTGCTCTGCAGAGCTTGCACAGTGCTACCTATTATTAATTGGTTTCAAAATGCATTCTCCTGTAACCCAAACTAAGATGTGACTATTATACCTGTCATCCCAAAGCATGCAGAAATAAAATATTTGCAATTAGTTCATGAAATCTTTGTTAGTTTGATTGGTTAAGGCTTCCAAGCTTTAAATAAATTGTGTAAGAAATACATCTCCTTGTATAAGCAAATCCAGTTGTCCCAAAGCACCTGCCTGTTATATTCACTTCATTTGCCTAATATACAGTGGTCTAGAGACTTCTGATGCACAATGACAGAATGTTTAGTAGAAAGAACATTTTATGTCTATGCTATCATAAAGAACTCTTTTAACCCATTAATCTTAAGGCATTTCACAAGTACACGTTAAGCTTCACAACTCTCCTAACAAGAAGCCCAAAGGAAGAAGAAAATCAATTCATGCAAGCAACACCAATGGACAATTCTTTCTGATGAAGATGTCTGAAATGATTGATGGCAATCACTGATGCTCTTAGCTGAATGATCTCATGATGAGGAAATTCAGAGAAGTTGCTTCTAGAAAGCAAATGACTGAGCTCTTGTCAAAAGTGTGCATCCAGGCTTTGCACACAGGAAAGAACTGAAAAAGGGACAGCTGCCACTAAACTGAGAAGGGAAATACACAGAAGAAGACTTCAGCAAGCTTTCTCCAGGTGTTTGACTCAAAGTTTGCCACTGTATTATATAGTCACTGGTAGTAGACAACCCTATGCCTGTTATTGAAAAGGTGTTTGTTGAAGATTTGTTTCCAGACTAGAAAAAAAATTCTTGTGCTTTGTCATTTAAACACCCATCTAAGGCTTCAAATTATTTTTGAAGTTATTAAAATTAATAGTGCCCTTCTTTATGGAAGGACACTTTAGAAAATGAATGTCCAATATGTCTGTGTGACAGAGAGTTAAGTGTCATTGTTACATTTAATTCTCAGGTGCACTTTCTTTGGGAATTCCAAGGAATTGCTTTTTAAATGCTTTAGAACACTAAAAATCTGATGTAAATAACTTCTCTGCAGTTAATTTAGTCAAAAAAAGACAACTGATCTTGATACTTTTTTCTTTACAGAATTTTATGAAGTAAAAATTCTTTAAAAAAAAAAGCAATATAGTTCAATAAATCACTTCTTATTTATAAATAGAACCATATGTATGGACACCCTTTAAAATTGTGCCAGCTGCCTTAGATAACCAACTTAATCACAGTATTTGTGAATTGTAAATAGTCCCTGTAGTAAGTTTGGAGCTATTTAAGAAACACTGCAACTAGGCAGAGATCCAAAGTATACTGAACTCTGTGGGATCCTTTCCACTAAATTCAGGAGAGTTTGCATTGGGCCCTTATTGAATTAATTTTTTTCCCAAGACAGAGTTTGCAGGCTTTAAACATAGCTCCAAAATCTTCTTCCCCTGTCTTTGATGACTGCAATTAAAACCCGACCTCTACTGAAAACCAGTATCACTATCCATGTAAGAATCAGGGGATATTTCAGCTCATCATTCAGTCAAGCTTACTAAAGGCTGGTGAGTGGACAGGAAAAGACACATAATAAAAGCAGATACTGCACTATATGTATAAATGTGCATATACACATATACACATATGTGTGTATATATGTATATATATGCATATAGTGTGGTGGCTTTACCACTACTGAAGATATTCCCATGGAATGTTATAGCAAGGTGCATGTTCTAATACACAATTCCAGCAGGAGCAAAGCTCTGCAGCTTTGTGCCACAGTTAGCCAATTTATTACTTAATACACTGAAAGAAAGTGAAAGGCAGAGCAAATGAACTGTGTATTTACTATTTTTCATTTTCAGGGCTGGGGAAGAAGAAGACACAGCCAGCAGCACTTGATGACAAAGGGTGATATTTTGGCCCTGGATATTCTGGGCAAAGCCTTCCCTGCTCACAGCTCACTGCAAAGCGAACTGCCGCAGTTCCCACGAAGTATATTTAATTTGGTCGTGCAGCCCACTGACCTTGCTACCAGTGAGAAAAACAACAGTGCTGTCAGTCATGCTTCAGGCAAGTAAAACAGCTAACACATTCCCAGTGCCTCAATATGTCCCAGTATGGGCACACATACACATATCCACACACACTTCGATGTAGCCTGAACCAATACCATTAAAAGTTCACGAGGCAGTGTGTAGTAAATGTGGGTATATAGATATATTTATACACACACACATGCACACATTCATACGCACATAAATTTTTTTGAAGAGTTAACTGTGCTACTGTAAATGTGGAAATACATATTCATTCCCCCTTCAGACCATTTCCAACAAAAATGCTTTTAAAGTACAATAATCTGAAAAAGTAAATAGTGTTTATTTTTACTACCATTTTCCTCCTGCCAATCATACTGTCTTAACTTCAGCCTATTCTTTTCAGTATCTAGACTCCATAAAACCAGATTATAATTATTTGACTTACTTTGGCCAGAAAAATAAAATGAAAAATGCTCCTCAAAACTTAAAATCAAACAGTGAAATAGATATAATATTTAAATTGAACCCTAATTACACTTGTGCTTTGCAGACCACCAAGATAATGACTGCTTGTGAGAGCCATTAAATAGAGGGAAATCAATAATGAGACTTTGCAAGGGTGTTACTGGCTAATGGGGCTCCAGGAGACCCATGGGTCTTGCACTTGACCCATGGACTTGACAGATGGACCACTTGGTGGATTAGGAATTAGCTGGAAGGTTACACTCAAAGAGTTGCGGTCAATAGCTCAATGTTCAAGTGGAGACAATGACCAGTGGTATTCCTCAGGGGCTGGTACTGAGACTGCTGCTGTTTAACATCTTTGTCAGCAACATGGACAGTGGGATTGAGTCTACCCTTGGTAAACTTGCCAACAGCACCAGGATGTGTGGTGTGGTCAACACACTGGAGGGCAGGAATGCTGTCCAGAAGGACCTTGATAAGTGTAAGACATGGGCCCATGTAAACGACATAAGCTTCACAAAGGCCAAGTGCACATAGGTCAGCACAATCCCAAGCACAACAACAGGTTGGGTGGAGAATGGATTGAGAGCAGCCCTGAAGAGAAAGACATGGGGCGTTGGTTGATGAGAAGCTCAATGTGAACCCACAATGTGCACTTGCAGCCCAGAAAGCCAACCATGTCTTGGGCTGTGTCAAAAGAAGCTTGAGCAGCAGGTCAAGGGAGGTGATTCTGTCCCTCTACTCTGCTCACTTGAGACTGCTTGGAGTACTGTGTCCAGAGCTGTTGGAGCAAGTCCAAAGGAAGGCCACAAAAATTATCAGAGGGCTGAAGCACCTCTTATATGAAAACAGGCTGAGAGCATTTGGCTTGTTCAGGCTGGAGAAGAGAAGGCTCCAGGGGGACCTTATTGCAGCCTTCCAGTAGCTAAAGGAGGGGGCCTACGAAATCTGGACATGGACTTTTTACCAGGGCATGTAGTGATAAGACAAGGGGTGATGGCCTTAAGCTGAAAGAAGGTAGATTTAGATTAGATATTCAGAAGAAATTCTTCTCCCTCTCCTGAGGGTGGTGAGGCACTGGAACAGGCTGCCCAGAGAGGTTGTGGATGCCCCACCACTGGAACTGTTCAAGGCCAGGTTGGATGGGGCTTTGAGTAACCTGGTCTAGTGGAAGGTGTCCCTGCCCATGGCAGGGGGGTTGGAACTAGATGGGCGTTGAGGTCCTTTCCAACCTAAAACCTTCTCATCAGGTTGGATGCATAGTGCTCAATAGTTACGTGCCTATAGAGACATCCTCTATTAGAGATCATATGACAACTTGTCCTGGACATGGGAAACATAAGTGAGACTTGCTGTTTCGGCAATTGCAGCAGACCAGGAGGAGGACAGGCAAATTCTACTCCCTGCTAGATTTCTGTGCTAAATCTATCTGGCTTTGTGAGGTTGTGTACACATTGATTGTGATCTCCAGATTCCCCATAAAACATCAAAATAGTACCTGAATTTGTGGCTTCCTATGTTGCCTGAGAATTTTATTCACCCCAGTCAACCTCATTTTCCTCATTCTCTTACTGCAAGGAAAGAGATCATGATATTCCCTGGGACTCTCAAGTAACTCTGAGACAAAGAAAAAACAGAGATTTCATTTCAGTGGTCCTGCAAGCTTGGAGCTATGAAGTTTTATATGAATGCAAAGTTCATTCCACGTAGAAATCCTAAATAGCACTGAAACTGGTGATTGCTACTGCTGGAGAAATGTGGGAAAAGACTCATGATGACACACTTTGCATGCTTTGCCCTTAAGCATACCTGTTTAACCAAATTTTAACTCATGGACACCCAGCCAAGGGAACAAATTGGGATTAATTGCTGGCTGGGGATTGTTTTTAAATGCTGCCATTGCTGGTAGTAGCCAGACACACAGTAATAAGTTACTGGATCTCTGAACTTCCCGATCCCAAGAGCACATCAATTAAAGAAAACCATTTATTTTTTGTGTTGCCGGTCAATCAGAAAGAGACTCCAACATACAGGTAGGAGCAGTTGCCCTTGCACAGCTCCTTCCTAAGTCTGCTCTTTCAAGAGGCCTCTCAAGAAATATGGATCTCAAATTCTGGATGGGAACAATTCAATCCCAGAAATTATTGTTTACCGATGAAAAAGGGTGCGTATTGAAAAAACAAGTCCATCGTTCCATCAGTAACTCTTTGATTTGGCCAATACCTTACGGATAAAACACCTGCCTTGAGAAACCTATTTGACATCCTTATTTCCACTCCAGTAGCATAACAAATGCTGACACATCAGAAGTGTGGACAGCACAGGAAGACACACACCACAACTGGATTTAGGGAAGACAATATACTTCATGTCAGATTAGGTACCTGATGGCAAATTTAATGTACTGTAGCTGGTCCAGCTGTTTCAGATGGCTTACACAACTGATATAAAGCTATTTATTTATGTTTATTTATGTTGGTATCGATGGCTAATTCATGGCAGGTCTCTAATAATTTTTAGCATTTTATTTCTCTCCTATAATGGTGTTTAGGAAGATTAAGTATTCAGAATAAGATGAGGGAAAATTCTAAAAGTTCCTTATCTCCCATAACTTCAAAGTAACATTCTGCTGAAGAAATAAAGGTAAATGAATAAAAAAAACCCAACAAACTTTCCCCTTAGAGTATTCACTTCTAAGATGACTTCCATGTCATTTTTACTCAGCACACAAGATTGGAAACATTTTGGACTCCTTTCAACTCTGCTGAGGCCGATCCAGATGTTGAGTGCAATATTTTTATTTTTTACTTTCTATTCACTCAACACTAGACATCAGCCAAAACCTGCCTCTCTCCTTGTGCAGTCTTTTCCATTAGTACAAGGGAATATGTAAAATGTTTTCAGATGAAACATACAGGAAGAACAGATAGCCAGTTTATGTGAGAATAACTCATGAAACTATTTATTAAATATTGCCAGCAAGGAACTAAATATAATTACACCCAGTTGTCTTCCATTCCTCTTTACTAAGATGGCATTTTCTCATTCCTGTTTTAATTTCTGACACTTTTGTCATAGTCACTATTAGTGAGAGTTCCTTCTACATAAAAAAGTAAACCTGTGTTTTTGAGTGAGGATTTAGATATCTGGAGTGAGGTCTAATTGATGACTTCTGGAGTGCACAAAATATCTGTTAAGGAGTTTCCAATTCAAGTAAATGTTCTGCCTGAAGTCACTTTGTTTCACTCCCAAGAGACGGTTTCTAAATGTGAGGGACAAGTAAGGCAACAGAGGAGGAGAAGAGGTATTTTGGCTTACCAAAATCCATTTTCATATAAGGAGCTACAAGAAATATCACCAGTCAAGACCAAAGGTCTTGAATTAAGCCACCCCAGTGCACAGGCAGAAGCCTGAAAAATAAAGGAGAAGCAAATTTTATTTTCTGAGGAAAAAAATATTTCAAGCAAAGTAGGAAAAGCACATGTTATAATGGGGAATGTTTTTAAAAGCCTCTCTCAAATCTGCTTGGCAAATAAAGTTTTGTTTGGTTTGGTTAAAAGCAGTGTGGCTTATGCCTTTGGCATTCAAATTTACATGCTAATAAAAGTGTGCTTATAAACTGGAATAACCACACTGCACAGTCCCAAACACTGGACCTCTAAATCTAAAAGCTGCTACTGCCAACATATGTATATTGTCCAGATCTCTCCATCTGCAGTTAATTACTTTCCTTACTATGACCAAAAATCCCGGTCCTTTACAGCCTACTCCCAATTATTAAATGCAGTCCTGCTCTCCAAAAATTGCAACTTTTTTTATCATCTTCCCAGTTCTGTATCAAATGCACTCAGTCTAATTATGGCTTTTCCATCACTCTGCAAAGCTTTGCAAATCCAGACTGAATTCTGAGAGTAAGGCTGAACTTCATTTCACTGAGCATCCTCTACAAAGAGAGCTGCAGACCAAAGTAACTCTTCATTTGTACCCGTGCAGCCTCATTGGCTTCAAATTTATACTTTCTGGTACCCATGTAAAACTTAAATTTCAGTGCCTTATTATTGGTACAGTTGATCGGAACACATTAAACCATGTTTACAATGCACAATGCATAGGAAGAAATAGATTTGTTTCCTCTCTCTCTCTCACATCACACCAAAGTACAAGGTTTGTTAAATAAAAAGCTGCTATTTCTAGATCACTTTTCACACTCCACATGCAATTTAAAGGGCTACCTGTTGTGCCTTATGATTGTGTTGTCCCTACTGAAAGCAAAAAAAGTGCTGTTTTCCCTACTGATGCATCTTACCTAATCTGGAAAGCCCTAAGGGATGCTGGAAAACACAAGGTGGAAGTTGCTTTTACTTAGCCAAATCAGAAAGAATTGATTAGGTCATTGCTGTGCCTACTCCAGACTCAGTCAGAGTTCTTCAGAGGGATAGAAGGTTTCTATAGTGTCAGAGCTTAATGCCCAGTGTCTTTCAAAACTCACACCATACTTGTTACATACATATATAGAGAAAAGTAAATAGAGGAGAAAGAGAAGAAAATTCTAACAATCTTCAAATAACATCCATCCTTCACATCACTGAGAAAGTTCTTCAGGCTTAGGTTTCATCATGAGAGCTTATAAATGCCTTCCTCTGTGAAGTTCCAGCTGAAGAGACTGGTAGATGCGTGGATGATGGAAAGCTTGCTAGTACTCAGAACTGATTTAATCAGTTTTCAGACAACAAAGAAAAAACCCACAAAACCGACCCAAAAAATCGCCCCAAAGAGATACCAAGGCTTGTCACCAAAGTGACACACTTCTGACAAGAACCAGTGGGCAGTGACATGAGCTTAACTTGCCTAAGACTGCCTTGGGACTTTTACAAATCCCTGAATGCTGGGCATATAGAGGAAGTCAACGAATTAACACTGGCATAAGAAAATAAGGAATCAGGCACAATACACTGGAGGCTCCTGGCATTTTTACAACATTTACTACTAATCCTACAGTACATCAGATTCTAAGTGACAGCATGTGGCATTATCATAAATGTCAGTTGCTTTATTGTTGCCACATTCACCCCTTAATCTTAGGGAAAGCAGAGCTGTTAAGATGTTGGAAAAGAGATAGAATATTTTATCCTGATGTTATGGACATATGATCACTTGTAGCACTCTGCTACTGTGAAGCAGAAAAGAAGCGCTAAACCTTCTGAGCCGCCCTCGTAAGATTTAGCAAATTACCAGATTCACAGGTGTAAGTGGCAGGATGAGGGGATGAGGACTGTTAGCTAGACTTTCCCAGTGCATTTGCTTCAGTGGAGGCAGGGTGCGCATGTCTGTGTGCACTCGTACTGATGGGGTAGTTTGAGGGCCTTACAAGAGATTACACTGTGTTGTAATGGGATATCAAGGGTTTATCTGCATGTGCTGACTGAGTTATATGAGTCATTCTAAAAATTCCTGATAAAACCTGACTACCATGCCCTGTTGGACTGTACTACCTATATGCGTGTGTATATATATATATATATATATATATATATACACAGACAAATAGTTTACTAGGAAAAAAAATAAGAAAAACCACTGACACCCTGAAATTATATTTGAGATTCTTTCACTTACCCTTGCTCCTCTGAGGAAAAAAAAAAAGTCCCTGTAAAGACTAGAGTCTTAAAAACTTCAGAGAAAGAGGAAAAAAAACTGTGTCTAGTAGAACTAAAGTGTGACAAACATCTGAATGGATCAAGGTGCCTGAGAGCACTGATGGAACCCTTAAGCCAGATCAATTCTATTCAGGTCAGAACACACAAACTAGTGACAGTTCCACCATTACACCCCATGTTATTGTTCATTGCAGCTCCAAGATGTTTTCTGGGACCAGCATTAAGGATAACCAATCACCTCCTCCAAGATTAACTAGAAAAAAAAATAAAAGATTATTTGTGGGAGGGAAAGACTGGTAAATATTTTCTTTCTTTTACTCAGAAGGGCCTTTTCTCATTCTCATGTGCCTACACTCCAGGTAAAAGGCACTTCAGCATTAAAATCATAAAGCCAGTGGTACACAGCCTTTAGAGAGAAGAGCATTAGCCAGCTTCAGTAATTTTAAACTTCAGTCAAGCTTAAAAATCGTTTAAGCAAATCTAGGACTTGTAAAGCTACTAAGGATGTGCTCTTGATGGAGTCTCTTTGGGATATCACAGGCATTAGTTGTAAGTTAAAGTTTTTGACATTTACCAAACATCCTGTTAAAGCTTCTTAAGATTAGGCAGTTCATGTTACAATCAACTTTGTTTTAAAAAAATAAAATCATTGTTTGAACACCAACCTTTGCCCTGAGGCACATCTGCTGAGGAAGAGACAAAAACAGGTTACATCATCTTGTTAGCTTAAGATGAGGCCCTCAAAATATATATTGAAAACAGAATCTTAAGAAATCACATATTTTGTTTTTATTATTCCAGGAATACTGAGTTGGCATGCTTGTCCTTGAACTTATAGTGCCAAAATTAATACAATTATGCACAAAAGCCTTGTTTTATACAAAATACAGTTTATATTTTCAAAATATTAATACTTGGCACATGCAGAAGAGCTTTCACCATGGAAAAAATTCAGCTTGCCTCACAAACAGCTAAACTCACCGAATAACCCTACAAAGGAAAAAAGAACGGTCCCTATCTGAAGTATGTATTAAGTGAACATCAAAAAGAAAATAAGGTTGTTCTCCCACTTTCACCCAGAAAGAAACGGAATTGGGAAGGCAAACCAACAGAGATACTTCTTAATGGGCCCACCATTAGCATGTTGCTGAATGCTTGGTTTCAAATACATGCCTCAGCACCTTGCTGAAGTGAGGTCCTGATAAGCACATCCATGCTCTCACTTCCGCCCTTCCACCTTGACACAGTCATGGCAGAGGTCTCTCTGGAGTAGTGGAGGCTGTAGACCACCTTTGGTCAACACACTCATACCTGCCATTACCACCCACAGCAGAACCACTACAGATCATGGGCTGATGCTATCCAATTTTGGTGAAAGTCAGATTTCACCTCCTTACTAGCCGTTTCAGGGACACAAAGGTGCTGCTTTCCAGCCTTTCCCTGAGCCAAGTACTCCTCCTTGCCCCTCCAGCTTAGAGCGAATGCACAAGCTGCTTCATCTGTTACCTGAGCTTGGGAAGCATGAGCCTAAGGAAGTCAGTGAGCAAGATGAAAGGGAAAGCATGGTCACTCATCTTGAAAGAACTCATTTCCCTTCCCAAATTCATCTTCCTCAGTTCATCCATCTTCCTGCCACCTCCCATTTTGAAGTGCGGTGCTTTTGTTTCCTTTTTCTTCCTCCACATCACAGTCAGATTGTCTGAATCTTTCATCCTCCCTTTTCAGGCATAACATAGTGCCATACCCAGGGAACACCTCTTCAAGGGGAGAAAACACTCTTCACTGTGATGCAGGGTTGGTAACACACCTGTCAGTGTACCTCCTGTAAGACACTTGCCTCTCAGATAGATTTTTAACTTTGGAGGAAGTAAAATAACTGCCAGTGAGGTTTCTAGTGACAAAGACTTCCTTAGACCTGACTGGCTGATGCAAATTGCTGCATGGCATTCAGGTGACCCCAGTATTGTCTTGAAAAGAGAAACAGCCCATTATTCTTTATTCACCACTTGGTAGGATTTAATACAGAAAATACCCCTGGGAAGTGTATCTCTGAATCCTCAGGAAACCCCAGGGAACTGCCAGTGCCCACTTGCTCGAGTATTTTTTAAAAAAATATCAAAATTTCAATGCCATATTTATTTCCATGAAATCTTCACCATTTTCAGCTGTTCAAATATCACTGTTCCAATAAAATACTGGCACTGCAATGTTCCACAAGAGCCTTTTAAAATAACTGAATTATAAAGTGTTACACAAAGGGCATTTTGTCTCATTCAAACAGAATAATAACAAAATTAATCCCAGGAGGAAAAACACATCTCAGACAAGAGCTTTTACAGTGAATTTATTTTTTGTGTGTCCAGTTGACATCCGATCTTTTGTGAATTAAGTGACAGACCTGGTTCCTCAGAATACATTCACTTTTCTCATGAGTATGATGAATTTTTTGTGTCATGATAAACTGTTGCCAAGTAGTGATAAACGTAGCCATGATCATTACACATGCCATGAAGCTTGTGATTGAAAAATTCACATGTAAAAATCTTCAGAATTAGATTAAATATGTTAATCAGATAAATGAAAAAGACACAAAAAATTGTTCGGCAACTAGACATAGTGTTGGCCTATTGGGTCCCTCCCACAGAAACAGGGAGTGAGTTAGATGCACAGCCCAGATATCTTGTCTACCTGTCTGGTGTCAATCTAGAGCTCCAACGAATAGTCCAATTTGCCCTCAGGGTGAAGAGGCTTTTTGATCTTACTGTGGTCCCACATGCACCAATAACGTGGGCGAAAAATTAAATCTCTCTGAGTATGCTACTGAGAGAGCAATCCAAAAGGCATGAAAACCACATGAAACCACCCTTGGCATTTTCAGGACTCTTCAGATTGAGGTTTTCCATGAAAGTTAGGTGCTTGAAAATACACATTTCAAACCTAGAAAAACCTACCAAAATACCTTCCTGCAACATCAGGCTCCTGAACACTATATGAAACTCTGGCCCTCAGTCACAGATGTCAAACAGTGAAGCATCAAGTAGCTTGTCCAGATAAATTAGCTACTTCTTCTGGAATCAGCACTTTATGATAACGTCATTCTGTAAGATTTCCAGAAGCTTGCGCTCCCTTATTCTCAGGATGTTTGGTCCAGGATTTCACTCAAAACAGCTGCTCATCTGATTCCATTCATCCTGGTTTTGCACTAAATCACATGTATTAAAACAGAAATTAGAAGTCTGAAAGGTTAAAAAAAATAAAAGTTAAGTAAGGCAGTATTAAGATAAGAAATTACATCCCCACAAAAGTACTCAAAATCAATCAAGGAAGAGCCTGACTATGGTATTCAGCATTACCTAAATTCTAGCCCTACTTGATACTGATGGAAGCCTGTTGATATGTGACGCCTGTTTAATGACCCATGAGATACGAATATATTGCCTAAGTCCATTTCTTACAGCATATATGTAGGCGTCGCACAGCATGGCTATGAGAATAGCCATGACTTAATACCCTGGTTGGCAGTATATCTACACGGCCAGCTGATTGAATCACTGTTCAGAAATACACTAACTAGCCCTAAATAAGAAGCAGAATAAATCAGGCTTTGTGGAAGGCCATTCTGTCATGGCTAGGTGCCTTGCCAGTACTAAGCGAGGTTACATTAAGCTGGCTTGGGTGTTTCTAGCCTAGAATGCAACCTGCAATGCAGGCATTGTAATGAAAATCCTGGCAAGATGAAGCCACAGAAAGTGAACCACCTGCACATCCTCAGAGGCAATCCTCTCAAACTAGGGCTCAGGCAGACGTAAGAAAGTAAGTTTGAAAGTTGGTGGAGCTTTCTTTCCTGGCAGCTTTCCAGGGATGTTTCACTCACCCACAGAGACCCTGTGCAAGGGCTTCATCTAACTCTAGACCCTTTTGCCCTGAATAAGATGTCAATGTCCTGCACTGTCAGTCAAGCACTGCACTTAGAGCAAAACTCTCATAAGTCAGTAGTCTCTCAGCTGGATTCTTCAAAAGTGCCATATACAGGTGCTTACAAGGCTCAGTTCCTGCTTCTTCATCACTATACAAGCACGCTGTCTAAATTAGACTATTATATGACGCATATTATCTCACTCTAAGAAAGATGTTATAGTTTCAGATACTCATTTGGTTCACTGTGTGATGGAGTGGCTTGGCACTACCTGGAGTTTCGGCAAGCAATACCATTTTCAACTCATTCCAATCTGAGCTCACGTGGTGATGGACAGTCAGCCTGTAAGCCTAGGAAGCAGGAGGGGAGCTTGTTTGCTTAGCTTGAATCTCTAGGGCACGCTCACTGCTGTTCTAATGTAAATGTTTATGAGGGATGCAATAAAATATTAAACTAAATGAATAATTGATATTTACTTTATAGTAATTCGGATCCTTGCTTGTTTGAATAAAATCCATTATTTACAATATTCTACTTAACTAGGAGTGATTTCTCTTTGTTCATGCCACTTACTAATTACTTGTTCCATCTGACACATTTTCCAGAGCCATATTGAGATGGTTATTGCATGTCAGTGTTTAAGGGCTTAGTATCCATTTTCCAGATACTCTGTAATACGAAAAGAAGAGCTTCACAAACATATTTCTTGCATGGTAGATGATCTTTAACTCTAATGGATTTTTGACGTACATAATCATTATCAAGATGTAGGTATATTAATTAAAGCTGAATGACAGAAAAAGATCCACAAAATGCTTTGTCTAGCACACAGCTTGAATTCAACACACTGGGCTTGTACTTCCAATATGCATTATGCACGAATATTGAAATGATAATTTAACTTTAAAAATGCCCCCAAATCTTAAAAACTTTTCACCCTAAGTACATTATGTGGAAAAAAATTATTCATTTGTTAAAAGGCTTCAGTCATGCAATTAAAGAGCAAAAATTGAACTTCATGATTAATCTCCAAGTCCCGACAAATGAATAGTTAAAATTGACAGTCTTCAAATGGCACGTAGCTTGAAAATTACCCATTCAAAATATCCAGAGTAAGTTTAAAATTTCCAAATACAGGTAGTGCAAACAATTCAATCCTGCTCTAATTAATTACGCAATCAGTTCAGTTAGTACAGTCCAATCTCACACATCAATTCATGTTACATATCACCAACCCACTAACCTGCCACTGAGGCCAATGCACGCTCATGTTTCGTGCATACTTAGGTAATTACGGAATGCACAGTGAAGATGGAATTCCATTTCCCTCCTCAGCACAGACATGCCCCACAGATCAACTTTCATGACCTGTCTTTTAACACTGGGGTGTGAGAAACACCAGGAAAAGAAGAAACACCAAATGCTGCCAAAAGTTCCACCATCAAATTACGCTGCGAATCTGCCTTGCAGAACTAAGGAAGAATGTTATAATACTGCTGTAATAAACATGACATAATTCAGACAAAATGCTTTTTGCAAATTAAGTGCCAAATGTCTCCTCCTTGATACATAATAAATGCAATTGTGAAGTAGTTGAAAGGCAGGCTACACACATTTATCCTCTTGAAGAACAGCTTAGAAGAAAGGTTCCCAAAGAATGTGAGGGTATCGTGTTAGCTAATTCTTATTGATATATTAAACACTAAGTGAATCATTGTATTTATACTAGCAAAATATCAGTCACCTTCTCTGGCTGATGCTTTATGGGTAAGCAAGGGGACTGGTATGATTTCATAGTTTTACACCAGTAAAATCAGTCTGGAAATAGAAAATGCCAGATTGTCACCTCTCAGTGACCTCTGAATTTTTGCTGGAAGTTACAGAAGAGTTGGTATGCACAAGAAACAGTGGACTGCACTTAGGGAGAAAAAAAAAATCACTGATTACTTCAGAGATGACCTAGAGGAGGACCTCAGGCCTGAATTCACCTTCCCTTTACGCAGATCTGAACACAAAAATAATTATAACACCACTGAAGAAATTTTTGACTGCATTATTGACTTTCCGGTTTCCAAACTACTACTTAGGGTTTAGTCTAAGCCACACCTGCATGTATGGGGGTTTTTCCCCTGTGAATCTTTTTATATATGGGATTTTAAGAGACACATTATATACTATTACATTTAGATTTTGTCTACAATTTTGCAGAAGAAAATTTCTATTACCAAGAGCTACCCTTTGTACCTGCAGAGGACACAGCATACAACACACTTACCTAAGTCTGGTTAAGAAAAACACAGAAAAACGTAATCAAATTCAGCAAAATAGTATCAGAACTAACAAACCCCTTATTTACAATCCCTTACTCCAGTCCTGTGCTGTTTTCCATGCACACAGAGAAGCTTCAGGGTAGGATTGATAACACTTTAGACATCTATGACTTAGAAGTACGAAGTACTGGTCTAAAAGTTAGTCATATAGAGTCTTTTACAATCCATTGAAAAAAATAGGAACTTTAAAAGCATGAATCACCTCCCAAAGTAAGCACCTACACAGGCCAAGTGAATTGCCTGCTGGGAATATTTATTTCTTTCCACTGATTTCAAGACGGTCGGTGTGTCCACATTGCAGATGTCTAGGTGTGATGAATACTATTCAGTGGATCTCATTTTTAATGAAAAACAAACCAAAAGTCTTCAAGAAAAAAAAAGTCTATCCACTTATTATAAGCCTCTGTCTAGTACTTGAACCTAACTAAATATCAAATCAAGATGAACAATATATGACATGGAGAGAAGTAATGCAAAAAATCAGATAGAAAGAAGTACAGTTCCATGACTATTTCAATACCAGCCCCAAATTACATGGTTTCTTCAGACCATCTAAACAAGGCAGCATCAGACAGTATGTTCATACCTGCATTTTAACTTCAGTAGGGAGGAAAACATTACAGGTTGAACACAACCCTACCAAAGCCTTCCACACAAACTCCAGACAAATTGAAACTCAAATTCTATTAGTTCCTGGATTTTCCATTTTGGAACAGAGCCAAGATCAAAAGTATCAGACGTGCCAAGATGGGATTTTTCTCATGGTATTTAACAATTTGGATGAAGCCACAAAGTTACATTGCAAAGGCTCAAATAAGCCCAACTTCAAGTTGATTTTAGGTTGGGGTTTTTTTCGCTTTTCCCTTAGAGCCAAAAGATTCTAAGAATTTCTGGCAGTGTCCTGACACACTGGTGAAATTGGAGTAATTGCTTGAAGTAAAGTTTTCCAGCCACTAGGGTTCCCCTATTGATGCAGGCCCAGAAATGAGGCAAGAGATTATCCATCCCTCGTTTCCCTCTTTTCCGAAGAGAAGCATGTATCGCCTTCCAGGCAGCAATACAAAGGGAGGCCATGAGCCTGGAAACGCACATAAACATTGCTTTCTAGAAACATAAAAAAGCTCTCCACCTGCCAAATGTGAAAGACCTCAACTACACTATATGATGTACCCTCCAAAGTGCCTGAAGCTTCTCTGTGTCTGTTTTCAGACCCATTAGATCAAGGTCTGATTGATTTTGGCTGCTTCTTTAAATCCTTGACTTCTTAAATGTCCAGGTAGTGTTTTTTTTACTGCTGCCTTTTGCAGTCCACCATCCTTCAAGGGGGCTTGACACAGCTTGCTCCAGACCACAGTTAAAAGGGGCAACAGTACCACAGATTGTGTGGCCCTGCTATCTTCACACACCAGCTTTCCTCAAACTGTAAACAAGAGCTTGCTGAGGATTTATTAGTGGATGTGCAGAGTAAACAAAAGCCTACACGGATTGTTTCAGATTACACTACCTGTGAGATGAGGTTCGCAAGGGTTTCTGAAGGAACCTTACTGCATTTGTGAAATATTGCAAGGCTGGCAAAATCAGGTAAAAACTTGATAAATCATTCTACATCCTCCTCAGATATAACATGCTTAGGGATGTCTGAATTTTTACATTGCACCACTTTAAAACAGCCAGTTGTAAACATGACTAAAACTAAAAGGATTAACATTCCTTAGATATTTCACCTAAATCAGCTTCTCCAAAGGAGGCATTTAGCCCAAGCATTTGTCATGTATTCAACTTTCCTCTGTGACACAGCACTCAGAAAAAATGAGAGGTACTTTTTAAAATTTGTAGGTGAATTTAGTGCTCGTGAAAATGAAGGATTTACAAGCCTAACCAGAGCTGAACACAGTACATTGCAGAAATTTACATTCACAGAATACAGCATAGTATTCTTTGGCTCTAACTTGAAATACCCCATCTCTCCCTAGTCCTTCCTCAAATCGACATTGTTGGGTAAAGAATGACATACATAGTGTTCGCAACACATTGACGCCTAGCTGACACTAGATGAATGCTCAGTGAAGAAGGAGCTATCTTGCTCTTTATACACACCTTCTGAATTAAGATATGCCCCATAGATCACCATTCACAGACATGTATATTTCTCCATTTGCTTTCTCAAGGAAGAGGTCCCAAAAATTAAATCCAAGATAAAGAATATATAGAGGGCTTGCTCTGAAAATACCAAATATTCCCCCGGAGCTGACCTGAATAGAATAATTTCAGACTATTTTCTGGGAAATGCCTTAAACTGTGACCCATGGCATGATATTGACATAACCTATGTCTGCTCTATGGGGTCCAGAAGCATTTCCCAGTTTTGGTGACCATCATTCCCCTCCCCACAAACACTCACGTATCCTGGTTCCCATGCAGAAATACCATCCTGAAAAAGAACATGTCAAAGTGAATGTAGTTGACTTTCACTGGGAAATTAAGATGAAGGATACTGATGGACTGGGAAATGAAGAGTAGATAATTAAATGTTATTTATTTATGGATCAAACTATGAAAATACCAGCAAAAAAATTCCATGTATTCATACTATATTTCCTTGAGCTCAATACCCATAAATCTAAGGAAATGTTTTAAAAGTTTGGTCCATTTTTGCTGCTGCTAACAGGGAATCCACTCAGAAAGCCTCGTTAATTTTAGAAAGGATCTATATGCAATAAAGAAACATAATCAGCCAGAGGAAAAAACTGCAAATAAGAAATTCGTTTTTCCCCTCATTTCTTTTACCTTCAGATAATGAGCACACTATCCAAACAGCTGACCATACAAAAGTGCCAATGCTGTGATCCAGACATAATAGTGATGAACAGTTAATCAGAATCTGCCCTAAAATGAATCCTGCAAAGTGTTCTTTAGCCTTATAAGCCTGCCTTGGCACTAGGCTTCTCTCTGAAACGTCCTTCTTCATACTTCAAGGGGAACTTTTCTCATGCAGGTTATGAGTATGCCCAATGTAAATAAACCACGAGAAACAGTAAGACTCTTATTTCTTGAGGAGCTGCTGCAACCTTCCTTGGGCTGTCCTTCTCCAAAAACTGTGATAGGTGACTGACTTGCCTCCTGAGGGTCTCTTGGACAACCACTATCTGTTGGAGGAAGGGATAAATGAATGGTGGCTGTGAACCAACTGGGAGACCACTCCACACCTCTGCTCCAGGACAATCGGAGGAGACTGATGTGTTTTGATTGGTGAGAGAGCTGGGCAAGCGTCTATGTATCAGATGTAAAATGATATTGAAATAACAAAGTGTTTACTTAAATTCACATTGTTCAAATGAAAGGCAACCTCACCCCTTTTCCCTTTTCACGTAGGATATTGACAGGTCCGTTTTTTCATTCAGTTCACTTGAGACTTTAATATAACAGCTAAACTTTATGCTGTTAAATTCCCAGAAATTATTTTTATATGGCCAAAGAAAGGCATGGACACTAGAGATTTTAAGAAAACACAGTGGTGTTTATTTGATTTTCTTGTTACATAAATGGATTTTATGTACTGGAAAAGTAGCTAATCTTGATAGATGTGCATGTGGTAATACAGCTGATGGTTACTGAAGCCAGACAATGTGAGCTTTCTCTTTCCAAGCCTCTTACTGAGGAACTGTTCTGATACGTAAGTAAATAAAATGACAAAAAGAAAGGGGATAGGAACACAGAGCTGATTAAGATCAAATTAAAAATAAATCAGCAGCAAGTCCTACTGAAATGCAACTCCAGAAGCTGCAGCAGTGTCACAGCATAACACAAATGAAGAAAAATGCATTGATCCCTAGACACAAACATAACAGTCATTTCTTCATACACATCATTTGGGCATTTTAAAGGACATTTGTTTGGAATGCCTAAATTGATTCAGCTCATGAGATCACCACATGGCAGTCTCAAAAAAACTGGTGAGTCTTATCAAAGTAGTTGATGGATTATACTGCCCCACATACAACAGGCCAGTGTGAAATATCTTTCTCTACTTTGTCACCCGAAGCTTCAAATATAATCATTCTCTATATGTGTCATTTGGAAGTCTGTCCAGAGCATATCACTTCTTTCCCCACATTTTTATATCTGCTTTTTTTCCCGCCAACACTGGAAAACAACAATTTATTTTAACTCTTGAAGAATGCCGGAAACTACATACCCAAAGCAAGAAAACACTCTGTGGAACCAAATTCCCAGCACAACTCAACCTCTACATGGAAAGAAAAATGGAGAAAAAATTGTTTTACACTGTACACTTTATGTTCAAGACAGAAGCGGAGAGGCCCACACAGCTGCTATGTTATTTGAGAGTTTTTTAATGCACTTCATCCCACATTATCAGGCAGATCACTGAAAATCATAGAATGCAGCAGTCTAGTCATGTTCCGGATCTTCTCTGTTATCATTAGAAAGGGCAGCAATTTGCACAGGAGTAAGAGGTAAGAGCAAAGCTTCAACGTGGAAAGAGGTAGGAGTGGATATCAGAAAGCCAATTTGAGCATGTATGGTGGAACTACAATAAAAGCGCGTGAAAGCTACATCAATTCTGTACTTGCTCACAAAGCCTTTTATTCAAGAGATATTGACAGGATTCTGTATCCCACCAATTTAAAGTCTCTTTACTCTTCAAGTACTGTTTCAAAGAATGCATTTAAAATAAGCTTGGTATCATGCAACAATTGTACCGAGAAAGATCAAAATATATTGCTTCTTAATTATTTGCTTGCTTTATTTATAGCAAAGACTCTTGGCCTTGACTGTGCAAATATAGAATTAATAAAGGTCCTATAACCCAAGTATTTGCTCCATACCAGTGTTGCTGTAAGCCATGTTGATGCCACTTATATTCAACATGAAACTTGGAGCTTGTAAACTTTTAGTATGTGGTTTACTTAAAGCATCTCAATAGTCCATGAAAGTTGCTCTCTTAAACATCAGTCCACTTGAGCGTCTAGTTAACTTGCCACAGAGACCTTAGTGCTGGCTCATCTCCAGTCCTGCTGTGACTGTAACATAACTTAAGATACTCAGGTTTTCTCCTATTCCTTCTGGAAAACTCAACAGGAACATGAAGTTCCACCTCAGTGTTACTAGAGATGTTAATTTGATTACAGAAATTAGAGACTGAAATAGTCTCTTAGGTCATCTTATCCTGCAGAAAGATATTATAGCAGCTCAGGCATCTTAAAAAGCACTACAAATGTCAGCAACAAGCAAAAGCACAAGCACTTTCCTTGAATACCTGACCATTTTCTCCACCTATTAATATATTTATTTTAAGCAATAAGAATGAGTACAGCTGCAGCAGCTAAATCAAATTTCATACAAAAAATGCAATTAATAGGATGGGAAGGTAATAATGTGCATGGGCACAAAAATAAATGACGGCTTTTTTGCTCCTTCTGCATTATGAAAGACATTAAAAGCAAGGCTGGGAGCAGAAGAAAGCTGGGAAGCTTAGATGAAGACCAACAAAGGGCAACTAGATGAAGACTGGAGAAAATAGTGAAATACCTGTGGTAACAGGAAGAGTGGTAGCAATGCCAGCAACACAAATTGTTCTACATGAATAAACCACCTGATGAGAACTCCGTCCTCTTGGCACTACCGGAGCACAGCCTGAGCAAAGGATCTGTGTTCACATACACACAGATGCAGGACTGGTGTCACAGATTATGATAGCTCTGGAAACAGATAACACAGCCACCTGATGAGTGAGAGCTGTGAACTCCTGTGGAAACATTCAACTCATGGCCTCTGAAGCATCTGAAGTTTATTGAGATAGTTCATCAGCCCACCCTCCTTCATGCCTGCAGCTAGGTTGCTGCACAGCACAACAGGCAAGTGAGTTACTCTGGCATCCACAGCCTTCACCTTTGCTGAAGGGGGACCTTGCGGTCCTTCCACCAGGTGAGGGACTTGCATCTAGCCTCAGGACTGTGAAGTGGGCATGGTACATTTCTGAGAAAGATGTAGACCTGGCTATCAGGAAAGCAATCATCCATCTCACAGCCTTGTGCAGTAATAAGAAACATCCAAGAAAAAGAAAAGCACCAAGAGCCCCTCGCTGGGGCCAACCTGCAGCTGGAGTAAGTAAGAAGCACTGCATGTGCACTGTACACAGCCCTCCCCAGTAGAGAAACAAAGTGTGTGGGCTGTCTGACCACAGGGCTGGCCATCACTTTAATGCATTGTGTTTTCCTGCTTCTGTGTGCCAATAGGTCTATGTCAATCAATTATGATATTCACTTTTAACGTGGAATAATGCAGAAGAAATCATCGTCTTTAGCTTTCCTTCTTACTGATTAATCATAACACAATGATTAAAAACTATACTAGCGCTTTTCATTTCAGTATTTATACCACAGTGCCATAATATTAACTTGGAAGGTAGATCCAGTACCTGTTCTGCACATAAAACCACAAAAAATGACTGTATCAGAGACTCAAATGTATGTTCACCTGCCAACTAAGGCTTCCCTAGGTGCTTTTAAAACCATAAGCATAAAATCTCTAAAAACAAGAATGAAAAGTTAAAAGTTTCAACCTTCATAAGCAGCACGATGCTTTGATCAGATCTTGTTTGTGATTGTGATAATTATATAGGAAAATATGTCAGTGCAAATGTTTGAAAAACAAAGGACATCAAAGCATCTAAGAAGTCCTGTTTGGTTATTTGCTTTAGAAGTGTCCTTGAAAATATTCCTGTTGGTAACAGCCCATCTCTCAAATGGCTAACTAAATGTCTGAAATAATTCTAACAGAACCATGGCCAAAGCTACAGCACATATATTAAAGGCATAGAATACAAAGCAAATATCCTTATAGGAAACACACAGAAAAACCTGCTGGTTTATTACATACAACTCAATCAACCATTGGTTCACATCATGATAATGCGTGAATGGTCATTACATCATAACTTGTCAAAAAAAGTGCAACTAAAATATATTGAAGGAAATGGAACGTCAGTAGAAACAGAAAGTCAGTCTGAAGCATGTTACCTGATAATCAGAAAGTGTTTTTAAAATAAGTTTAGCCATCTAACTCTCAAATACTCCTTACTGTTACAGAATATGTCTGTATTCATACTACTCAGAAAAGAGCAATTTAATATAAATTTGTCATAGAAGAGGAAAGTATATCATGTCAAATAAGAGCATGAACCAGCTTGGAGCACTAGAAGATAAAGCTGATAGGTGGGTGGTTTGAAACAGCCTTGGCCTTCCAGGGGACTTCTGAACATGAGCTTTCGGGAGATTTTACAAGAGGGTGAGAATCACTGAGAGTTGGGTTCTTTCAAGGGAGAGCACAAGAAGAAATTAGACTGGTTATACAATTAATATTATGCAACTCAAAAGGTCAAAATGTAATTATAACAAGAGTGATGTCTTATCTGGTCTGCCATTTAAATATTGCATTTGCCATTTAAATATTTCATGTTTGTTGTGTAGCAGTGTGGGCTGGTGAGATGAGAAGCCGCTCTTTGGATGACCTGTTTGCAACCTAGACTCCCTGCTTTGCCATTATATGACTGAGAAGGCAGTATTAATATTGGTTTTCGGTCTGTGACACTTTGGGAAACACATTTTGGCAGAAGAGTGATGTTTTGCTTGAAGGGATTATTTCTTTGGGTTTTTTTGGATAATTTTTTTTTCCTGTGGCTGGTCAAATTAAATTAAGTTGTTTTGCTGAAGGAAAGGAAATTATTTATTATTATTCTTTGTGCTCAAAGTTGGTTAGCTCTGCAGCATACGCAAATCTAATAGGGAGAATAGAAGAGAAATACTTTAATTCTTTAGGGTGGTTGATGATGGGCGATTTCTGACTTTAGAGAATCCTCGGTGAAGCACCTATGGGTGGTTCATTCTGGCAATGGGTGGTTCATTCTGGCATGTGTCAGGTATAAGAGAAAACATTAGAAAGAATAGAAGGCTAGATTTGGTGTGGCAACTTAGGGTGAGAACTCCCTTTGTATTTTAAGTTAGCAAATAAATTTGTGCATACATGGAAACATTCACCACCTATTTTGTTGGCATTTTTTATTTTTAAGAACAACAGTGTTGAATGCAACCTTTCTTTCTACACATTTCTAACTAAAGTATTGCTTCACATGACACCATAAACAAAGAAATCCACCAAATCTAACACAACAAATCTAACTGAAGCAATGTGGTCTGTGTAAGAGGTCTTCACAAAAGGGGTTATGTGGGTGGGTCAGAACTAAGGACCAGCATTTCCTCTCTGGTCACGGCCCTAGACCATCTTTCTCTAGGTGCAGAGAGAGGGATGGGCTCCCAGGTGACTGCCCTGCTATCCTGATTGGAGAGGCAGCCTTACCTACTCCCCGTAGCCATAGCCGGTTTATTCTTTTGCCCTCTTCCACTTCCACATTAACTATTTCCAGCATTACTGCTAACTCGAAGAACCAGAGAGATTGCTTGAGGTTAATGCATAACATATTTGGGGAGAAAGGACAAGTGACCTTCAATTGTGCTGTACATGTTGCTGGGCCAGGAGGCAACTTTGCCTTTTGTCTGGATAGAGGCCATCTCTCCATGGACAGTTATTCCTCAGTCCTAAATGAAATGAAGTCTGGGGAAAAGAGGATACTCCAATCCACAGAGAAAGGGAATTTCTGAAGGAAAGGGGACCAAGATTTGAGGCGATGAGATTAATGTTTTCACTTTTAAAGTGAGGTGGACAAAGAGATTTTTGAGGAGGAATAGAATAAATTCCAGGGGACATTATCAAATTGTGAAATGACATGTGTTTTCTGACACAGTACCATAATTTGCATTTGGAGGAGAAGGATGGCATGATGACAAGTATCTGAGAAAGTCCCTGACACCCTGTGAGTGCTGCTTAAAGTCCAATGTTCCTTTAAGCAGACATATATCTGATTGCAGAATCAGAATCTACTCTGTTTGTTTAACCGTGGAGAACTTCAATGACTCTCTGAAGGACATCAGTTTATTATGATTGAAGTCATAAGTTTAAATGTTTTTTAAACAAATGGCTTTAGCATAAGTATGTTTTTGTCCAAGTACAGGCTCGCTTTTAGCTTTGGGTTTTTCAGTGCTTTCTTAAGTATGATGACATTGGGTCAGATTTAGCAGATAAGAATAAAATTAACAAAAAAAAAATACTTGTGGTGCCAAGTACTAGGCTTTCAGGTGATTGGATTGTTAGTTAATAATTAATCACTCATTTGTTAGCCATACTTAAACAAAATTTATTACCGTTTAAATCAGGAATATGAAGATTAGGCCCACAGCCATAAAATAAAATAGCAAGAACAAGAAAACACATAAGCTCAGATATCCACTGTTACTAAATGCTATTCAAAGAATACCAAAGCTGCAAAGCCTTCCTTTCAGCTTAAAACTGAAATTTGTTCACATAAAACAGGTTAGCAAAGAAAAATATTATAAAAATATTATAAAATATCTCTGCTCACGGACGACGTGTGAACAAGAGGCCTTATGAATACACCTAAACTTGTGATTTTACTGTCAGACAAAAACATACTAAAAGTACTATAACTGCAGGAAAGCATATGCTAAAGATGCAGTGCTAACCAGATTCTTTAAGATTTTAATGAATTATATTTTTTCAGACCTATAGTTAAATAAGAAAAGCAATATCCTTATTTCTAGAAATAGACATTTTCAATACAGAAGCTGGAAGAAATCTTCATAGGCCACATTCCCCATCCTGCTGTTCAAAGGTATTAAAATATGTACCATTCCTATAATACAAAATCTTTTCATGGCAAAATGTTTGTTTCTATAATAATGTTATGATGCAATGTTAAAAATTAATACTGAAAATTATCTTAGAAAACAAGGCTCCAGTTTTTAAGGAAAACATCAACTTTAACCTATTTGTACACATATTATAAACTTTGAAATGAAGGGACGGGGGAGGGCTAAAGATGGAAGAAAAGCTGCTGCTGAACTAGTACCAGTGCCACCAGTATAACTGAAACACTCTCAGAGACTTTTCTAGAGAAAGAGATGTGGAATGAAAGTGATATTGTATGAGATGGCATGAGTAAAGTTTTCCCAGCTTTTTAGTAATCCTTTCAGTAATCTCCATACTGAAACTGTTGAAGACATGGCTGAGACCAGTTCTCCTTTGTCAGCTGTTCTTCCAAGTTTATTGCCCAAACACCTGAAAAGAGTACTCCCCATCATCTACACATCTACTTACATGCTTGCAGTTCCCTGAATGAAAAGGTGGCCATAAATTGCCTCAAGTACAGGTCTGCAGACTTCCCCATTGAAGGAGCTATATGTGAACTATGAAGGTTTTTAACACTGCTCACCTTCACCTGTCCCACCTCCACTCCCTTGCCTTCCCTGCCTCAGGCAAGCAATTAGGTTTCAAGGAAGAGGCAACTTAAATTGAGTTAAGGTTCTCCTTTGCTTGTTGTTCACATGCAAAATGAGATATAATCTGTGGTGAGATGCAAACTCTGAGCAATTGATAAGATATGAAGAAATGCTTAACAAATGGTCGCACTTGTGCTGTCCACTGAGGAAGCTAAAAAGAGATTTTGTATGATAAAATCTTAAATCCGTGAAAGTAATTGCCTCTGACATCTCCAACTAGGCAATAGGCTGCCCAAACAGTGCTGATCAGTCACAAATTCTGAGGCTAATGAAGTGAGAAGAACACAGTGTAGATACAAATTAAAGCCTACTTATGATGAACAGTTTGGGTTGTTTTCTTAAACTCCTGGTTTTTGTGTGGAGAGGGGAAAAATTAATCTGTTCACAATAGCTACCCTTTTGTGTTTCCGTATTTTTAGAAGTTGTTGTGGTGTTGTGATTAACAGCAAGGAATGGCTGCAGGATAATTGTAATATGTTAATGAAACCCTGCTCTCTGGTACAACTTCCTGGAAGATTCTTTTTATAGATTTCACATTGGAGAGGAAATGAACTATAAAAAATATGCTACCTAGAAAATGATAAATCATTTACCACTAACAATTTTCCTTGCCATATCACTCTCCAGTTTATTCAAACACTTAAATATTCACTTGTCCTCCCCCTGTGTATCTTTTATGAATTTTGCTTCTTCAGGTGAAATCTGAAGACATTATTTTCAAACTTAAGGAACCACATTTGTCATCTAAATGACCTAATAAAATTCTTTTCAAAGTTGCTTCATATGAGAAATACTCCTTAATTTATCTCATTTGTTGTCAGGAATATGAACTATGTGTGAACAATTTAGGAACCTTTTCTCTGGGTATCTAGTTTTAGTTATTTGAGCTTGAAAATTTTGGCAAGAGTTCATCACCTGGAATAATGAATCACTGAATGGAGGACAATTTGTCACTGTGGGAAAAATGCCAAAAAATACATCAGTCCTTGAGGTTTTCCATCAGCAGCAAATGCCTACACTTCTAAAAATGGTGATTCTATATACAAACCTGGCCAAGCAATTCTTTGCTTTTAGACATTTTGAAGGGAAAAAAAAAAAGAAAGAAGAATCTGCTCCCTCTCAGGGAGGGCTAGATACTGATACAAACACATTACTTAATAGCAAAGACAGCCTCATTTGACTGCTGCCTTTTTCTATGTTCACAGTCTTTATTTCTTGTTATCTCGTGGTTATTCATTGATAGTTTTTGATTGCATGTGTCATGTACCAAGCTTATGTCATCAATAAATGGACAATAATGAAATATCATAATCAAAGCAAAGTGGAAGTCCTTTCAAACTGAATAAAAACTATTCAGTGTAGCCTCCTGAAAAAGAAAATATTTAATATAGCCTTCTGCACTGTGGTACATCTACAGAAGCAAGTGCTTCTCTCTCTTATAAAAATCATAAGATACAAAGACCTTGCAGTGACTTTACTGTAGGATGGTACAGACTTTACAACATGGAAGTCAAAATACCTAATTGTCAGTGGATATTTTAACTGTACTGTGAGTTGTACCTTAGAAATAAGCTGTATATTTATATGCCAAAACTGCTTCTGCCACTATTAGCTAATTACCACCTCCCCCCACCCCTAATTCTTGGTTATACACTCCAGTGCAGCACCTCTGTTTATAACCCCAGTTCTACATTTTCTTGCCATGCTCCACTAAAATCTCTTCCTTCTTTCCAGCTCAATGGCCCTTTATTGGAAGAGCTTCCTTCTCTTCTGCTTTTTGAGTGCAAGATGTTCATCGACTGAGCCCCATGGCAGCCACTGTGCAAGATCCATTCTGTGGAGCATAGGCATTCCTATCTCTCTCCTCCTCCTCTTGTTACCTGTGTGAGATCATTACTGCTGGACTACCCATGCAGTGTTTAAAGCATATCCATATCAACAAATTGGAGCTATTGCTCTGAAAGTTATCACTAGGGCAGTTTGGGGACATCTAACATGATATGTTCTATTACACGGTCCACTAGACTGGAAGTCTTGTCTCTCTATTGTATGATATTCAGTCAAGCCATTTAATCGTTTCTCTACTTTAATCCCACCATTTTGACAAAAGACCTTGAGTTCTTAGGATGAAAAATACTGTAAGATAGCTAATTTCCTTTGGGGTGCTTACCAGTTTATAGCCAAGTACATAACAATAATTAAAACAGTGGCTGTAAATTCTGCTTTTCTCACATCCCTTGTTCTCAATACCTACATTGGTTTGGAAATGTCCCACCATGACTGGTGTAATCTTTGTAATGTGTCCCAGCTCAACAAGAGAGACAGTCACTTATGAATGCTTTAGGTCAGCAAAAGCCTCCTTCTAGCTCACCTCACTGCCTTACACCCCAGACAAGGAGCAGGTAAGCAAAGATGAGGTATTTTAGCATCCCAGGCCATCACAGTTTTTGCTGGACTTTATGATAATAGCATGAACTTTGACAAAAGATCTATTATTCAAATGAAACCTTGTTTGGGTTTTCTGAGGAGAGTTTTGGTTATTACTCCAACAGCAGAAGGGAAAAAGTACAGCTTATACCAGTCATGATTTGACACTTGAAGCAGATGCACTCCAAAGGAGGACTAGCAGACATTAAGTGCTCTCCTATAATTTCTGATATCCATGGTGGCTGTCACCCACTAGCTGAAGCTCATAAAAATTTATCAGCACTTGACAATGCACTTGGAAAGACTGAATTCTCTGGAAATATGCTTCACTGAGGAAACACAGGAAAGTTGGATTGCTTACAATGAAGTGATTGAAATGACTGCCAAGAAAAATGCTTGCAGGTTTCATTATAACTATTAATCTAATAGGTTCACATTGTACTCTCTATTTAAATCAGAAACATATCTACAATTTCCCACACTTACACTACTATTAGCTTTAGGTGAAGAAAAGAAAAAACAGATGAGGCATCAGGCTTGGGACCGCAGGCACTGTGTGTAACCTAGAAGCAACCATGGCCATTTTTTTCAATGCAAAATAGAAATGGAAACAAACAAAACCTTCCATACCTCTCCAGCCAATTTGCTTTCCATACACCAGCCCGCACTCGGTGGCCGTTCCAAACACTGCTACACACAGGCAACCAGCCACTCGATTTCCATCCCTGTTACCCTCATCCTCCCGTTCGTTGCCTGGTTGTCTATCTACAGAAATAAAGGAAAGATCGGAGCTGGAAAGCTAGTGGCAGATACCAAGTTCAGTTCCAGTCCATCTCCAATGTGATTGCTTGAAACACATGAAAACAGAACTGGAACAGATTGCTCAGGGGAGTCATGGCTGCCCCCTCCCTGGAAGCATTCAAAGCCAGGTTGGATGGGGCTTTGGGCACCCTGGCTAGTGGGAGCTGACTTGCACATAGCAGGGGGATTGGAACAAGATGATCTTTAAGGTCCCTTCCAACCCAAACAAGACTGAGATTCTATGAAAATAGGAACTGAAGGGCTGACATACACCAGTGTGTCTGGCACTGCAGTCATGGGCATTACAAATAGTAGACCCATAGAATCATAGAATGTATAAGGTTGGAAGGGACCTTTGAAGGTCATCTAGTCCAACCCACCTGCAGTAGGTAGGGACATCTTTACTAGATCAAGTTGCTCAGAACCCCATCAAACCTGACCTTGAATATCTCCAGGGATGGGGCCTCCACTACTTCTCTGGGCAGTCTGTTCCAGTGATCTACCACTGTCATATTGAAGAACTTTGTCTTTTTGTCTATCATCTTGCCTGCTCCATAGAGTATCTATACTCTAGGCCATGCCTGTGGTATGTACAGCCTGCAACAAACATGAGTCTTTTAATAAAAATGTAAGATACATAAATATAATGTGCCACAAAGGAGAGAGGGATCAAGGTTCTTGCCAATATCTGCCAGCAAGAGATTTTTTCAAGTAAAATTTCTCCAAGATGCTGGGAAGCAAGTGATGTTACAGGTACAGGAAAAGGTTAAAAAAATACAACTTAGGTTGTCGGTCTCACCCATAGGAAAATCATTTCCTGACCCCATATCTGATCAGTGGTTTAATCCTGAGGTTTTGAGCAATATATACCAACCAGACATGTGAATTTAATGCCACTAAAAATACTGCATACATCTCTGCCTAACTGTCTCCATTGCCCAGAGGAATATGAAAAAAGAACTCATATTATGGATCAAAGAAGGAAAAATTCTTTCTAGCCCCCAAAAGTAATCATTGGAAGCCCTGAAGCATGGGATTAGTATAATATAAATACAGTATATACAATATATATTACACCACCTTTTAAATTCATGCCTCTATTAACTATCTTGTCACAGATATTAAGCAAATTAAAGACTTAGCAAGTGTATTCAGTCACAAAATATTATCAATGCATTCCTGGAAAGAACTTCAGAAGCATGAGCACTGAAATTCTGCTCTACAAAATAGCACTGCATCTTATGCTTTTAACTCAGCACACCAGAGTATAGAAGATTGCTTCACAAACCCATCATCTTCTCCAAGTTATTCATTAAGTTCCTAGTTTCGAGGAGGTGTTAAGCCATGGAAAAATCTAGGATACTCTTTTCCAGAAATGTGACAGGTTTTTGTACGTCTGGAGATTTCGACTGGGGTTGCTGAGAGGTCCCTGGTATGCAGTACTGGTACTGGTTCTTCAGTGTCAGATTCAGGTAATCAGATTACCTGCATTAAAATGGTTTTGGTGATCTGTGTTTTAATAAAGTGACAAGTCACAAGTCTTTCACCGTCCAAAACATTCAGCACCCAGAATTACCTGGTGGTTTCCCAGTTTCTGACAAGTACAGCAGTGAGGACAGGAGCAACTAGAGTCAACCTAGATAAGACAGATAAGATTCTGTCAGCAGGAGTCCAGCTGGTGTTTTGCAAACACATCTTATAATGGCCATGCATGTCCAACCTTTCTGCTTCTGAAGGCAGCTTAAGGTTTTGATCATGAGTTTTGGGGTGAGACTGAGACCCATTCAGTCAGATCATCTCTTGGCTCATCTCAACCAAGGATGAAACTTGCTGTCATTCCTTGGCTTATGGTCACCATGGTCTAAAAGAGGTCTTCAGTAGAGAACCAGCCCCTAGCAGTCTGAAAGAATCCACTCAATCTATTAATCACCCTGATTTTCAGTTGACCTCTGGGCCATTTTTAATAACAGAGGCAGAGGTCTAGTTATTGAGACTTTCATTCCCAAAGGAGTAATATTTTCTTAATACATTGTTTTAACTTATGTAAGCTGCCCAGGTGCCAACATGCTGGGCAGTATAGCAGATCTGAAAGAATCAATTAAGGAACCACAAGTAATTGAATGGCTTTGCTTAAATCATGATAAAAAAGGACCCAACACAATAGCAGACAATCCTATGGCAGTAAGCAACGCAGAGTCTCTTTTATCAGACTTGCTTATCACACACGGTTCAGCATCTAGTTTGAAAGGCTTTATATACAAGACTAACTAAAACCAATATTTAACAGAGAGTTATTTTCTATGTCACTGTAAATCATTGTTTAGCTTTATGCTCTGAAACAGTGGAGCTGTTTTGAGTCAGTTATTTTCTGCTGTTTGGATTTCTACAGTAAAGAATAGATGGAAGAGAACCAAGAGGCCATCTGAAAAATACGACAGCGCAAATATTACAGCCAGGAAGGAAAGAAGGAAGGAAGACAGAAAGGGAAAGAAATGGCAGAGCTCTGCCAATAGTTGAGGGGGTTTTGTAGGCTATATCACAAGGTAATTGGCTGTGATGTGAATTATGCTTCCCAAGCCAAATGTGAGAGTGCTTAACAGACGCAGAGGTCAATTATCTCTTAGCAGAGCCTGCTACAGAGAAAGAGGCTATTGCAATTAGAATACACTGTTAAAAATGGTTAGCCATTTTAGTGTTTTAAATCACTACCCTTCTCAAAAAGCTGTGCATAGTAATTCCTGTCACTGTATGCCTCACGGAATATTCTGTCCTTGGAAGAAAAAAAATCACTAAAAATATTAGTCCTCTGAGTTTCTTTTGCTATAAGCCTTGGAACTCTCAGGTTACTCAAATAAAGGAACCAAAGCTTTATTTCTAAGTACTGTATATTGCTTGCTTCCAAATACTGCATAAGTTTACCTTGACAATAAAGGGAATTAAGAAATAAACAGTACGCAGGAGAAAAAGGTTGTAATTTTGCAAATGTGATTCCGATTCTTAGTGTTGTCAGTCTGTTGTTGCCCTGGTGTTACACATTACAGGGCAGACAGACCCAAATCAGGATTCTATTTCACTTCTTCTCACATTTAATATGACTGGACGTAGAAATCATTTGTCCTCTTACATCTCTTTGAAGAACTCCATATTTTTTTTAACCCTTATTAACAAAGTAAGAATTTTTTGTTACAAACTTTTAAATATGAACTCTCTTCAGATTTATATCAGGTTTCATTCTGGACAGAAGTAGAGTAAGCTCTGCCCAAAACTACTGACAAAAACTGTTCCAAAAGATAGGTGATGTAAATTTCTTATAATAGTCTGGTTACCCAAAGCAACAGATACTTTTTAAGATGCTTCATCCTGACCTCTCTACAAAAGACCTTTGTACAGAAGAGTTCATGCTGTATTATGGCGAGTGAAAAACAAGGTGGGGCTCTGCCACAAAACAAAAATATGTTATGAAGCACTGAAAGTATCATTTCACGTAAATAAAATGTAACCTCTCAGCGCTCCATCGAGTAATTGGCTTTCACTTACAGTTGCACAATGAAAGTAAGAGCTGTGGTAAAAGAAAAAAGCAAGATGAGCAACACAATGAGCAATGAGCCCCTTTCCCAACTGATACAAATAAACCACAATTTTTTGTTTACAGTGAAGATTCTCAGCAAGACTGAATATGGGATTTATTTAGCTATCACTTGAGAAATCTCTTTGTTTGAGAGCTGCTATTGGAAGCAGGAAGTGAATATTCAAAATCACTAATACAAAACTGAAAACACATTCTCTTCAGTGAGAAGAGATCTACCAAAAACTTATTGCCTTCTTCGTTCTCTAAGTAAAATCAGTTGAGAAGCAGCAGTTCTCTGAAAAGGGCTCTATTTTGCTTTCTGCGAAGTAGAAAATGTGGCTAACTGTGATTCCAGATCAACATGGTATTCTTTTGTGTACTTTTTGTTTGTTTGTTTTCTTTGCTATGCTCCTCTTCTGAGACATTAGCTTCCCTTAAGGAATTTCATAGCAGCAAAAATCTATTATTTTACACACAATTTAAGAAATTGTAGTTTTGAGTTTAAATTTTCCATGGCCCATCCCAATTTATCATGTTGAATATGCACTAGTCAGATTCTTGCAAGCAAAATTACCTTTGATCTATGCACAAATACCTTATTATTTAGAAAAAACGTTGTTTTTACAGGGTTTGAAAAATTTACTTTGAAAGACACTGGTTGCCCTCACTTTTTTGGGGGAGGGGGACATGAGGTTATTTTTGCCTTTCTGGAAAGACATTATTTTACCTTCTAAGGTAAAAGTAAAATGATGCTACCAGAAAAAGCTTCCTAAACCTAAATTTGTGGTAGAATTTCAGACCATAAAATCCTCTTATTCAGGTATTTAGAACACATATGTGTGTGTATATATAGTGTGTGTGTGGACAGAAAGAGATACTCATTGCTTCCTTGTATAATTACCTAGGTCTTTGCAATTATTTAATATGAAATAATTGTATATAGTTTCTTGTGAGTGCTCAGCTAAGCCTTATAAACAGAGAAAAACATATAAATTAAATACTACAGAAGGGTTCAGCCTCGTGGATCGATGTCCCAGCCACCCACTGGAATATCAGCTAACTAGTAGAATCCCTGTAAACTTCTGAAAAGATTGAGCAGACTGGGGTTTTTCTGATTCAGACAGCTGTAGAAGAACCATTTTCTCCTGCAACGGTTGATGTCATCAGTTGCTTTACACAAGACTACTTCTCCTGAAATCTAGCAGAGAGGTGAAGAGGGTTACAACATTTTTTCCCAGTGTAGCTCAGCAGCTGTTCAGAACAGACATTTTAATAATTGCTGTCTCTGAGAACAATGCAAAACACTAGATTATTTTTTTCCTTTCAATTCATCTTCTGAATTTTTAATTTGCCATGCAGAAGAAATCTCAGAATGACCCAGGCAGGATTCAAGCCTGTGATCCTGTCCTAGAGAGGCTGTGTTTTTCCCAGTAGCAGAGTATATGGGAACAATCTTACTTACAGTTTTCTCCCCCAGTTTCAAAGAGAGATTAAATTTGTCAGTGCATTGCATGGCTCACAGCAGTCTTGTTAGACACTATTACCACTGACTGCGACTACTTGGATGAAAGCAGCAAATGATTCCCTTGAGGAGACAGAAAGACTTAAAATTCTTGATGTCTCCATAACATCTTTTTGCAAGAAGAATACATTGTATATACATAGTTTTGTGGTAAATACAAGGATATATAAAGTTAAGAGAGCCAAAACTTACTCTGAAACTCTCCTGCTATCCACAGCTGGCTGTGTAACCCAAATTTTCATATTATTATTCTAATCCTTTGTAGTATGAGGCAACAATAAGAATGAGTCTTCTACCAAAATGTTATACACAGTTCAGAAGAGGCAGTCCACTTGCTCAGCATCACAAAACACAGAGAATACACAGCTCTTGCTGCTCCCACTCTCTGCTTAACGCAGTCAAACCCATGAAATCTTCACAGAATGGTCTGTCTCACTCTACATGACTCTTCCTGTTTACAGCCCTGCCCTTATTACCCTGGAGCAAAGAAACTGTTGACCTTGAGAGAGAAACACACTTCTTCATGACAGGGAACTAGTACATGAAGCTGAAGTTCATGTCTGGAAGAGATCAAGATAGGATGAAATGTCAGCTGTTTCAGTGCAAACAGTAAACCTTGCTTTTTGAATTACCTTTCCACCTGTGTACTCCAGGGTCCAACTCCCACTGATTTTGTAAAGAATCAGGGAACAAGACAAAGATAAAATAATTATTCATACATATCCTTCCTAGTCTAGGAAGTCATTAGGACTCCAGAACACCCCCTAAGACCCTCATTGCACTAGGGTAGAAGTTTGGTAACACTAAACACACTCACTCTAATAATTGTCCTCAAGAGATATTTCTTACAAGTGAAGTTGTATCTTGTTAGTAGCTATTTGGTTTGTCTGTTTTGGGAGGTTACAGGAGTTGTTTTTTTTGAAGTGTTAGCTGACCACATAGTGTACAATGAAAGCAGTAGAGTTTGCTAATTTGAAATCAGTCCTAAAGACTTTAATATTCCTTGCACTATAGCAACGCAGAAAGTCATTCCTATTTAATTAGTTAGGCCAAAGTATTTGCAAAACAATTAAGAATGTAATTTAATTTTGGTGTTTGGTAAACATCCAGGGATTCATTCATTCTGAACTTATGACCTACATGTTGAGCTTACTTTGTGAAGTATCATTAAACCAGTCAGTTAGAACTCACAATTAAAATGCATGACATGGCAAGCCTAATAAGTATATGTTACAAATTAGAAATATGTGTTAGAAATTTATTTTTAAAACATCTTGATAGTTTAAAAAATGAATCGTATGGACAAATCAAAATGGTGTCAGTGAGGAAGTCCCTTTGAAACGTCTCCATGAAGCCTGAGGCATTTAGCTCCTTAAGAAGTTATTCCCCATGTTACCTCTTCCATTCCATGGAAAGACTAATTCTGTGTACACATTCCAGTAGGTCACTGTGCCTACACACACAAATCCCACCAGCAATGCTCCTCAGGACATACATTGTCAGGTATAGCACTGCCAGGAGGCAACAGGAAAATTCAGATGGCAATTGGTAATTCAGCCGAGACTCACAAGTGGCAGCAGGAATTCACCAGCCATGTCAGAAGTATGATGCATCATGCCTACATTATTGCACACAAAAAAGCTATGTAAAAGGTTATTACTGAGGCTTCACATTTATTCTTTTTTCTCCTCTTCTGCAAATGTAGGAATACTGTCTTTATTCACATGTTCATATACTTTCCATCCCATGGAACTTCCCCTAGCACAGTCTCTAAATGGGTGACTATTCAAAGTTTCATCTTCCTCGTGGGTTATTTATACTTATCTAATGCCTATCTAAACCTGAAGTGTTATTATTACCTGAAAATTATTCATTCCTTCCAATTCCTCATTAGGTTACTCACAGTGTCATGTCTAAATGCTTCTCAAGCAGCAATCTTTACAATGTCCTGGAGGGCAGAATGAGTATGAAGAGTCCATCTTACAGCAGAGGAAAAGAGAGAGTAAGGCCGATTTTCCAATAGTTTTTAGTGTCCAACATGAAACATCAGTACATCCTGTATTTTACAGTACTTTATATATATTCAAATTGTAGTTCCACTCAACTCTAGATGCAACTGCGATCACTGAGCAAGAGGCCTCTTCTCTGTCCACAGTTCCCAACCTTGTTTACTCCTCCCCTTCCACCTTCTTCAGTCAGTGGGACAGATCACTAAAAGAAGGGGAACCCTGCAAGCACAGTCAAAAATACAGAATCTTACTCTCAGCTCCCCTTCTACACCCACAGCAGTGAGGCCAGAGACTTTACCAACAGACTAAGTAAGAATATTAAAATCCAAATTATGCTAAGCACTTGGATCAAAGTTACACTTAAACACAAAGTAAGATTTCAGCAGACTACCAAAGTTAAATCAATCTTGGTCCTAATAGTCATATAAAGGTTGTATATGAAATCAGCAACAGGATAGCCTCTTTTAAAATGTCAAGACCCTCAACCAAATCATAGAAGCTCTGGAGCTGCTGAGCAAAGATGTGTGCAAATATTTACCAAATGGCTGAAACTATTATTTTCCCAATTTATAGATAAAATATTTTTACTCATAAGGCTCTCATAACAAACCTCTCTGAAGCACACATTAAAAGCAGCTGCCTGAATGGTTGATTTTGAAAAAAAGGTAACTGAAAGCATGATCTTATAAAGGCAAGCCCTGAAAGGCAGTCCCTGCGATACTCCATCAGATACAGGGAGAAAGAGAAGCTCAGGTCTTGAAAGATACATAAGCACCTGGCTCATGACCCTAACTCTGCTTCAGGGTCTGATCCCCTCAAGCAGACTGCAAAGAGGCACTGCATTTCCTCTTGCAGATGACAGCATGGGTCTGTCCTGCCCATGCTTGGATCCTTACAGTTCAAGCCCTGAGATTTCCCTAAGCAGAAGCTGCCAGCTAACACAGATCAAATTCAAGCTTGTTTGCTGTGATATGTCCAGACATCCACAAGGGACAAAACTGAAACCACCAAACCCATTTTACATGTGACCCTAGCCAGAATCCAGCTCTCCAGAGGCAAAAGGCTAGTACATTAACCTACTGTGTCACCTAACCCTTCACTATTGATTAGTAATTATTCTTTTCAAATGAAACAAGAACATAGGACGTAAGGTCATCTACAGTATATCCTGAGAAAAGCCAATGCTTCCCTACATCCTTCCATCAATCACTGTTGAGCACTGACTTGAAAGAAAAAAGTTCTCATTGAAATACAATTAAAAAAGTAATTTAACTCCATCTTCATAATCCAGGAAGAACTCACAGATGTGAGTTAGTTCTGAGGCAGGCATGACAGGCACAACTATGGTCAATATCTCTTCAATCCCATGACACCGTTGGATAATTTGATGAAGGAAGTGATCAATGAATAAATAAAATAATCAGGGACCAGTGCTCCTAGTGATGCTAGTTTGCAACTTTAAATTCTTCCATACTGGCTCCCTTCAGCCATTCCCATCTTCCTCTTCCCTTTGATCATTTCTCTTTCCTTTGTATTTTCCTACATCCGATTAACTGCTAATTAATTGATTGGAAATCATACTGCTCATACAAATACACTGACTTAATTATTTTTTTGCTAAAAAAACCCAACAAAACCCCAAACCACTCTGCCTTCTTCTGAACTGTAAATGTTGCAGGTAGAAGAGTCACTGCGAAAAGAAATATGGCTATATCTTTTAAGGACATAGCACATACTTATAATATTTGGATAAACAGGTAGCCCTATATCCTGACACCTATGATAACCAATACTGTGTTCTCCAGAAGATTGTTCAAGCCTACGTAACTAACAAATAGAACAGGTGGAACCATTCTCTAAGATCTGAATTTTCAGAAACTCCTACTGAACCTAAATCCGAATTATGTTCCACATTTTGGAGTTGAGACTTGCAAAGAGCTGGGTTTAATCTGAGTTCCTAGGTCACAGCTGCACTTTTAGACAGTAGAAATTTGTTTTCATTTAAATCTATCATAAATCCAAGCTTTTGTGTAGTAGAATAAAGGAATTACAGGTACAAATTCTGAGCATACAGAAACACCTTAGCTGAGCAGACGGAAACACCTTAGTCTTTAGGATGTTTTTTCTGTAACACAGTTGATTGCTAGCTTTCATGAGGAATTAGTGTTAGTGCTGTATTTCAACAAAATAATGGGAGTCAGTTGTAAGTCATCACACAGTTTCCCCAACATATTGAAGGATGCTGCTTCAGTTCATGCTAAAATATATGATTAGTTTACAATTTCTTCTTTGATTTCAGAGGACACATGACAATCTCATACCTAAGCTATATGATTGCATACCTAGCATAGGAAATGCAGCACACAGTGTTCTCAATCCATTAATGCCGTAAGTATACAGTAGCAATTATAGCACACAGAGTCAAATGTGTATTTGGATTATATCCTGTCAGTCAGTATATTTCTAAGGTAGTGAAACCTCGTCACTGTTTCATGGTGGTTATATGATTCTAATATCTTAAATGTGTATGAATTGTATATTAACTGTATTAATTTTTAACATATAAAACACAGAGGAATCTAAATTTCAGGATTTTGCCCAATGCCACGATATAAAGGCATTTTAGAGTTAAAGATGTCATAACACATAATTTGGTGGAGGTTTGGGGTTTTTTTTACTTTTGTTACAATAGAAATCTCAGTACAGGTACATACCTTACATACTACATGTATGTACTGACCTAAAAGGAAAGACTGGCCTGAAATGTAACCAGGCTCCTGTTTTGTGTACGAGAGGAGTGTATCACTCCACCTAGCAAAGAAGTCTGCTTGACTCAAGTCATAACAGCCTTCTTTTTCTATCCTTTAATGTGTTCCTTATTTGGCTTGATAGCACCTTCAATATATATATTCTTCATTCTAGTCCCAGATTCTTTATTCTAGTGTACCATAGGTAAGGAAGATCCGTGTCATGCACCTTTCTCTGGATATCCCAATACTATGTTCCATGGCTCCTGTGTAGTATTTCTAAAATCTCATGTCTATACACATCATCTATTGTCTATGCACATGGACCATCCTCTTAGTCAACTAACTCAGGCAAATACTACTTTCTTTTTTATATCCTTTCAGCAGCTTCTTCTCTATTGCTGCAAATATCAGCTATTTCTTTCCTCTTCTCAAGGCTCTTCATTGCCATCCTTGGCTCTGAATGCTTCACCCAAGGTTCCCTTCAAGTTTTGAAGGTATCTTCATAAACACCCAGAAACATTGCTCTCATACCAGCTCACACTAAAAAATTCTTTGTCCTACAAAAAGATCTAAGGACTTTCTTTGCTGATATGTTAAAACTATAATTCACAACAGTGTAGCATTCTTTTCTTGCCTTCTTTTACTTCATCTTCCTGGATAAGCCCGTTGTCCTTGGTTTTATTTAGAGCACTCACCATCTAGTGCATCTGTGGTATACAATTCCTATGGTATACATCAATGCATATAACACAAAATTGTGGTGGCAATTTTTCACCCCATCTCTGAGGCTGATTCAAACATGTGACAAAGCATACTTCTCTTTTGCTTCTTTCCACAATCGGATGTTAATGTATCACGTCTTTCAGAGTCTGACCAAGATAACATAAAATTAAACCATCCTTCCCTCACAGTTTTCCCATTTTTAAGGCTCAATAGCTTGTCTGCTTTCCTTCAATAATATTTTTCTAAGGAATGTAAACTTTATCATATAATTTCTTACAGAAAATGCTTAGGCCAAGAGTTTTGATGTCCTGAAGCTAAACTTTTGAATGCTTTCCCAGCTTGGTGTGTGACCTCTTTCCTCTGGCATTTGTTCAACACATGTTGGAAAGATACTTTCATTTTCTCTTCTCATTGAAGCTGGAACAGTCCTAACCAGTCTTCTCAGTCCAAAACTTTTGCGGAGTTTTATCATTACCATGATACACCCATCAAAGGTAAAGTGTTGATTTGTGCTTCCCCTGTTTAAGTGTGAAGATTTCTGGTTTTGTTGGTGATGACATTTTTAGAGAGTTACACATTTTCAGTAGTTTCTAACAGGAGAGAAAAAAAATAGGCACTGTGATATCAGGGAGATTGACTTCAGAAGAGACTGAGAATCAATTTCCTCAAATATCCCCCCTAACATTTTAAATAGTCCTCCTAACATTTTTATATTGCTTGAAAATTTATGTTAGATATTTATGTTTCATCACAGTGCTAAGTAAGCTCTGAGAAAAAAAACACATGATGCTATGAAAGGGATTGATAATGAAATATGGGTTAATAGGCAGGAAATGTCTTGGCTGCGGATGAAACCGGATTGCTGTTCTTTGTTGCTCTAAAAGAATGACTGAACAACATGAATTTGATTGTGACTCCCTACAATTCCTAATGAACAGGTATAAAGATCACTAATAATGAAAAGAACAATCAATTTCATGTGAGAGCTTAAGCAGATAGTGGACATGAAAAGCAAATTGAAACTAGACAGTTACTGCAAACTGGGGCCAAGATATTAGCAGAGCAATATGAAGACCTTTTTATTGCTTACACTAATGCTTTCTTTAAGCAAACAGACGTTCTAGAATTGTAAATCCAATACATTCATGAATGCTAACATCCTCTGGAAAATAAATAGTTTGCTAGCGTTGGATTACAAAGAAGTTTACTTCTTGAAAAAGGAATTTTGTAGCCAGCAGATTTACTAAATCCAATAGTTCTCTGTAGTGCCATATTTCTAAATTTTTTTTAAAAATTAAACCCAACATTATTAACATAAAAATGTCAGTGTCTGAGTACGTAAAATGACTTTTCCTTAGAATTCTTTTTTCAAATATGCATATCTGAACCAGAATCATAATGGCTCCGACACTATGGATTAACATCATACAAGAGACCACAATTATGTCAAAGCAGCCATTTCACTCAGGGAAGGACAAAGTAGATATTTTTGAATGTACAAGTTAAGTGAACAGTCTGTCATTCATATCTTCGTGCATTTCAATGGCAGGTTTTTTTCCCCTCTGGCACTTGTGGTTTCAATGTATCAGCTGCCAGGAAAGGACATTGTTCTGAAAGGTTTGGCAAAAAAGCATGAAAATGTAACCACAAAAGAAGATTTCAAGTAGCATTAAAGATCTGATTTAAACTCACAAAAGCAGCGAAATTTAAGAGTAAGTCAATTATGATTGATATGTGTCCCTTAACATATGCTAGATACTGCTTGCTGCACTTTCAGGAAGTTATTAAACCATTTAACAATACATTTTGCATGATGACAGCCAGATCAAGGAGCACAGACAATTCAAACAGGGATAGATAAATTCAAAAGTGATGTGAACTAATTCAGTACAGGGATGTAATTAAAAGTTCAAGTGATTATGTAAACCTTTGCGGTTCCCTTGTTGGACTGTCAGTCTCATGTAAAGAACCTGAAGAGACCCTGCAAAGCACTCTAAGTCCTCCAAACTCTAACACAACCTCTGCAGAGGTGATGCTCTGTATAGAAGTAGCAAACACTGCTAATCCTGATAATCTTGGGAAGAAATAACCGTTTGAATCTGTACAGCCTGGGGGATGACCTGCTGGAGAAGAGCTCTGTGGAGAAGGACCTGGGGGTCCTGGTAGATGACAGGTTGGCCATGAGCCAGCAGTGTGCCCTGGTGCCTAAGACAGCCAATGGGATCCTGGGATGCATCAAGAGGAGTGTGGCCAGCAGGTCAAAGGAGGTGATCCTCCCCCTCTACTCTGCCCTGGGCAGGCCCCACCTGGAGTGTTGTGTCCAGTTCTGGGCTCCCTGGTATAAAAAAGACAGGGATCTCCTGGAAAGAGTCCAAAGGAGGGCTACAAAGATGATTAAGGGCCTGGAGCATCTCCCCTGTGAGGAAAGGCTGAGTGAGCTGGGACTGTTCAGCCTAGAGAAAAGAAGACTAAGGGGGGACCTTATTAATGTTTATAAATATCTTAAGTATGGGATACATGGGGAAATGGCCAGCCCCTTTTCAGCGGTCTGTGGAGACAGGACAAGGGCCAATGGCTGCAAGTTGGAGCATAGGAAGTTCCGCACCAACATGCGGAAGAACTTTTTCACAGTGAGGGTGACAGAGCCCTGGCACAGGCTGCCCAGGGAGGTGGTGGAGTCTCCATCTCTGAAGATATTCAAGACCTGTCTGGATGTCTACCTGTGCAATATGAGCTAGGGAGCCTGTTTTGGCAGGGGGGTTGGACCCTATGATCTCTGGAGGTCCCTTCCAAACCCTATGATTCTATGATATAGTCACTGGGAACTGCAGGTGGTTAAAACTTTTGTGAAAGCCTCAAGACCATAACAGTTTGACTTCTGAAAAATTTGTTTATGAATATTAGCATTTGGTCTCGATGAAGTCAACTGCTATTTGGTTTAAAGATGCTCATGACACTTTAAGGACAGAAACAGGTGAAGAGAACCGTGAAATTTGTAGTCCATGGTTCAGAAAGACCTTCAATAGCAAGATGAGAATCTCTTCAAAGATTTCCAGAAGAAAGAGGGGAAAAAAGAGAAGGGGAGAAAGAGGGAGGGAACAGTAAGCAATATGTTTCTGATACTTTCCTTGATTTGCAGGAGAAAGTGCTCATTAAAACAGACTTTAAATGATGCTGCAAGAGAAGCAGATTTTGAGTGAATGTTGGTGTTTGCAAATCAGAGTTGAATTCTGCAAGGCAAGTACATTTGCCACCTCCAGCTGTCAGTTGGGACACAGTCTAGTAAAATTTTATGCTGTGAGACCTGGAATTGTTCACACAGAGGGCATAGACAGACTAAAGCTCATCCGATAACTCTTTGTCTAGAAGCCACCCAGCCACGTTCACATAGCTCCAGGCTCCAACTAATACACTGATCTTACAGCTCTGGCAGGTTAAAGCCCAAGTAGGGTCAGGGCAGCTCAGTTTATGCCTTCTTAGGCACAGGTCACAACCGAGACACGAAATACAGATTCTCTTCCGTATTTTGATACCAAACCATTCGGTCCCTTTTTTTCATGATTTTTTACTACTTAGATTGCATTTTTTTCCATAAATCTTTTATTACAGCACCTAACACAGTAATGGACTGATGTTTGTTTCTGCATGTAGGCTCAGCAGCAAGAGAAATAGACCTTCTGTTATAAATAGTAAAAAGAAGCTCTAACCCCTTTCCTGGCACTTTCCATCCAATGGTATTGGAACACCTTACCACAAAATAATGCTCAGCCTCATGCAAGCATCATCTACACTTTATGTTGGAGTAGGACACAGAGGAGCTACAGAACTTCCCCCAAGGACATTTTTGAAATCTCTGACAAAACAAGAATAGAGCACACATGATTGCCTGCTTTTACTCTAGCTATGTAATGATTATTTCCCTGAGACACAATATCTCTTTATGCATATGTCCTTAGTAATAAAAGATAGGGAAAAGAAATACCTCAGATATATATGATGCCGCCTATAAGAAGAACCCTCTCTAAACAATATGTCTTTCAAATTTTTGCATGAGGCATCAACATCTCTTTAAGGACTTTATCATCGTTACTGACACATAATCATTCCTTGCAGGTGGAAAACATTGTGCTGAGAGATAATTGGGATAGTTATTGGATATGACTCCTCACTGGTTTTAAGGCAGTATTAAGGCATGATTGCATTCTGCTCAAAGAAAAGAATGAATATTCTTTGCATCTATGTCAGTTTGAGTGATTTATGGGTACTGTAAGTACTGCATTAGATGATGAGGTCTAACATTATCTGATAGGATGCAATGCAAACTTAAAATATGGATGCTTTCACCCTGTAGTGAGAAAAAACCCTTTTGTCTATTTGAGTCACTTTTGCTATTGGTTTATCTGGGTGGGGGAATTTGACCTCAACTTATGTGGGGGAAACCGTTGTCTCCAGGTACTATACTCATTGTAAAGGGAACAAATATTTTGAAAACCCCTTCTAAATAAGTGGCCTTATGAATTAACAAATTATAGTATCTGTAAATGAGCACTTTTCTGACACATCTGTGAGCAATAAACTACTCTCATCAATCCTGTTTGTGGTGGGCAGCTTAAACGACTAAGCAAGCCTTCATTTCTCCAATAAAGGCTTGTGCTTGAGTCTATGTGGGAGAAAAAGGGGGCAGTTGAAAGGGGATAGTTCTTTGTCCAACAAGATGTTGAGGATGGAAATCCCTGCCCAAGTAATTGGGAAGGGAAAAAATCCCCTGTTCAGAGAAAGAAAATAATAGCTTTATATTGCTAAGAAAGCTCGAAGGAAGCATCTAATTTGCTATTCTTTGTTCTCCAGGATAACATTCCACCTGTCAGTGTCCTGGAAAGGCAGTGAGTCCTTGTGTCAGGTTTTTTGTAAATGATATATATATGCACTTATCTGTAGACACCCATAGCGAATACACAGTCATACACTTAGGCTACCTGTGTGGATTTGGAGGTTGGGGGTTATTTCATTCTAATTGTGTCACACCTGAAAAAGACTACAGAGGTAAAAATATATGCACTTCATGAGCAGCAGGTGTGCGACACCAAGAAAACAAGGACAAGTTCAGTTCAGTAAAAAAGCTCATGCTTTGTAACTCAAAATCTGAGTCAAGGCAAGTCTCTGCATTAACCTCAGAGTGTTTAGGATCAAGCCTAATATAATTCCTGTTGTTAGGGCTTATTGTTTAATTTTAGTAAACGAAAACTGTTTAACTTCCTTTTTTAGAAGAAGAAATTTTACAAGAACAAATGTCAATTTTGTCCACTTTTGTATTAAAAGCTCCTTCACTGGATATGTTGTCAGTAGAATGGTTAAGTCGTGGTATATTTTTAGGATCTCATTCAGTGAGAAGGGACGTCAGAAATTAGCAGCACCAAAATTTGCACCTCATGCTATGGAAGTTTCCCAAGGTGGGGGTTGAGGGAGGAAGTAAAGTAAGTAGACATAACTTTCTTGCCTAGTGAGACCTTTGGCTATTGTTCTGTTCTGCTTTCATGGGATATAGTGTCACTATGTGCAATACTACAGGCATTTCCAGTCATTGTTTCATATAAGGAATTGCCGTTGAAGTCAATGGCACCGTTGCATGAACCTCCATGGCAGGATACGGCTGCAAGAGCCATGAATTTTATCCTAATGTAACAAGTCAGTTGACTGCAAAGTTATCACTAAGCCAGGTGATGACACCACTGAAGCTGAATTTCCTTTGAAAAAATAAGACAAAGATGAAGATATAAGACACCAAGCCTGGATCCCCACTCCTGCCACTCCTCAGGCAAAGTGTTTACAACCTTCTCACTCTCCCAGTGACTTTCTCCCATCTGCAGCCCCAAGAGCTGAAGAGGGGAAAGCAAACTCTTCCGCTGTCAGTGAAGAAGCTTCTCAGATGCCAAAACACTACCTTTCCCAGACCAAACCAAACCTGGCTGCAAAGAGGTCTTCTCTATTCAGAAGATGTCTGGCAAAAAAACCCACAGGGACCTTTGGAAGATGTAATGGTCATAAGGGGGGTCTGCTTAATTTATTTATTATTTTAAAATTCTGGTCAGCATTTTAATACCGGATTGTCGTTACCTCCATAGGTCTGGTTCAATGGCAGTAGTTACTGTCTCAGTATAATTCGCAACAATGTGCCACTTGTCTCATTGACACTAAAGTGGTGTCCACCTATATATTCTGAGTTCTTAATTCATGCGAGCCCTTAACCATGAGATGCAGGGCAGCAAGCAAGAGATGAGTCCAGACAAACATTATGTTATTGGGGGAAAAAACTCAGTCAGCCACACAAGGCTGTTGTGGATACTGTGGGGTGTCACAGTCACTGCTTGTGGCCATGTGTGGCTTCCTAAGTGGCCTCCAATATCAAGCATGCCTGGGCATGTTGCTTTTAAGACACCACAGTTTCACAAATACAATTTCTCCAAACATTCAACCTTAGGGCTGTTTTCAATCTTTCATTATTAGACAGTGCCTCGGGTGATTTTTAAAAGGAAATTCTGATGGAAATGTTTTCGTCAATTTTATGAGGAATGGAAGAACGAAGGACCTAGTCTAATTATAAAAAAAAAAGGCAGTAACACAGCTCCGGCAAAAATGTCTGGTTCTGAGATGTGAAATTTAGCATGGCTCTCTTGCGCTTAGTTCCATCATAAAAATTAGATTGAGTGATAATAAACAAGAGAAAAATCATTCTTGGGCATGCTTGGTAGACAAGTAGCCTGAGGAAGAGTGTTTGTGATATCATTCCATGATAGGGAAGAATGATTTTTAAGCCTCTGGAAAGTGGATAGCATACTATATAGGTTCTCAGCAAGTCTGGATTTTGTCCCTGTTTCTTCCACTGGCCTCATGAGTGACATTGAGAAAATCAGTTTTCTCTATTTTGTGTCTGCTTCTACAGCTATAAAGTCAGGAAAACATCCATGTATCTCTTTCTCTTTTCCTGTTCGGGTTTTGGGGTTTTTTTAAAGATCTCTCAGAATCCTCAATTAAGGATCCAGAAGGGAGATAGATAGTGTTATTATTATGAATAGCCTACACTAACGTGGGAATAAAACAGAAATTATGACTCTGCAACTTTTTTTAATACAAATTGTCCAATGTTCAGTGTAGCACAAAATTGTTATGTCTAACAGGACAGAGAAATAACACAGTATTAAAGCAACTTTTCTTAAAACAGCCACAGATTTAGGGTACCTCAGTTTTATGATGTTCAGTTAAGAGGTCTTTTTTCCATGTTATCTGCAGTGAGAGTACACAACTCCACTTTGGGAAACATAGAGTGTTGGAAGCACCAAAAAAAGAAACCCAACGTTCAAGTAAAGTTTTTCAAATGATAGATGTTTTAATTTTATATTTAAAAAAAGAAACAAACAAAACTTTAGTTGACATTTTAGGAGATCAACTTCTGCTCCATTTAGGGCTACATCTGTGTGTGTGTGTGTGTATGTGCAGGCATGCATGTGCGTCTATACACTTTAACGTTTCGTTCTGTAAAGCATGCAGAAGAAATAAAAAAGAAGTCTCTTAACTACTTTAATTGACAATATCTCATTAAGTTTGGGGATTAATTTTATTCCAATTGCATGGTAAAAGCAAAGTCAAAAATTTTATTCAGAGCCAGGGGCAACAGGGGAGTTGCCTTTTTCAAGAAACATGGCTGTGCAAAACTTGCAAAGTTTATGGAATCTCTCTGGTTTGTACTGCTTTACAAGATCTGACAGAGGAGTATTGTTTCCAGAAGTGTAACTTCTTAATGTGTTTCCCAGAATTCTTAAAATATTGTGTGTAGGCAGTAGTGGTCTTACAGTCATCTGCATCCTGCTGGAATAATCTTACCTACACATGGATAGGTAGCCCTGTATATAGAAGTGCTCTTTCTTTTTTTTCAATAGATTTTTGACAAACACAAAGCTGTTGAGACATTAAGGCCATTTTCGAGCACAGGAGGAGTATATCTTAAAATCTTTAAGTGTTAAGCAAAGCTTTCTGCTTGGTTGTTTATTAATATTTAGCAGAAGGCACAATACCCTTCTTCCCTGCCCCTTCATTTCATTAAAAGACTCACAGGTAGCATTCAAAGGAGATCTGAAATTCTAAGAAATGCAAACTAGCTTAATCCATAAGTCTCTTCTCAAGAAAATTATTCTGATCAGTAGTATAGCTTCATATGGTATTTCCATGGGTATAAAGTATCTTAAACTCCTGCTCCCCAGTACTGACCATGTGCAACCAACCAATTGCCAACTATGCCTAATTATTTCTTCTTCTATTTTTTTTTTTCTTTCTAATCTGTGGGCTATGAAGTACCTGTCATGGCTGCCACACAGACTTCTCAATAACCTTAAAACAAAGCAAAACAAAAGAGCCCTCAAATATTGACTCAGTAATCTATCTCCCACCCTCAAGGAAAACTCTCCTGCCATAAAATTCCAATCAGTTGCACACACACAATTATGAAAATATGGGCCTCAAAACTTCATTCTAAAGCCTGATTACGCTAAATATAGATCAACATGTAATTTCTCCTTCCTTTCTATTTATAATCGTGTTTTTGACAAACGCTGAAATGATAATGAGCACTTTAGATTGTTGGGTTGTTTTTTTTTTTGCATCGAAGGGTTTGTGGAGGGTTTCATAGTTTTAATAGCTACGTATTCTTTATTGCTCCTTTGCAATACTAATAAAAGTGATGAAAAGGCATGAAAAATCATCACTGATTGCATAGGAATTCACTTAAAATATGATCTTTCCCTTGCTCAGTTATCATCTGTGGTGGTGTTTCCTTACAGAAATGGTAAAGGGCTAAAAGTTCTTAATAAAAAACACATGCTTTTCTTTACTCCACCACCACACTTGGATGTATTCCCCTGTGGAAAACTATACCAGGTTAACCACTGCAAGGCAGCCTTACGGTAAATCGGATCCGTTTTTAAAAATGCATTCCCAGAAGATTCAGTTTAATACACTGTTTCTGAGAATACCTCTGTGAGAGTGTCTTTTCTCTTTGATAGTCTTGCTCTTCATATTTGGAAGCAATCTCAGCTGCTGAAAGGCAGGAACAGAAAACACTATTTTGAGACAATAAATAACCAAGAACCAGAATTACTTAGAAGCTAAAGACAAGGACCATGTAAATCTTGCATTTGGTATCTTTTTTTCCTGTCTCCAGACACATAAAATTACTCTTCCCACTTAGCAGAAGGGAAAATGGATGATCTTCCTTGAAGTATGTAAGAGGCAGCATTTCACTGATCCAAACCTCATAACATGGCAATGACACTGTGAAGCTCTTACCTGCATTTACAGTCAGGTCTGGAATACAATGCACCTTCTAGTTCAAAACACAAGATATGTTTTTAAGGGTTTTTTAAAAATTTATTTATGTTTTGAAAGTTTATGCTAATTTCAGAAAATATCCCCACACTTAAAATAAAAATTATTGTGGACTCAGCAGCATCTCTTAGAAGAAAAAAAAAAATTAAGACAGATCTTCCCATTCACAAATTGCTTCTTGGGGTCTGCCAGTAATAATCGATTCCACATAAAACGGCTTCCCTTCCTTGCTCAGGAGTGGTGACATAGCCTTGCACATTAAGGGGGGGGGGGTCAAGTGGGAGAAAAGGATCTTAATTCAAAGACAGAAAGAAAGGCCTAGAAGAATGATTTGACCTTGCTCTGAAGGGGAAAACAAAACAAAACAAAACCAAACCAAAAAAAAAAGGAAAGAAAAAAGTAGGTGTTAAATGAAGTAAAAAAAAATTGCCGTTGGTGAAATAAGAGTATCAACTAGCTTTCTGGTGAAGCTGCTTTCCAGAAAGGTTGGAGGAACATAATACTTGACAATACACTCCCCCATTGTCCACCATACAAGTAGCTTCAAAAGCACACCAGGAAGGGATTTTTTCATGAAGGTGCTAGCTGCATGGAGGGTTATCAGCTTTGGAAGAGGCTCGTTTGCTTTGTAATTTCTTTCTCAGTCTGTGAGAGGTTAAAATGGTTAAGCAGTTTTCCTTCACTCCATATTATGGCTCATTCCTACAAGCAATAAAATGAAGGAATTACTTGTAAGGGCAGAAATGTCATTATTTTTGCACTCATCCTGACCCCAACATCTAAAAATACAAAATGCTGGAATTTGTAGAGCAGGTGACATTTTAAAAACGGGCCCAGGGAAGTCTAATAGTGTAAAGGCTAAATGTACTTAGGAGGTGGAGGGACAGAAATAGAGAGATATCTCTGCTTCTGACCTAGGCCTAACAAGATTGGCCACATAATTCATTTCAATGACTTCTTGTCTGCGCAGTTTACCTCTGGGTTTAGACAGAAACATTTCTCTTTAGCATAATGGATCACAGTGTCAAGTTGGCTACCTTCTGCCTCAGAATGGGGATAATTTTAGCCTGGTCCTCATGTTGAACACACAAGGAATATATATGACTCATCAACCAACTCATTTGCCAAAAGCATAAGATACATTCCTGAAACTCAAAGGCTATCTGCTATTTGAAAAGATTTGTCTGCCTTGAATTAATTGAGCTGAGCTTCCTTTTGGGTCTCCAGCAGCCTACCAAAGCTACACAAGAAGGTATATAACATTTCCGACACACTGTATCACAGTTATGCAATCCTTGGGTATTTTTTTCTTTTTCTCTCATCTTTTTTTTTCCCCCTTAATAGTGTATTAGCTAGTATTTATTCTGAAGGCTCTCAACTCTAAGCATGTTACAGCCTGGAGAATCCGGCTTTTAAGCAGGTGTAAAAGAGGAAGTAATAAAATCATGAACAAAAGTTGGTTTTATTCTTCTTGATTTGAAGAGTCATGGCTAAATACTGAATTACATGAGTAAAATGACAAGAAGTCTATGAGAAGTCCAGTAAGGATAGCCATGCAATTTCAGAAAAATGGAGAAATTTCTCTGTATTCCCTTAGTCTATTTTTTTATAATCAGCAAATACTTTATAATACTGTCCTGCCCCTCCACTCAAATTTCCAGCTCTTATGTGTAGTCAGGCCTCCCAGAAAGGTGAAAGCAAAGTATTCAAAGGGCAGAATAGCACGATCCCACTAAGGGAATTTTAGACACTTTCAGTCTCAGAGGACCTAGACTAGTTTTTTACATTATTTTTTTTTCAAAGCAGATGTGACCTAAGGCTGAAGTCCCTGCTCCACTGCAGGCCATAACAAAAAACTCAGAGGCTTCAGCAGGGTCAGGCTTTCCCTCAATGAGACTGTAGTATGCTTTGTTGTTGCAAAGCAGAACTGACCCCAAAGAGCTGATATGTAGAGCAAGGTGGTGTCATTTCTTCAGAGTCGTATTTTTACCTGCCACAGCAGCAGCCTGTGGTGCAACAAGAAAGATACTCACAGTTCCCTACAAGTGCAATCCTGCATTTCACATGACAAGTTCTGCTTCCCCAAAGCATAATGATTCACCAGATTTAGCCAGGAGCTTTACCGAAAAGCTCCAGTCACATACAGTTTCATCATTAACTGCTATATTTACTTTGCCCTCCTTATACTGATGTGTTTGTTGTTTTTTTTTTAACCCGCACCCATCTTCCCAGCAGATAAACCACACAGACCAACACTGGGGCTGCTGCAGCTTTGGCAACATGTTTTATCTGGCAGCATCCTTCTTGTCTTTCCCACTTCAGAGAATATCAAAGCATGTCTCTTCATCACTAGCCGCATCAAGACCACTATTTAGACTATTTGGGCCATTGCTTGGTCTCAGTGCCAGGTCCCACCTAAGGCAGCACCAGCTTTCTGTCGCCATGCTCCTCAGTGCCAGCTGCAGTGGGAGAGACTGTCTCTGCACTGATAATTTTTTTCAGAAGCCAAAGTCAACCCCTCTGAGAGGCAGAGAGCCTCCCGTTATAAACTGGCACAGTTCCATTAAATTTGTGCTGAGTTACGCCATTTGCAACCGTAAGTCTACCCCCTTGAGTATATGAATTATGAAACAGATTTTAGTTACAGTATCCCACATTGCTTCTCAAGTAATAAACCATACAATATTTTCAGTCCCCTCAGATGCATGTTTAGTAGTACCTTGTAATGTTTTTTATAGTTTTTCTACCTTCAGTAATTTCATTGCCTTAATGGTCAATGTCTTTATAGTTATTGAAAAACCTCAGGTTAAAAATGGTTGTTAAGCATAGAACCACAGAACTACTAAAGAAAATTGTAGTATTTGATTAAAATGCAACTGGCAAAAAACAAAAAGAAGTTCCTGCTCATTCGCTAGTTGTAGCTTCTAACCAGAGTACAGAATCAAACTCCAGATTTTGGATGCATATGAAATGTGAACCCTTATGTGAATGACAAGTAACCTCTCCTATCATAATGGGATGAAACAAAAACCATAGCTCCAAACACTCCTCAAATTTGGGGGTTTCTAAATCTGGATTTGAAATCTGTGGCTTGTGCCTACTCAAACAAACTTCTATTTAAAACCCTATTTCAATCAACTTCTATTTTGTGGCTTGGGCCTATTTAAGTAAGCTTTTTAAAATTAAGTTCTATTTATAGGCCCCAAATTTATTTACAGTATCATTTTTTAGGATTTTAGGATTAGCTATATCTTTATGTAAAGAAGAACCTTTTTTCAGAGGATGTTTGTCCCTTCTTCATCCATGGACATAATTTAAGGGATGCAACAGAAATGGTTGCATCATGTGTTTATTATAAATAAATCACTTATTAGCAGTGTTTCCTTATAAGAACATACAAGACAGACAAGCATGAGAGAATGGCAAGTGCCTAGTCACTCTCTCCGCATAATTTCTTTCTTTCCTTTGTTTGAAACAAATTTATTATAAAAGATTTCAAATTAAGTTTAATTGCAAAGTAGTCCATGCCCTCATTGCGTATTTCCCAAACTGGATAAAAGACTTGAGGCTATTGCTACAAATTATGGTCTTTTCATACAGTCTTCAAAAACATCACTCTAACTGAAAAGATCACAATTATTTTTGTAAATATCTTTTCTTTTAGGCCATCCTTTTTCAGCAAGCACTGGTCTTTATTACCCACTGCCCTCACTTCATCCCTTTTTCTTTCTTTCTTCCTTGTCTCTTTCCTTTTATCCAAATTTCTGTCAGTCTTTTCCCCTTATGTTAGTACCCCTTCCTCCTGTTTAGGGCCAAAACATGATGGTGAACTCAAATGATCCTCAGATAGCAAAAGTATATGTGACATTGCTAGAGTCACCTTGCAGGATTAGGGCTTTTATAACTTTCTTCTTATCTCCCCATTAGTGCTTGAAGTCTACCTCTTTCTTATAAGGCTCCAAGTTCTCTCCCAGGAGAGCTGAGCAAAGAAATTGATGACAGCTGCCACTTCTACGTTTTCCAAAAGTTGGCAATCAAAGTGAGAAGTCATGAATTCACAGTACTGCTGCACTATCATTTTCTGTAGACCTAAGACACAACTTGTCATACAATTCCTTTAAGCTCTCTTACTTCATATGCCATGTTTTTGTTTTAACAATGAAAAAGGTCCATCCTTTTTTTCATTTCAACTGAGGAGATATGACAAAAGACAGAGTTTTCATGAACTAATTACAGTCCTTTGGAAATTACCTTTTGTGCTAGGAAAATATGCTGCTTTTTTTTTCCCTACTGATGAGAAAGTAAGCAGTTTGAATAAAAAGTACTATTTAAAGAAAGAGTACAGTTACATAACCTTTCCACAAAATTCAGACAATTTTTTAGCTCCACATAGCAAAAAGAAGTATGCTACTTCCAGAGAATTATACATACAATAATCTATAAAAAGATTTCTATGCACATGAAAAAATTAGAATTTCTTCTTTGCTTGGGAAGAGAGTATTGCCTTATGTCACAGTGCACATTCACCATTCAACAAAGTCATTACATTTTGCCCTGTTTCTAACAATATATAGCAGAACATGCCAGCATATACTCCTGTCTTCCTGCTCCAAAAATCAAGGCGAAATGTGCATACACACGTAACGACAGCCTTCAACCCCTTAGGGTGCAGGTTCACAGTCATCATAAGCTAATCCAGAGCTGCACTGTCACCAAAACAGGCCCTACCATCCCTCCCCTGCTCCCTTGCCCTGCATTCCCACAACCTCTTTTTGCCAGCACATCTGTGTGGCCCCATGGACAGACCAGTCAGGGACATGGCTCAGCTGGAATCCCTTGGAGTTTCTGTAAGACCCATTTTTAGCTGAGAATGTGGCAGGAGCAGAAACGTGAGCAAGGAGGATGAAAACTAACAAGAAAAGCTAGACGGGTGGAGAGCTGCTTAAGTTGCCAAGAAAGTAGGTACAATCATGCCCTGAGGTTCAAGGACCAACCAATTTTACAACCTATGGTCTGTACAGGTGAAAACACGTGGCAGCACAGCATCTCAGGTGGTTCAAAACTTGAAGAAAATGTAGAAGCCCTTGCCTGCACAGTATGGAGCAGCTCCAGAAATTTCACAGGTCTTACTCGCACTCCGAGCTGTAGGCCAGAAGGCTGTTGCCTACACTGGAAAAACATGATCATTATTTCATTTTTTTGGTTACCGATGCAGTCTAGAAGGACCTCCCGCCTCAGCTCTAGCACCGTTTGAAATCAGAAGAGACATACTTCTGGAAACACCACCAAACTTGGTCCTTATGTACCCAGAGGGCTCGTGTAAGTTTCAGTGGATGTGTTTAATTATTTCACAAGCAAGATTTGTGCAACGTTTACGACAACCATTGCCTCTGCAATGTCTTTTCCACTTTGGTCTTGTACTGAGAACATAGAGAGGAACCTATGTTATCAGATAGGATGAGAACAGGGTTCAGTATTTTTCTACAGGCAAGAACTGTAGGCAGAGGTGTTACCTACTGTTTTGTGTTTGACTAGTGTGTGAGAGTACCCCATGAGTAACTCCTAACCAAATAGGTGGGGCTTAGGTTTTCAGGTTCCTTCAGCAAACTCCACTAGCATGGGAAACAGAACCAAGATGAGAATGGTACATTAAAGGTGTGAATTATGTCATGCTACCTCCTAGGACTCCTGAGAGAGCATTTCTTTTTCTAACTATAGATAATGTGCATTGAGAAAGTCCCAGCTGTTTGGATAGAGGTACCATATAGTCATTTCAATAGACAACAGTGGGATAACTTTTTATACAAGAAAAACAAACATAATGTGAAACATGCACAAAATCTCTTTTTCCAGGAAGGGTAGAACCATGAAAAGCGTTGTAAGAAAAATGTAGCATTCTACTTTTATTGCCTTTCTGCTGGCCAGGAAAAAAGACAAAGACAAAAAAAGTTGCAAAGAAGCTTCATGGTTTATTCACTATACCACTGAGCTTTTTGGCCACCACCATAAATCTCTCCAAATTCTTGCTCCTGTTTTGATGGAAAACATTCAGTTCTATAATAATAGTACTTAGATAACCTGCACTTGACCTGTCTTTGGATAGTGATGATTTTCCATACAAGATGTTTTACTGTGATAACACAGTGATTCAGACTCTCTATCTTAAGGCAGCTGGTGTACAAGTGCTTGGCTCTGGGAATTTTTTTCCTCCACTGCTGCTATTTGAATGTAAGCCGCATCTTGAAGGCCTTTCATGCCAGGCACATTTTCAAAGTACTCTCCCAGTTAATGCATTTCCATTAGAATTCCTCTGTTTTTGATTTCAAGAACACAGCACTGCACCCATGGGAACTGAGCTTTTCAGGTGTTAAAGAGGATTTGTTATAAAGAAAGTGATTATAATAGGATTTAATGTAATTGAAAGTCAAGGTACAGTAGCCATACACTGTATCAGAGACAGCATTAAACTTGTATTGCGAGTGAAAGAGTTTTGCTAAGTAAAACCTGGGGCCACAATGAATAAATCAGGGTGGAAGACCTCCTGCCATTGAGCACCTTTTGTCGAGTGGGTGCTGTCCCGACTGCTCTGCTCCCCAGAGAGGCAGGACAAGCAGCATAACTAAGCTCCCAGGGCCTCCTACCAGCACGATGAAACATCTTCAGAAATAAGAGAGGCAGGTCCCATGGACTCAGCCCCACACATCCCTGTCTCGCAGGTGGTTGCTAGCTCTGGCAGAGGTGCTTCCAGCCATGACCTTAGATGGCTCACACAGAGGGCCTGATACTGCTGTGCAAGGCAATGCCTTTTTGCACCATTACATGGGAGCGACACAAAACTTATTCGACTTTTCCTCATATTTGTCAAATTTGTCCTTACCGTCTGCTCTGCTGGCAAGGAAAAAAGGTTGTCAAAACTCTCTGGAAAAAACCCATTCCCCTTAATTGTTTTATCTGCATGCTTGAAATCCATTGGACAGACGGGCTTCTGGTATCTCACATACTTAAATAAACCCTTATTATCAAGTAATTGCTGTTCTTCAGAATTTATTTCTTCTTTCTCCTTATCATCACTTGCACTCTTTTCTGTTGGCTTCATTCCTACTGTCTCTCCATTTTCCATGGGATCTTGCATACCTCAAAAAGCATCTTAAACTTTGCCACTTAATCATAGTTTGTTTTCTTTCTCTTCCTGCTTTCTTTTCAGCTGTTTCTGCAAGTGTTACAATGTCCTTAGATAACTTCTAGACTGGATGTGAACAGTAGAAGTCACTGTTATTATCTTTTATTACACTTTGTTCCCTCTTTGATATTCTTCAACAGCATACATCCAGAGCAGAGGTCAGGAATTTAGCCTTGCTAGTATCTGGGCACTTACGTCCACAGCTGAGTTGATCAAAATGTCTCTAATTTAAAAGACAAAAATGTCCTTTTCAATAAAAACATTTTTTGAGGGGAAAAAAATGTTTTTACAACATTTTTCCACGTCAAAGGGTGTTATTCCAGCAAGAAATCAATCCAGATCAGACCAAACCAAACTAGACCGAGGCTTTTAACCAACCTATTGCTTCATTTGTTACAGGAAATCTTAAACAAAAAGTCTGATACGTTTCTTTCAGTCACCAATATAATTGGCATTTGGATGCCATAGCAAACGCAGGTGACTGCGCAGACACATTTACCTTAAAAAACCTATGAAAGCTCTGTATCCTGGGTCCTCACTGATCTAGGTCTTCACACTGAACAAAGATGTTTTAGAATAATGAAGTATTTTCATGGACTAGTGAGCACAAGGTTCTCACAAGCTGCTCCTGAACGGCATAGAATATATGCCCAATCTTGAGTCAACCACAAATCAGACAATTTGGGATTTGCTGCATGCATGCATATATGCAGCAGCATCACAACCATCTTTGTATCCCACCCCATTACTTGTTGCCATCGCTGAAACACAGACCTCTCTGTGGCACTGCATGGCAGCAGTTACAACGGCATAAGCAGCAAGACACCTTCAGTTATAAGCAACATCTTCCTGCATGGTTTGCTTTCCATGCCTCTCCCCATCCACAGCTTGCAGGTTGCACAAGGGTAAAAAAAATTAAGATCTTCTGCAAGCAGTCATCTACCAATGAAAGTAGGCTCTTGTTTCAGAAAGGAAACAAATGATGTACCATCACCATCACCCGAGGAGGCAAGAGGCAGGTTGTGTTAGGTCTGAGGAGAGAGGTCTGGCTGTGATTTTCAAGGTTTCCTTGATGCTTATGCTGCAACCCTGCTTTAACGTTCTCATAGATGGGGGCATGCAACTGGAGGTTGCGGTTTCACCATTCCCATCCTTCTTCTTATATCCTCTATATAGCCTGGGCAGCATCTGCAACTCTGTTCGAACAGTCTCTTTTAGTCCATTTCCCAAATGTGCAGCGGCCGTGCACTCCTAGCATTCCTCAGATGTAGAAGAGAGAAAGCTGTTTACACTATTATTTCCTTTAATTATTTCTGCCACTTCACCTCTCATTTTGAGTCAGGAATTGTTTTCTTTCTTTCTGAGAAAAAAAAACCCCACCACAATTGAGGAAGTTCATTACGAAGAAAAGTGAAATGTCACCAATAATTAGTTAAAAACACCAACCTGAGGAACCAGTTTAGGAACACACATAGAGGCACCCGCACAAAACAATTAGTGTTTCAGGCTTAAAATTCAGGACCTTTGATGAAAATGTGCAGTGGTGAGAGGATCAATTTCTGATGATGTTCTTGAAGGGCAGAAAGAGAGATAATAACTTTGATGCTGACTCTTTGTTTAAATGACTATTGTTTGTAGTTAGCTGCTATTTAATCTCCACTACAGAGAGGAACCACTACATAGCTAAACTCTCTTCTAATGAGATCATTATTTTCTTACCACTCTTCAGAATGAATGTCATTTTACATAGCAAAACTACAGAGGCAGCATTTTAGAACACTGCTACCTTTTATCTACCCAACAGAAGAGGCACTTGAGAAAAGGACAAGGAGGGTCAAGAAGAAAATGTGCGGCATAGCTTCTTTGCCTGGCAGGCAGGGAAAGGACAAAGGAAGGGGTCCATGATAACAAGACTGACCATCATTATTAGCGAGAGGGTCCAAGTTGCAAAGATTAGGAATAGTTAGAGTGGGTTTGGCCCAGTACTTCGAAGGGATTTGCCTGGATTTAGCTCCAGCCTTCAGGGTTTAGTCACATTTTTTAATTACTGCTAAATATCTTTTAATACTTTGACATTGGTCAATTATTATCCAGCCTGGAAAGCCACCAGCAAGCTTAGCAGCATCAGAAACGTCGCTCCTTTTGCGCACTGGCCCTTTAAAGCGTGAAGTCTCTCCCTCCCAGACAAAGGGGACATGCGTGCGACATGTGCCATTTTGCATTTCATTTTAGTCGCAGACCGAGAGTGAGGGGGCTCAGGGAGAGGAAAGCCGGTGCATTTTGCTGCAAGGCTTTAACACCCACCCCCTATCCCCCTCCCCATCCTTATTCTCAGCCCCCGCCTCCCGCCTGCCCTGCCCTGTGGCAGATGTTGCCTCCCCAGAGAGCACCGGCAACAAAAAAAGCAAGCATATGCCCACGCCCCAGCCGAGGCAATTCACAGCCCACAGCTTGAAGTGCCGATAAAGGTAGCTCCACACTAAGGCACCGGGCTGCGGCCACGGAAACCTCTGGGCAGGCAGGGAGGGTGCATGCTGCTGGGGGCAGCCAGTTTTTAAACGGCTTTCGAGCCTCTTGCTTTGGTGCCTGCCACTCGGATCAGTCAGGCGGGGCATTCATATTCATGCGGCTGACACTCTACCTGTGCCCCTCTGCCTCGTTAATGAATGAACAGAGGTTTCCCGAACGGGAATTTGCAGAGTGAGGAGCTGCCTAGAGCCAGCTAATCAGGAAAAGTAGTCCCAGGGAGCGGGTAGAAATTATACTGCCAGCCTTGAGCATCCACAGTCGTGAAACTTGCCCAAGGAATCATGAGAGCTACTTAAAAGTCATGTGATTTTAATAAACAATTCACACGGGATTCCATTTATTTGCTTTTGGATTTTATAGATTCCCGGGATCATGTTTATAAACTTTTAGCCGGAATATAAGGCCCCAAAGGCTCCCATTAAAAAGTAAGGGAAAGAGAGAAACATCTGCATCCCCCCCTTCGATCCCATGATCTGAGTTTCATGACCACAAAAGATGCAGATCAGCAATCGGACCACTTGTCAGATTTTTAAAGCCACCAGAGCGGGTGATGCTTCAACCTCGTTCTCCCCCTCTCCCCACAGCATGGAGGTTTTTTTGCATTTGTTCCTTCCGATTTGTTTCTCTAAATCTGAAATAAGTCATCCCTTTTGCCCTTTGTTTCTGGGATAGCATGTTTGCGAAGCAAAAGAATCGATGCTCTGCTCATCAAATGGAGGAGTGTTCGGCATTCATAACATGAATGGACGAAAATAAATGCCTCTGGCTGCTGTTTTCATCCTGCAGTACCATGCTCCAGCTCTACCAGGCCTGAACCAGAGCGGCAGAGTGGGGAAAGGGGGCCTCTTCTTAAGTTTTCAGCGTAGGGGTCAGTCAGAACATTCAGGCATGTGCAGACATGCCAGTCCCGGTGCGGGCTTTTTGGGGGTTTGTTTGTTGTTTGTTTTAACAGCTGCTAATAATTGTATTATCCTGCTGCAGAAGGTAGTTCTGGGAAATGGGGCTCTTCGAAAGCACCAAAGTGATAGGAAGAAGATGCTGCTTCCCTCCCCTCCTCCCTTCCCCATGTTAGTTTTCGGATACAAACAGCATTCCTGCCTCATTCCCCTCTGAAGTTAAAAGACTTAAATTCTTTACAAGGAAGGTCATCCTTTCGTAGCCAAAACCCTGTTTGCTTTTGTCTTTCCACTAGCTCTCAACTGAAAGAAAAAAACAGCTCTGGGAGTGTGCACCAGCCCACTTCACCGGCTCAGAAATTAAGCATAACAAGCTCAGGAAGGGAAAGAAAAGGGGAAGAAAAGAAACCCATAAAGAAAAAGCCGTGTTTCAGCTATTAACGTGCATGCCTCTGTGTGTGTGTGTGTGTGTGTGTGTGCTTGTGCTTGGCACAGGGCGCCTGCCAGCAGCTCTTCCACAAACGCTGTGCGGATTGTTCTCAACGTGACCCGATGGCGAGCAAGCGAGGCTGCAGTCACACGATGTTCGGGACCTGGGTGTGCTTACTCAAAGGAACACTGTCAACTACCTCTAATAGTGTTAAATATAATTTATCGATTCTCCATTGTTTGTAATAATAACCTCCCTGAAGCTTGAGAATAATGTTTTCTTTTCCCCCTGCAGATTTTGTCCTGTCAAACGTTTATTTTATTTTTTTCACGATGTTGCTAATAGACCTTGAAATTAACATTGCATTTATGTTTAGGGTCTATACCACGATTTTTTGTGCTGGTACACTGCGCTCATCCATCAGCTAAGTAAAATAGGAGAAAGAAGAAGCATCTGAGCCCCTTACCATCCTGGGGAAAAAATAAAAAAACCGAGTCAAATTCTGCCCTTGGAGGTAGGCAGGGAGCTGTCATTAAGGTCTGGGGGAGGCTGAATGCACATGTGCCACCGAGGCAGGATTTGGCTCCGTGCTTGTTAGCTGATGGCAGCTGTAAAGCTAGAGGGGGCATAAAATGTTGGGGAGTGTTTTAATACGTCCTATATAAACATTTGCTGTTGGGGTTTTTTTTTTATTGCTCTGTGAGGTCAGGTACATTTAAAATAAAGTAAGGTATCTATAATTCCCTATGAAATCAGAATAAGCTTTAAAGTGAATTAAATTGGGGTCTAAACCAAATGACAGTATCCCTTTGAACAGTCACGTAAGAAAAAACACTAAGCTCTAAGTAAAATTGGAAGACTGGGTCTGTCTGACTGACTGGTATTTAACAAAATGCCAGTTATTCCACTTCATATCAGCAATTAACAATAAAAGAATTTATAATTTACTTTGAACTTTTCCCCCTACCACCACTTTAACATAAAACTTCAGTAAAAGAGTTATGCTGCTATTAACAGCATAGTGTGTTGAGAACCCCCAGTAAAACACGGTCTGTTTCAGGGTCACATTAGCAAGCAGCGATCGGGAGATATTTAAAGGGCCCCTTGTTACCTGCTAGTATCTCTTTCTTTCCCACGGCAAATGAGAAACGAGCTAGAATGTGAACAGGGGGGTGGGGGGGAGGGGGTGTGGAAGCAGGAGAATGAGAAATGCACCAGGGGAGCATTTGGGATAGCCAAATTCCAGGGCTGTGAGCAAGGCCTCTGGACTTCTGGGGAGGGGGTTTCCATGGCTTGTAGGGAGCTGCTGATGCATGGAGGGCTGACGCTGCAAAACAGCCAGCGCGGGGAGGGGGGAAGGGAGCAGGGAGAGGGTGAAGGAGTAGTATATACAGCTTTTCACCTTTCGGTCTCTATTCAATTTACTTTCTGCGAGTGTTGTGAAAGCGCTCAGTGCAACACAACCTGATGAAATAATCATGCTTGCAAAACCTGCGTGTATCTAGAAATTGCCAGAACTTCATCTGTGTATAGGGTTCCCATACAGGAAATAAAAGCTGTGTGATTTATGGCATTTTATTGCACTTCTTGGCCATTGCTAATGTTTTCTTCATCGAGAAGTGGCAGAAGCTGCAATTTGGATTTTTATTGTGCAGTTTGCCAGCCTTCTCCCCATCCCCCTCCTGTCTTTCTTTTTCCTTTCCTGGGTGAACTTGCTTTGGGTTTGGGAGATGAAAGTTTATGGAGGCAGACTAGTGTCAAGGGGACTGGATCCAAACACAGAGCCAATGAGCGTGTTGCCAGATTTTATCTACCCTCACTGAAAGTACAGTATCCAGAAAAAGAAGAGTGATTATAAAGGAGAGTGACTTAGCCTCTAACTTACACAAAAATTCTTGGACGGGTTTCTGGTTTTCTTTTTTAAACAAACAAAACAATGTTTCCTGGTTGGCAGTTACCAAAGTCTTTCCTTTTTTTCCCATTTTTTGGCACATGGCTGAAAGGTCATGCTGATGTATTTCCAAAACATGCTCATTGAGTACAGCTTTGCAAAAAATAAGGGCCTCTTTCTTTAAGGCCTGATCCTGCTCTCATTTAAGGCAGAGACAAAATTTCAGTGGTTACAGGGATACAGGCATGAAGCCTAAGCACGGAGTCAAACTCACTGTAGAATTAAATACAGGCTGGGTAGCATCAGTTTCTCCTAAAGCTGCTGACACTATTATACAATCCTATGTTGACCATTGTACAATGCTTAGGTCTGCCAGACTGTAATGGTCCAGGCTAACAATGCTACTTTCCATCCTCATGTAAAGATTTCTGACAGTGAGGCAAGGGATAAACCATCTGCTTCTCATGTAAAAATAGTGTCATGATGATTGATTTGAAAGCCCTCATGCCCATACACTTTGGGGAAGAACTTCAGGCCCAGAGTGCTGTATTTCTGGGATCAACCATGTCCTACCCAAACGTTGCCGGGTGAAAATCCTGATTGCACTATCCATATGTTCAATGGGCTGCAATTTTGAACTACAGGGTTTGTTTGGGCACCATGCGTCAGAATGCATACAGACATGGCTGCTACAAGGGAAGGGGCTTCATTTCAGTTTGGAGCCAGGTTACTTACTCGCAATGTGTGTGCATGTATTTACGCATCTGTGTGCGTGCATGTGTGCGGCTGCCGTTGTTTGGCGCAGGCAAGCAGGAGTAAATGGACAAAGAGCTTGACTAGAACTCAAGGAACTTACGTTCTGTTCTTGGCGCAGTGTCAGGTTTCCTGCATGACCTTGTATAAGTCACTTATTCTGTCCTGCGCCTCAGCAGTCCTCCCCTGTAAGAACTTTCCTTCCTTCCAGTAGTGCTACAGAGTTACATTGCATTAATGCACCAAGCAAGAATTGGCCAGGGGGGCAGAGGGGAGGGGTGGGTATTAAAGGAAGGCTTTCATGATATTGTGAAGGCTCTCGCTTCCTTCCAGGTAACTTTAAATGAAGAAAAATTAACGCAATCTACAAGTAATCTACAAACACAAACTAACAAGTAATCATTGTTGAATTGTATTAGGGCTCAGAGGCACTAATCATAAATTAGGAACCCGTTGTGCTGGGTGCTGTGCAATCAAGGACCAAAGTATGACACATTTGGCCTCAAAATTATCAGCAGCAGGATTTTCATAACACTGTGAAAATCTAAGCCAGCACTGCAGATCTTTGTGCCCAGCACTTGTTTTCCTAGGGTTTTTATATTCAAGGGTACAGAGTGTGAACTCAAACACAGGCACCGAAAGTTTGAAGTGCTCCTCTGATATGAAGCTCTCTCCTTTAGTTGCTTTCTGTAAGAAGTGAAACCTTGTTGGCTTCTGGATCGGGCTTTTATCAGGGAGTTAAAGCAAACGCCGGTCTGTTGCCTTTAAACTCCAGCCCTGATCCCAGTGAGTTTGCAGAGGGCTGAGAGGCTTTGAAAAGAAAGGCAGGTTTTTTTGGTCACCTTTGACACACAAACATCCTGGCAAGTTACCTTTTTTTGTTTATTCCACTGTAAAACTCCGAACAGGCTGCTTTCAGGGTGCTTACCTTCCATAGCATGACCTTTCAAGCAAATATATCCCTTCAAACTTTGGAATTCAGCGAGGTAGAATTAAAATCATTGACCTTTCATTCTCCTTTCCTCTTAGCCCACCTCCCTCTCGTGCATTTTCCCTTTAATAACCAAGAAGCACATCTGCAGTTTTTGCCATAAATGCTGCAAAAAGCATTAAGGTTTTTAAGGTAACCTTGGCAAAATCCAAATTAGAAAACATACTGCAGCAATTCACATTTAACCTGCAAGTTATTTCACAGCATAGCTGACAGCCTGCATTCTTCAGAACTTTTGTGTTTGCTTTTTTCATTCCCTCTCTCTCTGTAAGCAGCAGGACAAAACAAAGCCAGAAGAACAACAACAACAACCAAAAACCCGAGTCCAAAACAAACAAACAACCCCCTCCCCCCACAAAAAACCCAAAAGAAAAATAAAAAAGCATAGGAATTTTTTTGCCATTACATATCCTGATATGTAAAATACACATGAAGAACTAGTTCCTTTCCTGGTCATTGAACTAAGAAGAGACGTATTTGCTGCAGGTTTAGAATAGCTTTGTCAAATCAACAACAAAACCCCTGGGGGGTTTGGGGGGTTGGTTTTTTTGTTTGTTTTTTAAGAAAAAGTTGTGTAGTTTATTACTTGATGATTTAGATCTTCAGCTTCCTCCCCTCCAGTTAGGGCCACTCAGCCAACAAAGAGCCTTCACTGTTTAAGTCATTATGGTACCGCCATTGTTTCCCAATGATGCCAGTGCCATCACCTTGGCTCATCATCCAGAGCTGTAGGGGAGACAAAAGCAGTTTGGAGAGCAGAGCAAACGATGTACCCTGACAGCAGCATGGAGCCAGTCAGCCAGGATGGAAGGCATGGGTTCAGCCTCACTGAGAAAGCAAAAGCAAGAGAAAGATGCTACAAAGGGAAGGGGTGGGGTTCTGTTTTTCTCAGAAACGTGCTGCACTGTAGGACTGTGCCTTTTATTTTTGGCACAAATTGCTGTAGCAAATTATATAGCTTATCAGATGTGGTTTGTTAGGCTCAGTAAAGAAACCACTGCAAGGACTTGTTTTCCTTGTTGTCTGCACCCGATTATGAGATCGGCACAAATCAGATTCCTGACGTTGCACAGGAACAAGGTTGAAACTCCACGGGCCTTGTTTTTCCTGTAACCGAATTAAGCATGATTGGGTTACAAACCAATTCAGCCCAATTGGGTTGATTCTCTCCCTGACTTTACGCAAAAGTAGCCGGCCTGTTCACCTTGATGCGCGGGGATTTACTGGTAAATAGGGAGCTACGTGCTGATTTCAATCAGGGCATAAGCCCGGGCAGCTCCTCTTAAAACAGCTGAATGGGAGCGACCGTGCCCTTGCTCCAAGGCTGCATTTGGCCCCTTGCTTAGGTGTGAGAACCCACAGACTGCAGGATCAACTCCTACAAGCCTCTGTTTACTTCTCAATAGCCCAGACCAGCCCTGAAGGATGTAAATATGAATTAGAGGAGATGCAGAAGGGATTTCAGAGTACATTAATAAACAGGGCTTAGCTGCAGCAACTAGGGAGCAGATACACGTTTTATTCAGTTCTCCCAGCTACTGTAAAAATAACCTTCAGTGAAGGGATGGGCAGTGAGGAGATTAAAACCATGAATTAAATCCAGTTGCATCCAGAGCTACGTGCAGTGCCTCTTCCACACCAGTAAGACGCTCACCACTGAAACAGCATAACCTGTTTGCCCTGATGCCTCTCGTGCCTGGCAAGCAGGTCTACTCAGTGGTGCATGGCTGGTGCCAAAGGTAGAAAGGAACAAGATAAGCCAACTACAAAATCCTCAGATACCCATCTGTTTTCAGGGGAGGAGAGAAAATATTTCATTTTCTACCTGTAAAGAAAAAATGGATTCATGTCACATCCTTCCTTGATTATCCCCAGCATTATGCAATTCAATAGATTTGCTGTCTTGATTAGACAGGCAGAATAGAATTTTAATTGTGAGTCTCTGGAAGGCAAAATGGAGAGAAAAAATGAAAAAATTGGGAGGCAGCGGCGTTATTGGAAGGCTGAGCTTTTTATAGTCAGTCTTTCTGCTTCGTTCGACCATCTGCCTTTACTTGTGCTCTGCTGCTTGGGGTTGAGAAGTTGCTGGCTTTAAAGATGAGCCGCAAAGTTTAACCAGATAAATAAATGTGTGCAAGATCTCTCCCTTGTTAGCAGAACAGCCTTCAGCATTCCAGCTACATATGTTGACAAAAAGAATGTTTTAATTTTAGCATTATTTTTACTGTTTATCAAACAGAAATGAAGTGTGTAGTTGCTTGTGCAAGTCACAGTTAGAGGAAACTCCCTTTCAAAAAGGCTTGAGAAATGTAGACTGACGAAACTATTTTACTGGGGGGCAAACAGAGAAATTATTATTTATTTTTTTAGATGCATGCTTATAGATATATTGGTAGGAAGGGGAGTTGGCTGGCCTAGACTAGTGTTTGTGGGTCAGGGAGAAGGTACGAGTGCCTGAGTCAGAAGCCAATGTTAATTTAAGGAATCTGGGTCTTAGTTCATGCCAGAAATCAGAGTTGAACTCAGTCCAGGACCAGGTGAAAGAAAATGTGATTTTTCTGATACCTTAATTCTACATCAGACATTAAATGTGTCAGTCATATTTACTGGCTAGGTAGGGGGGGAGTAAAGCCAGAAGTCCAGGTCAACACAGAACAGTTTGACTATACGTGGTAGTCTCTGCTACAGAGATTCGACCCATTTGAAGCTGTTATTTGCAGGCAGTGATTTTTTTTTACAGAGGTCTAATTGTCTCCCTGTCTTTTTGATCACAGAAACTCTGGCAACAAAAAACATCAGTGGCAGGTTCATACATGGCTTGTCCAGAATTTGAATTCACAAAATCCAGTCTGTCCTCCGAGATGTGTAAGGTCCCTGTTTTAACCCACTACAAGCAGGCTCTTAACCATTCAGTGATGCACTTTTTCTCTGAAACACTTTTAAAGTACGTTGGGTTTGTCCCAATGGGAAAAACAGTTGCAACTGTAAACAGTTTTGTGGGGCTGGGAAAAAGTTCCCTGCCCAGATCTAACCTTTTCCATAGGTGGAATAAGTATGAAAACATCTTGAAATACACTGTTGCCACTAGAGAAGCAATTTACGTTGCTGGATTGGAGTTTTCAGCATTTTGTTCTTGTCTATAACATGACCTCAGGGATCCTAGTGTCAGTCCAGTTAATCTAAATCCCTAGAAACTCAGGAAGTTTAAACTTACTTTATCTGAAAAATTATGCTGGAACTCTCCTAAGACTGCTCAACATATGATTTCAGGAATATCTAGCTTGTTGTTGGAAATATTTGTGGACAACATGTTGTTATCTGCCTTTGCTATGGTCTTTGCAGTGCCAGCTGAGGCTGGCTTGCACTCAAGCACTGTCCAGTAACACAGACACCTTTGTTTCAGCTACTGATGCCCTCTTCTGCAGTGACCTGTGACAGTGCTTTCATCAACAGTGCCATGTCTGAAGATGGGAAAGGATGCCCAGTTTTTGCATTGGCTTTGCTTGGTGTCACCTCTGCATCTGCACAGGAGGTACAGCCAGTAACTGAAACGTCACTGTTTCTCCACCACTTCTCACTTTTGTAGGCCTGCAGCTAATGGAGGGTCATGTGAGGATTGAAATCGCTGCCCCATCACTGGCTTGAATGGTAAATAGGAACACTTTTTTTTTTTTTCTTCCCAGAGGTCAACTTACCCATCACATTTTGCTTACAATGTTTTTTTCTTATCTCTAAGAGTAAGCCATTCCTTTGGGGCCTGTGCTCATATCGCATGTGGAGTTTTCTTTACTTCTTGAAGGAGTGTTGCAGGAAGAAGGCAGAAAGCAAACTTGCAGTGAAGAGTAAAGGAATGGGTATGGAAATGGTCATGAAACTACATACATAGTATATGGCCTTTCACCATTGCCAAAACATCTGTAAATCTCATTTCAAAGCAGGCATAACAGACAATTAGGGACTGACTCAAGGAAATACTTAAGATTTGCCCTTATATAGCAAAGCACTTAAGTATCTGATTATCTCCAGTCGCGCCTTTTACCTAAGCATTTATTTATACACCCTGCTAAGCCTCATACTGAACAAGAAAATCTCATCTGAATTTAAGGCACTTTACTGAGATCAAGATAATATTTCAACTGATTAACCAGAGTTAAGGGTTTCTCCTTAGCGAGAGGAAGGACACACTGGTGCAACTGAATTCAAGAGCTGCAAGTGCTTGCTGCTACCTCTGGAAAATATGCCCGTTTCCTAGGGATCTCTACCAGGGCTTCTGTGCCCAATGTTAGGCACCTGCATACAGAAGTGTTGTTATTTGCTGTGCTAAACCCTAATCGGACACAATTATTACAGGGGTTAAGGAAGCAAGTCTGGAACCTGAACGTGCACAAACAAAATCCCACACACAGAGCACAGGCCCAGGTACAGTACCAAAGAAAACATAATGTACGGTCCAGCTGTTCCATGCCTCTCTTTTCTGTGCCCCCATATAAAAAAGACAGGGATCT